>JAKSZT010054263.1:4857091-5093009 GCA_026826555.1 Tolypeutes matacus
CTTCCTTCCTTCCTTCCTTCCTTCCTTCCTTCCTTCCTTCCTTCCTCTTTATTTCCCTCTTTCTTTTTTCCATCTGATCTTAGGAGCAGCTCCTTTCCTTTTAGACTTTCAGGGTGATGTCCTTACATAGGGTCTGTAACTTTCCTAATTGAGTTTTACAGCTTGACTGTGAGCAGTGGTTGGGCAACTTGCATAAGGAGAATGAAAGGATTGATTCTGGATCTGGAGCACTAACGTCTGAGCAATCAACAATAAGCTCTGGCAGAGAAGACCAGAGCCTCCTGAAGAATGTACATTTAATACCTGGCAGTTTCCTGAGGGTGAGTCTTTTGGACCCAGAGTTAAAGTTGAGATTCCTCCCAGATGTGAAGGGGGCAGCATTCTCCCAGGACCTAGAGTCATTTCAGCTGGAGATTATTAAAAGTTGTCGGCATGTGTGTTGACAAGATTTTGCAGGTGTGTTGATTAGCACCTGCAGGCTATTGTATACACACCTAAAGGGAAGACCTCAGCAGGATGCCTTCCAAGCTCTTCCCCATACAGCATGGGAAAAAGTTTGACTTGGCATAGCTGCCCCAAAGAAATACTTAACCTGGTCTTAGCCTGACTCCTCTGTAGTGCTGAGGTATAGGGTCCTGGCTTCTCTTCATCACACAAATCAACTCTTGCAAGCACATCCTTCTTTAGTAAACTCCATTATGATTGTGCTGCTGGCAATCTATACATGAAGGTGACATTGTGTAACCAGACTATTTGTGAATCTGTTTCTTATAAATATTTCTTGAACCCAACAGGTTCTGAATTACATTTCTCATGTGGCCATTTCTCATGTTCAGATGAGTAAAAAAGTTTTATTGCTCACATGGAAAGATCATTTTTCTCCAATTAACCCTAACCCAGACAATTTGCTAATTACAAAAATATTGTTGGTGTAGAGGAGTGGACCTCATTGACTGTCAATGAACCTTACAGTTCTTGTCCAATCTCCCCATTTTACAGATGGGGAAACAAGGACCCAACATTGAATAAAGGAACATCCAGTTGATGGTAGGTTCCTGAGGGCTGGGAACCTATATCTTAATAAGGGCTTCCCCAGACACACTTGCTCAGAATCCCTTAATGTCTGCCTCCAGCAAATCTGCCATTGTCCAAGGACCTGTCGGGAGATTTAGGCAATTTTATTTTGTTCTAAAAATCTTTTACATCAGCTTTACATAAGAGTATAAAATTTGCAAGAGCTTAGAATGCAGTTTGCAGTGGGCATGACAAAGTCCACCATATGATTTAAAATGCCCTCTCCCACCTTGCCTTCTACATCTAGGTGCAGGGACAGAATTGACATCCTCATTATAAGGATACCTTATTATGAGAATTTCATTGTACATTTTTGGTCCATTGGAGGAACATAACCCACAGGATATATCTCAAAAATGAGTCTTTTAGAGTTTCCTAAAGCTGTGAAGAAGACAGACATTTGTTGTCCTTGGCTTTCAAAAAAGTGGAGAAAATAATGCCCTTTGTTTGCCAGGATCAAAGTAGTCAGAGGTAATTTTTCATATTTTGAGCTTTTGTTATGTTATTCCTCTTGAAAATACTTAACACCATTGGCATTCCTATATCCAATGTCCTCTTCTACCTCAAGCAGGATACCTTTTTTTTTCTCACTAGCTAAGGTTCTCCTTCAGAGTCAATGATAATAGGAAAAAATATGGCTGGTGTAGAGCAGTGGTCCTCAAATTTAGCATACATCAAAGTCACCTGGAAGCCCTGAATAATTACTTAGTTTCTGTTTCAGTAGGTCTGGAGTGGGACCCAAGATTTGAATTTTTAACACGTTTCTAGGTAACGCCTATGCTCTTGGCCCAGGGACCACACTTTGGGAAACACTGGTGTAAGTGTTAAAACCTAGAGAAAACGGGTCAAGCTACCCTTT
Organism: Tolypeutes matacus; assembly: GCA_026826555.1. Lineage (NCBI taxonomy): Eukaryota > Metazoa > Chordata > Mammalia > Cingulata > Chlamyphoridae > Tolypeutes > Tolypeutes matacus. The sequence goes on from JAKSZT010054263.1 coordinate 4,859,025, forward strand.
TATACACATTCACCTGCTTCCCACATGCTCATTAACCTGAAAATGGTGTACATTTACTACAGTCCCCTTCTTCCATACCCCTAGTCCCTCTTACTTCTTTTCAATTGTCCCTTTTAATTCAGAGGGAAATAGGATAGAGGTGGGGAAGATGGAAGAAGGAAGGGCGAGAGAAAGAGACTGGAAGAAAAGTTTACAGAACCCTTCCAAGGCCCACCTTAACCAGGAAGGTCAAACATCAGTTTACTTTATGTCTTTCTATGAGTGACTATTGCTCATAGAAAGTCCAGTCCAGACAAAAACAAAATGTCTTCCATGAGCAGATTCATCTAACGCAGCCCTCCATGAATGTCTGATAGAAAAGAGGTTAGAAAGAGAGGCAGAGGAGACTTAATTTCTCCTGGACAGACTCTCTTCAAGACCAGCTGAATGTCTCTTAAGCATTGGGCAGGGGACATATGACCCAGCTTTTGTGTCGGTGAAGAGAGTCAGTGAAGAGCAGGTTGCCTTTGCCCTGGAACCTCGGCAATGGAGGGGCCAGCCCCTGCCTATCTGGAGAGCACGTAGGCTGCTTCTAGGTCACCATTGGCTCCTTGATATTTGCCATTTGGAATTATACCCTTGCAGTGTCTCATTGGCCCAATCATACTTACAGGCAGAAGGGTCCAAATGGAGCAATAAATTTTAAAAAAAATACATTTCAAAGGGAACTGTTTCTGCTGGTATCCTGGTAGAATAACTTGAGCTCCAGATGAGCCTGGGACCGGCACAGTCTTTCTTTCTGTGCCTTCCTGGCTGCAGGGCCCTGTGCACATAAAAATCCAACAGGTGCACTGCATAGGTTATTTTTCTTTCCTAGCTCCTGAGGAAATCATAAACCAAATATATTACTAGAGGATGGTTTCTGGGGTGCCCTGTGAGCAAACGGAGAGGAAAAATGGATCAACAACCAGCCAACAGGGACAGTAAATCATCAGACTAAAGGAGGAGTTTGAATAGACTCTTGCAGGCCTCCAGGGCTCAGCCAAGGACAAGTCCCCTGTCAGTCAGGGCCCGTGCGTTAATGGCAAAGCCAGCTGGTGCAGGAGCCCACTGGTCCTGAGGAAATGATTGAGCCGTCTGTCAGTTGCTTGTGAGCCACTAGGGGCCAATGTGATGCCGAGTGAAGGGTGGTGTTCCTTGTCCTGAGCCACACTTCCCCCAAAGTTCTCAGTCTGTGTTCACAACGATCCCATTCTCTTGGTGCCTGCTATTCTCTGGTCCCCCAAAATCAGCTAGGAAAAGTAATGAATAATCACTCTCACATCAGATAAGGTGACGGCTGCAAGACTGATTTGTTCAGGTCACATGTACTCCTTCCAGGCAGATGAAAATCGTTTTCTTCCCAGATTGCAGGGGAGTTCGGCACAGGGGGTTGCTGATGTTAAGGGAAGTCAGGAAGATGAACAGAAAGAGGGTTTTCCTGCCAATCAGAGGACTTTCCAGGAAACCTTCTCCCAAAATCATGGGATTTGACTCTACGTCAACTGTTGGCGTCTGAGACACAACTCACACACTTTTTCTATCTGCAGAGACTTTCCCCGAAATGAAATAGAATAAAGAGAGGCAGATCATGTCCAAGTCATCCTGATCATTTCTGGAAGACATGATTAGCTGTGTCGTATGAAAATGAAGAAGTATCCATACCTTAATTTCCTGTTTTTTAATAGTGGAAGCGATTACCGTGAACATGGCAATAATTACATTTACATTGTATTTTCCATGTGCCAGACACTGTACTAAGCATTTTACCTGCACTCACTATTAATCCTCACAACTACAAGAGGTAGGTATTATTCTTATTCCCATTTTAAAGATGTGAAATCAGAGGAACAGGGACTTTAAGTAACTTGCCCAAGATTAACTTCATGTTCTTTATCCACTTTACTTTTTAGCTTTACTCATTTATTCAAGAACTGTTTAAACTGCCACTATGGGACAGAAGCATGCTAAACACCAGCTTTAGAGCATTGTGGAGGAAATGCCAACTGCTCTTCAACAAAGGTTACCTTTGTACATTTGGTGTCCTTTATTGAAGGAGACCCAAACTATCCAAAAATGCACTTAAAAATTCTAGCTGTTATAAAAATCAGTCACTCTTTCTCCTACACATTCTAATTTACTTACAAGCTGTTTTTACTATTTTACAATGGAAGGATTGCAAACACAGCTTTAGTTGACATGTTGACAGAAGTCATTTTAAAAGTGAAGAGAATGGCAAAGTATGAGGGATTTGAGCATATCAGGAACCCCAGAGACATCACTTCCTAGTTCAGCCTAAAGGATGCAAACACATACTACAACATACACACACACACAGATACATCTCCCCATGCCCCATACCCCTCCACATACACATGCATATACCATATACATGTATATACTCATACACACCACACACACAAACACACACATAAATGCACATGCACACACATGCAGACATTGTATGATTCTTTAGCCCAGTCCTAGGAACATCAGTGCAAACTCTTGAGCAGTCCTTTTTATGCCCATTACAGTACTTTCTTGGATCGGGAGACCAAAATATCAAGAGACCATGTAAACAGCACTTTTCACAGCTCTAGTCTTTGGCTCTTGTCTTCCTTGAGAAAGTTTCCAATAAATTGGAGCAAATTCCTCATAAGCCTGGAGGAACTGGGCCCAGCTGTCCAGATCTTCACTCCTCCATTGTGTGCGGGTGTTTGAGGGAACTTGGTCACAAGTGGCCAGGAGCAGTAAGCCTAAAACTAAGAAAATAAGGAAGTCCTGATTTATGACCCAAAATGCTGAGTCTCATTCCAGAAATGTGAAGGGTACAGGAATGCACACACCGCACACACACAACATGCCCATACACCACTCACGAACACACTCATATACACACACACACACGTAATCAGACACAACTCATGCACATACCCACACATACACAAGCAGACACCGAACAGGACACTTACATACATACGTAGACCCACGCACACACATACTCACAAAACATAACCTGAAACAGATGTCCAGAAAAAATCTAGAGTAGAGAGAGTTAATACTCAAAATAAGGTGAACTGTTCAAGGCCAGGAATTCAGAACTTAGCCTTCATCTTGCTTTGTGATTTCAAGCAAGGTTTATAAAAAGACTCTCTTATAAATGGAAGAACAAGAAGGTCCTTTGCCTACCAGTGCTAAAACAGCCTTCTTAAGGGTTAAAAATAAAACAGTAGTTATCATTTATATAAACCACTCTCTATGTGCCAGACACCTATAAACTCAGCTCAGTTTGCGTTTACATGCATAGGGGTGGTAGACCAGTATTTTCATTGACGTGCTGAGATAAATATCTTGTAGATAAAATAAAGGAGATATACCCCCATTGACTGACTCCTTGAGAGAGAAAAAGGCATTGAGTATGTTGAAAATTGCAGTGCTGATCAGAATCAGGGAAGAAGCTCCAGGAATAAGAAGTGACGTGATTTCTATCTTTTTGCAGGTTTCAGTTACACTATGAGACCCTAAATCTCCTCTGTCACTTTTTATGATTTCCTATTTCCTGTAGCTATTGTCAAGCTGTTTGTTTATAATCTTACACTGAGTGAGCTTAGTTGTTTTTATAACTTAGGTCTGATAATTCCAGCATCTAATATCTGTGATGACCTATTTCTGCTACTGCCTGTTGTCTCTGCCAGTTCTCTAGTTTCCCTGAGTGCCTAGTTATCTTTGAGTGCAGCTTATTATTGCCCTTGAAAAATAATATGCAACCTGCAATGAACAGTGCTCTCCACTAGAGAAGCTTTGTATTTGCTTCTGCCAGGCACCTGGGGACATCTCTAGACAGACACCACCTCAAACCAAGGCTTGATGTCTCAGGACTCATCCAGGTTATATACTCCCAGAGTAAAACTCATATCAGTCCGTAGCCACCACATCTCAGGGATAGTTTTTGTTTGTTTCCCCTTTCTTTTTCTTCTCCTGCTCTGCTCAGTACTGTGCAGTCTTCTCTGCATTCTCTAGGACAGAGAAGAGAATGGATTTAGGTCTTATATGGCCCTAAGAACATAGTTCTTTAGCTCCCAGCTTAATGAGGGAGAATCGCCAATAAAACTCCTCACCTTCAGCATGCCTTGGGCCTTAACCCCAGGCCCCTTATCCCACTGAGCCCCTGAATCCAAACTCAAATATGGACAAATACATTAAGGGCATCTGCATCCCAGATGTTCCAATATTCTACCTGTCATTCCAGATACCAAGTTTTATCCATAAATTGACCTAGAATTTCCCCCATTATTTTTTGTTAGACTACAATTACCAGAAACAATCTGTAAGAAGACATTTTAAAGTTGAAAAAATTACATGGGAAATGTATTACTTAAATAGATCTAAAGTTTATGTCTCCCACAAGATTCTGAGTCTACTCGAGGAGCTTTGTGGTGCACTCTGGGTAAATTCAAGTTAGTATCATACTTGAGACACTTCCTGTCCTGATTATACTTCATAGATAGATGGACTGGGAAGACACAAAACGATACTTCCCAAAGGCTCATGCCTTCTCTCCATTTCACACACTACCTATCTCCCATGATGCAATATCTAGGTCTATTGACAAAAACCCTCTGTATTACTTTTCAGTATAGGAGATTTTGAAAGCACAGTGAGCATTTTGCAAAATAGCCTGTTTTAGGGCAACTACTCTGCTCAAGACTTTCCCCCAGATTTATCTTAGATTATATTTTCTTAGATAACTAGATGGTCCACTCTGACTCAGTTGATGAGTAATTCATTGGAAAGGCAGACACTATCATTCTAGCTTCTGAGGAAAAAACATGTGGAGTTGGATGGTTTTGGAAATATGAACTAATATTTGAGCATTTGTTTTTTCCCTGTTCTAATGTCAAAGACAATAGTCCCTGAATAGGAAAAATGCCTAAGAGTAAAAGCATGCCAATGGATTTAAATTGTAGAAACCACTTTTTAGAAATAAGAATGGACAGCAATTTAATATCTGCACTGCATTTTAATTTTGTCTTGCACAGGGTCATTGCACATATGATTTGAGTTCTCCTTGGAGCCTTCCCATCTCGTCTTAGGAGGCTAAAGAATTTATAGGAGCAAAATAGGCAAGGACATTTCCTAGAAAATATGCAATGTAGTTCATCCAGAGTGATATCTTGGAGGTTATTTTGTCCTCCCCAGTCTCATATAAGTCATGCTGATGCAGTAAAATATTTGTAAAATTCATAACCAAACTGTTCTGTTATACAAAAAAAAAAAATAATAAAGTACTTCCAGTCAAAGTCCTAATGAGACCAGTTCCAGCTTCATATTCACCATGGCTAATGAAAATGCTCCTCTTGAGAAAGTATGAAATTTCAATTTTATTAGTTCTGATACTGGAAGAATCCCCTCATGTACTCGTCCTTGCTTTAAGGTACCTTTGTGATTTTTATTAGATAACTGAAGGCTGAGCATTTGAAAATATAATGCTTTTCATACAGTAAACCACTCAGCTTTTTAATCCATCTCATCCCTCGTTTCTGACCATGGCAGTCACAGAAAGCGAGAGCCCATCAATATGTCAGGTTAGAAAATGAGAAACTGGATTTCTTTTGATTTACCTGTTACCACTGAGCATTTCCAGAAAGCCTTGCTTTTATGGAGCACATTAGGATCATAAATGTGTTAATGCATAAAACATCCCATTATTCTTGCTATCTCCTCCAGAGAAGGAAACGGTGATAGAGAGAGATTAATGGATGGACCCAGAGCCATCCAGGAAATTAGTAGCAGGTCTGGGATTAAACTTCTGAGTTCCTGCCACCCACTGTTAAGTCGGAGTCAATAGTCAACACAGGCTCCCCAGATTCCATTTAAAGCTGTAGTGGAAATGGGGTGAGGGAAGGGCTTTTCTCCTTAGCCTTGGCAAGTAGGTATGCAAATCATCAGCTAAGATAAAATTGCGAAAACAGTCATGGAAACTGTTTCTTTTGAAGTCACTTAGAAGCCTCCTGTGGTCTCAAAGATGTCATCCTAACAAAAGAATCTGAAGGCTGAGCTTAGAGAAATGCTGAGGCTATTTGAATTGCAAATCCCCAAAGTACATTATTTCCATGTCCATGCAGAATGATGCTATGAATTGACTCACAGAGGAGGGAAATCTCTGAGAGTCACATTATAGTCATAAATAGAGTATAGGAAGGGGAGATGGGACCCAGGGTTGCCTCAATGGCTTCTCCATTGATTTTTTTTATATGGTGGCAAATGATAACTCACAGTGGGCTCATATCAACCCTATAGGGATATGGGCCTAACAGATAGAGTTGTTTGTGAAATAGCGAAGAGTGAGAAGACCTGAAAAGGATTACTAGATCTGCCAATTTCCAGCAAATTGACCTTGGGCAAGTTACTTACTTTCTCATGAGCTCATTTATACTGTGTCATTAATTGTCCTATCCACCATGTATGTCATTGTAAGAATAAAACGAGATGGCATGGCAGAAGAGATAGTTGTTTATAAAATGGAAAGTCCTGAAAAGCAGGTGTAGCTCAGTGGTTGAGCACCTGCTTGCGTGTATGAGGTCCTGAGTTCAATACCTGGTACCTCCAAAAAAAAAAAAAAAGGAAATATCTAAGCCTATAAAAGGGATTATAATTGTTTGATATTAGAGCATCCAGAATAATTCTTAAGAATTCCATTCTTTTAAGCAGTTGTGTATTTGCTTGTTTGTGATGAGCTATATGTTTTGTTAGTTTCATCTTCGTTTGCTTGCTTTTATAGCAACAGTGTGTTTGTTACCAGGAAGACAGGCTTTGGAACCAGAGAGACCTGGATTCAAACCCCAGTTCTCCTACTTCATAGCTGCATGCCCTTTAATTAGTGACTTAGTCTTTCTGAGACCCAATTGCTTCACTTAAAAAATAGGAATGCTAATATCCACCCTGAAAGAGTAGCTTGATAGTGCATGCCCTGGTTTGGACCTTGGTGCATGGTAGGTACTTAAAATATATTAACTATGATTATTTTCAAAGAGAGTTATATAAAAGTTATTACCAATATGTCAGTGTGAGAAGCACCACCGGCCATCCAGCTCAGGCATCTGTAGAGCACAGATGCTGGTTTTGATGGTCTGAATTACTTAGTCACTGGCCAACCACACTAGATACAGGAGTGTAGATCCCCTGCAGTGGGTGGCAGGAGAATTATCTTGGCATGCATCTGAGAAGGTGGGACTGTGGGGACCAAGCCTGGGGACCATACCAACCTTAGACCTTTTGGCAAGTGATCTAATGACAATACAGTCATTGCAGAACCTTCAGTCCTGAAGATCCCTTCCATTCATTCATCAATATCTCAAGCACTATCTACGTACATCGCACTATGTTAGATCCAGAGAAAGATTTTAAACAGAGGTTTCATAATTTGTGAAAGCATAAGGCATGGGCTCTTGTCTTCCATAAGCTCAACATCTATTTGGATAAAAATGATAAATTGCTCATAAAACAGTTAAGTAACAGCTTCCTTTTGACCTTGACTGAGGTAAGACCAGACAAACTGTTGGGTCACTCCTCTGTAGTTCAGATCAGAGCTCAGACAGTCTTAGTTATACTGCTGTTGAGGTGCATATCAATGCTCCTTCCAGTCCATGGATGTAACTCTAGTTTCCTGAGAAAGTCAGCAGAATCCACAGGTTCTCACTAAAACAGAAGCACAAGGGTTGTATAGAAGATTTCCACCTTAGGCCAATGATTATCCAAATGAAGAGATATTGAGAGGAGAAACAACATTAACATCAAATCAGGTTAAAACACATATGAGTGCACACATATGCACACACACACACTCCCAGCTGCTTCTTTCAATGTGCCTCCACACACACAGGAACACTGGGCTTCAGTCCCACTAAACAAGTGCTTTCTCTCTGCTCAGATAAACCAAGCACATCTCACTATTTCCATAGATCAAATGTTTGCCCTTCAGAAGTAGCAGCTCCCCTTTATTGTAATTATATTTCAGTTATTTTCCAAATCAGTAGTTGGAACTTTCCTGCAACTTCAGAATCACAGCTATTTTTTTCTACCTGTCTGCTAAAACTCTTTCGCTTCATCTCAGCAACTCCTCTTGGCTTTGAATTGCCTCTCTCAAATGCAACAAAAAGGGGGGTGGTGGCCTGAAAGGACCACATTTGGAGAAGTAAAATCTTTTGCTAAGCCTTACATTTTAAAGTGATTAGCCAAGGTTTGAGAAATTTCTCAGTGACTATAGAGTGGAACCAAATAAAAAACCACAGAGATATTTGTAGTCTAAATGTTCTTTAAGTAACTGCATTATTACCACAGCACCTCTGAGGCTTCCCCTTTTTGCAGATTGCACATTGTCACCACTTCCTAAATAGCTTGCCTTATTAAAATGCTACAGGCTTTTATAAAAATATCTCCTGCTTTGAGTAATTTAATAACTGTGTTGGAAGATGAAGACCTGGTTTTGTTTCTACAAAATCCTATCTTTGAGTTTACCACCTGAAAGGAATAAATTGATTTAAAACATGTGCATGTAGTATGTGCTATGTGCCCAAGACTACGCTTGACATAGAGGCAGATGAAGAAGAGCTTACAAATTAATTGGGGGAGATCACTAACACCTTCCAAATGATATAATGAGAGTTTCAGAGACTGAGGTATTCAAAAGGTCAGAAGAAGGAGAAACCACTGGGTGCTAGCCTCCTCACCACAGCTTTGTTATAATAACTGGTGTTCCTTATAGCTATTAATTTACCTTCATCTGTTTGAACTGAAACCAACTCATCACAGCCTATCATGGGATAATGTCTCAAATCAGATCAGTTGTGTTCTTGTACTGTCAATTTGATATTCATTGGTTTCCCACCAAGAAATCAGAGTGTCAGAAAGTCCAGCTAAATTCCTGCCATCACTTAATTTGGCAGCAGTGGCTGTTGAAGGGTGGAGACCCATTGATATAGGAAGACTGTTCACCCTTTCCCCAGCAGCTGTGTGCCCACATTAATAATTCTACAGTGTGAGTTTATTTCCTGGGAGGAAGCAACCATTTGGAGCAAGGGTGAAGCATGGGATACCTTCTCTGCCTTCATTTTCCTGGAGGCTTTTTTCCCTTTCTGCTAAATTTTGGCCTCAGCAGACAAGTAGTAATGAGTCTCAGGTAAATTAAAAAAAAAAAAAAAAAAAAAAAAACACAATTTTAAGCCCTTCCCCCAGATGCAAATGCTATATAACAAAAAACCCAAACAGAACTTCTTCACCTGAGTCCTGGCTTTGGACTTGGTGCCACAACATGCTAGTTAAAATTTTTATCATCGCCTGATGACAATCATTCCCTGGGAATTCTGGAATGGTTGCAAATCCACCATTTCCTGCAATTCATCAAAACCTGGTCTCCAAATGGTTTTGACTCTCTTCAGAAATATCATCATATATCACAGTCACAAGGGTCCCTTGTGCTCCTCTTCCCCACTCCAGCTAGGTCACCTTTCAGAACTTTTGTTTTCACCACAGGAAAATGTAGGATGGAGTGGCCTCTGATGAGACATGTCGAATCTAAGAGGGATGGTTGTGCATGATCTAAATTGCAGGTAAATTGAATGAGCTTATCTCCCAGAGACACTAGGGCACAATTTAGCACAACAAAGCAAAACAAAAAACTGGCTGTTTTCAGCAATCTGTGGTTTAAGAACAAAAATAACAAGAATGCCTAGATTGGATGAAAATAGAAAAAATATCAAGGGCAAGCAAAGCCTTTTCAAGATAATGTGCTGAAAAGAATACTGAACTGTTCTAACTTGCTGAGCAACTTCTCAAGTCACAGTTTCCTCAGCTCCAGGTCTTTCCAGTACTAATATTCTGTGACCCAAATCAATAGATCTCTGTAAAAATTGCCCCAACGATTCTATCATCTCTTTCATCTAAGGTAATAGAAGGAAACAACAAGATCAAACATCACCCTTACTAGATGGGTTTTTCCCATAGACAGCCATTATTTACGTTCTGCCTGCCATCCTGCCATCTTGTGGAGGGACCTCCTCAGAACCAACTCGGGCTTCAATGGAAAAACAAAAATAATTCAAATCCCTATTCTTCCAAAAAGATCCAGAAGGCCCCCCTCTGGTTCCAAGCCGAGAACAGTCTGCAGTCCGTTCATCTTTCCATCCTTTCATTTTATATTTCTTAGATACCTGCTATGTTGCATTCCTTCAATTGGTCAGGGGTCAACTTTGGGACCTGTTAGAGAGGCATGCAAGGTCTCATAGGTAAGGGAACAACCCGGTATTTCTTCTTGTCCAAATCAGAGAATCCATTGCCTTCACTCAATTAATCCACATTCCTACCCACTGTGTGCAGAGCTTTACAGAAAGTACTAAAAGGCTTGGATGGTGCCCATGAGTGGCTGCCATGTCCTTGGAGGGAGCAAACAGGAAATTATGACTTCTGTATAAGCAGAACATGTATCCAAAATGCCAGCTGGCTCCAACTGCTGGGAAGAGCAAAAAGTAATTTGGAAACGTATGTATTTCTGTTTATATGTGTCTTCTCAAGACTACTTAGAATCCTTAGACTCATGGAATTGGGCAGGGCCTTAAAGACGATCCTAGTCATCTCTTTTATTTTAAGGAAGAATTCTCCTTTCATTACAGGATCTTATTTACAATGCAAATTTGTTCTTATGCAAATTTGTAATATTTCTGAATATGCCCGAATTTAATACTTCTAATTGACCACTGGGAGTCGGGTTGGGTGATGATTCAATGTACTTAGCACATCTGACTATGACAGAAAAACATAATTAAAGACACTAAGGCTTAACTTTCAGAATGGAAGTATACCTAGAAACACAATTAATATATATGCTAATTCTTGTTTTCCACTAACATAAACTATAGAGAATATTATATTACAGAGAGCAATGACATTCCCTCAGTAAGAAAATTTGTCAGCTCTATGAAATATTAAATCTCTTTAGCTGTTTCTGCTTTATTTTCTAATTGTCCATGCTTTTCTAAGTGGCCTTACTTCCCTTTTCTTTAGTTAGCCCTCACTTCTTAATTGTGCCAATTGATGTGTCTTCTGATTAATAATTTTATAGCAGAATCCAATATTCTTGGGGCATGAAGGAGAATATTTTAATCCTAACTTATTTTTACAGAAAATAGCTTATCCCTGCTTGAACTTTTAAGTTCACAGTAATGCTACCTAAACCATAAATCACATATCAATGTGCTCTGTGTGACAACCGCCCCACCACCACCAGGACCCTCCTTGCTCTGTGTGGAAAATCCCTGGCCGCTCTCAAGACCTTTGCTGTAGTAATTTACTAGCTGATAAATTAGAAAGCCAAAGCTCTGACTTGTTCAGTCCTGGGTTAGGAAAGAGGAAGTTGTACTTGATTAAACCAGTTCTAAAAAAAGGAATACTATCTAATCTATGCTGCAGTGGGGCCCCAAACCCAGCTGGGGGACTCATCCACCACCAGGCAGGTCTCAGGAAATCACATCACATGCCATAGCAACCCTCTGGTTGGGATTCAGTGGCTGTCATTTTAACATGGAACGTTGTGAAAGAACGAGGATTTGTAGCTCAGGATGAAACTGTCTAGGAGTGCATTCATCCAGTTAAGAACTTTAATTGAATGCCTACAAAATGATGTACTGTACTAGTTGGATACAGAGATGACTAAAAAATGGTTGGCCCCAGGGAACTCACTGTCTAGGGTGTTCTCTCCTGGAAGGCAGGCATATACGTGAATTTATCAGAAATCAGTGCTTAATTGAGGCTGGATCTCATGGACTCTTGGTAGAATGGGAAGGAATATTCTGTAAATCAGTTGAGGCCAATTAAGAAATAACGACAACTTACCAACTAGCAAAACTTTATTACAGTCATGTTCTTAGGATACTCTCCAGATATTAAAACTTTTTAAAAACTGTAGTTTTCTACTTATATAAAATACATTTCTATTTCACCCATGATTGGGTGAGTCCTTATTTGCAAAGACGAACCATGTATGTTGAAGCCTAAATTTTCAAAATTCCCTGCTCAATTTTTCTGAGCCCTGAAGTGGCATAGCTGCATACTGAATGTGTAGCTGCTTTTCAATTTCCTCATTTGAGTCATAAGCATAAAATGGCTCCTTCCACATATTTAGCAAGTGATCGCTAGCAGCTGCATGGGCGTAATATACTGGGAAAACCCTGGATTTGGAACCAGCAGAGTAAGGTTCTAGTCCCAGCTCTGTTGTGAGAAGCTTTGAAATCTTTTAACCAGCCATTTACACTCTCTCCATGACTCAGTTACTTTACTCATGGGATAATGTATTATATTAGAAAATCTCTTCACTCCCTTTCCATTCTCAGTCTAAGATTTGTACATTTTAAAACAATTATATCTTCTGGGCAAAGTATGAATACTCCACTCTCCATTGTAGTACATGAAGTGTTGGCTGATAGGGACAAGGGGCTTTTAATCTCCATTCAAATCAGAAATGGACAAATAATTACAACTACTACCCTTGTCTAACTTATCAGAGCTGTGATTCAATTTTTTATAAATACACTTAATGACCAAAGAGTTAATATGGTGGGAGGTGGGGAACATGGGAATCCCTGTAATTTCTGTGTAATATTTAGGTAATCTAAGCACCTTTATATATATATATATATATATATATATATGTAACATTTTTGTAAGCAAATGCACATATATGCATATATATTTATATATCATTTTACAAATATTGGTATGTATTGTGAAATATTTGATTTTTACCCACAATTAAAAAAAAAAAAAAGTTAATATGCACTCCTCTCTCTCTTCACTCCATAAGCCCCTCTGCAAATTAATTTCTTTCTGTTTACACTTACCATATTCTATGGCTCAGCTCAAAACCCACTTCCCTCAAGAAGCCTTCCTCAATTCCCCAAGCCAAAAAAAAAAAAAAAAAAAAAATCCACAACTCCCTCCTTTGCATTCTTCACTCATTATGCTCCTGTCTCTTATGTCTCTTAACTCTTTCTATTGTGTTGTATAATAATAAGGACCCATATTTTAAAATGTTCTTGTGCTTCTTAAGGAAAAACCTGAGAAACTATCAAATCCCTGGGCTTTTGCTGACATGCCTAGGCTCTGAGTGATGCTCTCAGACATCAAGAAAATGGGTAAGACTTGCTCTGCTGGGGGTGCCTCTCAATGCACTTTCAGAGTCATAAACAATCTTTCAGAGTCATAAACAAGCTCATGTTCGGCACCTTGCTTGATTCTTAGTCTGTGCTGCCCAGAGTGACTGGGTTCCCAAAGGTAAACCGAATGCTAAGCAGACCTTCTGGTTTGAGACTTACAAGTCTGACTTGGTGGCCCTGAAAAGGCTACTTTCTAGAGAGTCTGTCTTCCCTTCCCTTCCCTTCCCTTCCCTTCCCTTCCCTTCCCTTCCCTTCCCTTCCCTTCCTTTCCCTTCCCTTCCCTTCTCTTCCCTTCCCTACAAAACACACACCATCGTGGTTCTGCTGCTTCCTTTTGGATTCTGCTTCATATGAAAAGGAAGTCAAATCCTGTTAAGTAACCAAGAGTTGGGCTCCAACTGATTTTACCAAATTATTTAAAGACGTACCAAGTCTGCTGGCTTACCTTCTAAGTCTTCATTGTGGACTCTGCTGCACAAGCAGAATCGACAAAGAAGCACGGAGCCAAGCAGCCAGGAACACTTGGACTTTCTGTATTTTCAATTATTTAGGCCAAAATGAATCACTTGCTTTCTTTTCTTTTTTCTTTTGGCAACAGTTTTACTTCCCATTTCCTCACTGGACACATAATTTTGATTTATAAACCCAACAGTCCTGAGCAAAAGGAAGTTTTAAACAAAGCTGATGTCCCTGCTCTGGATTGTTTTTCTCCTTTTCCCTCAATGTTTTCAGTAAACACTTTGGCCACCTTGAAGATGCAAATGCAACTTGTACATCAGGAGCCTCAGTCTGTCTCCCCCAGGCCTCAGAGTTCTTCTCATTCAAGGGCCTCATTTTACAAATTCCACTGGAACTTGCTTCAACTGCAATGCACTTTCAACTGGGATAAATCTGTCTTCCAATATTAGGTCTTGTAAATTTCACTTTGCAGGGGTATTTACAATCCAGCTACTGCATACTTACTTTATTGACTAGGAATGAATAAATCAGTTTTCCATTTCTCTCCATTGCTGATATTTTGATTTGGGGACTGTTCAGAAATCTCTGATCAAAGTTCTTGATTGTAAAAACACATCTTGACCTGAAAGTTATTTAAGAAACAGACAGTGGAATTTACATCTCTTTTTGCTAGATTCATAAAACAAATCCCTCTATGTTAAAATGGAAGGATGAATATTAGATGGACAGTTTACCATAACAGCCTAAAATCACCACATTGTGGCCCATCCCCCACCCCCGTGTTGCAATGGACCTTGATTAGTTTTAATAAAGCATTTATTGAGTGATTATCTTTACATGTATTGACTCATCTAATGTTCACAATAATCCTGTGAGATAGGTACCATGAGTATCTTCATTTTACAAATGAGGAAACTGAGGGACAGAGAGGTTAAGTAACTTGCTAAAGGTCACACAGTCTAAATAAGACTGATTCCAGTCTTATTTAGACTGGACTGACTCCAGCATCTCTGCTCCTGAACTTTATACTAAGTTATATTTATAGTTTTAAATGCTAAGCTGAGCAACCTCAATGCCATATTTTCGAACATTATACTTCAAAATTACTTAGCCTTACAACCTAAGAGTCACAATTATCTCTGTTTTACAGATAACCAAACTAAGGCTCAGAGTTCATTGACTTGCTCAAAGTCTAAGTGATTTTTGACTCCCAGTCTTCTGACTCTTGATTTGGTACACATCAGTTTCCTCTCTCCATGCCAAGTAGCCAAGGACTCCTCCCTTCCTTAAAGGCCTTGGGTCTCTGTTCTAAGAATGCTTTCATGTATGTATTGATCTCCTTCTGCAGTTTATAAGCTCCATGAAAACAGGGGCAGCACCTGTCTTGCTGCTTTTTTGTAATGCTCACACCCAACACCGAATGGTGCTCAGGAAGCATTTGTTGTAGATTCCAATGTGTCAGACATAGTGCTAGGTGCTAGGGGTGCAAAGATGATTGAGGTTTGGTCCTTACTCACAAGTGAGGCAATTGAGGGGCCCCATGCTGTTCCCTGGGCCAGGCAAGCCCCACAGTCATTACCTGGACAATGGCCCCACTATATTGACGTCCTCCAAGAGATAATTGACCATGACTTGAGCTATGTTTCCCAAGCTGAATGGCGTCAGGGTCGATTACTTTATTTTAGAGGCCACAACAAAGAAGACCATTTGCAATGTGGGACTCACATCATTAAAATAACATTTAGGGATTTTGTTTTAATCTAAGGGGTGGATTTCCAGTGCTGTGCAGCTATCAAAATACAATAACCTGTACACGAAACACACACACCCCACCCAAACTCTCAACATGACTTGGAGAGCACCAGAGAATATAAATGTGATTGATAGAAATGCCATATCTGATCTGTTTAAGTGAGTCCCAAGACAAACTTGCCTAGCATTTCATCTCCCACCTGAAAAACCTAAGGTAAAATTTTTTTTCCCTATCAACTCCAAGAGATGAAAGAATGATTTTAATGAGGCTGTTATTCAGATTTGAAGATCAGCTTATTTAGGGTAGCCGGATAAAATACAAGATGCTCAGTTAAATTGGAATTTCAGATAAACCACAAATAATTCATTCTATAAATATGTCCTACGCAATATTTAGGATATACGTATACTAAAAGAAAAAAAACTGTTTGTTGTTTATCTAGATTCACATTTATGTGGTCATCCTGTATTTTCACTTGTTAGATATGGAAACCCTAAGCGTATTGCAAAAATCAAGCAAACAAAAATCTTCCTTATATGACTGATCTTGCCTATATGAAATTGGGTAACACACAGAAACCTAGGAAGAATGGGCATTAGCCCTTGGAGTCTAGTTCCTGGGCAAGGTCAATCTTTTCGAGGCCACAGGCATCTTGTCCCAGATGCTGGCCCTGTCAGTCCTGGGAGCCCCAGCATGAAGGGCCATTTTGAATATTTAAAGGTAGTGGTTAAGGGGAGGGTTCTGAGGCCAAGCTGGAGTGATTAAAGTCCAGTATCTCTCCATTACCAGCTATGTGACTTAGGGCAAGTTCCTTCCATCGTGCCTCAATTTCCTCTTGTGTAAAATGGAGACAAATAATGTACCTATCTCATAGGACTTTGTGAGGATTAAATGAGTTACTATAGTGGTATTAATAAGTGCTCAGTGTTTATCACCATCCCATCACCACATCATAATTCTTGCCTCCACAAATGAATTGGTCTTCAACTAGCTGTTCAACTTTTCCTTTAGCTGCCTCTGTGGTTCCTTATTTAAAGCATTTGATCACTGAGGAATAGCTGATTCCACTATTGGCCAGGGAGGGAAGTTTGATGTAGGAAACCTCATGGAAGGAGATTATGTTTAGGCCTATGTTGTGCTAAAACAACCCGGTGAAAAAATTTTAAATTCAGCTGAAAAATTCACTGGAGATAGCTATTTGGAACACTTTCAATCTCCCCAAAGATGTTCAGTGAAGATTTAGTATTTAGTGAAACAGGTCTCTGAAGCCAAACACAGCCCACTAGTAGCTCAAGCCTTCGGTGCTCGCTAAGGACAGCTAATCTATTCCTGGCATGTTTGTGCATGCCTTTAAACTCAGACAGTCTGTTCAACTAAGCAGAGTCCAGTCAGAATTCTCACCGGAAGGCTGCAGAAGTGTGGCAAAGGAATATCACTTTAAGGGACTCCATTTATGATATAAGTAGCCCTGGTAGCATGTTGTTAATTTTTTGCACACGCTGGACTGCTGAAAAGCAAGGAGCACTTGTGGGGAGCTGGAAAAAGATCTCTGGAGATCACTCCACTCTGTGATTGAGTGTCCTTGCCTGGCGCTTTTCAGCAGTCAGCCCCAGTTTGATATGTGAGGTACCCATTGCACGCTACTTTAACCTTCTGAATCAACTTTGTAGCACCAGCTTCCCCATAATTCTTTAGAGTATCCCCTAAGCCAGTTTTAAGATGTCAGAAGTCTTTTAGCCAAACATACCATACTTACACACAGTGCAATATTTTTAAGCTGCCATATGTTTTTTAGCCTCTACATCTTAAAGATCTTTTTTATAATACAATTAAGCCCAACAATATTTTACTATATTCAGAAGATACAACTCTGATACCTTGTGGCTGAGATGAAGGGTATTTTGGTTAGTTTTCAAGAATATCTTAAAATCACTTTCTAGTGATTATTTTAGATCTGTCTCACAACAGTATGTGCACTTGACTAGTACTCTTTTCGCTAGGCTGTCACTGTTTGAAGAATTTAGCCAATACAAAGTTCTTTGTAAATGTTATTCATGGATAGCAGATACAATACCAAGAAAGATGTTTTAAACAGTCTTTGCAGATAAGGCTGACAGAATCATACACACATTGCATCATTAACTCTGCTAGAAATTAGAAAGCGAGAAGTGGTTTATAATTTCCGCATTTTATCTTGATATGTACTAAATATATTTTGCATAACCCCAAATACATCTTCTAACGTTATCTTCTAAGACAATATTTAAAAAAAAAAAAAACGATCCTTGGTAGTGCCATAGGCATAACAATGGTCTATGAAAGGGAAAGAAAATATTTTTAAATATTAAGAACCCAAAGGACAAGTCACCATAGAGATGTTGGTGTTCCCCAATACCTGGAACTAGCTCTGCCCATATGAGGAAACTGCTTGTGAGAAGCCCTCTTGTTATCTTCATCTGTGGTCTGGTTTTGTTGTTGTTGAGGAAGACCCTGAAGGCACTGGAAGCATGCTGTGCCCACTTTCCCCACCCACACTGTTTAACAAACTGTCTCTTTGCCCCACCTACAATTCCTAGACTGAACTTCTGTTTGTCCTTCTGTTGCAAAGCGTGTTTGTTTAAAAATATCTTGACTGCACCCAATAGTAAATGAAGTTATTTTAATTGCTCAGGTTTGCCTTTTTTCAACAAATATCCATGCTTAACAATGTGGTTGTCATTAGTGGCCTGTGGATAAACCAGCTCTCAAAAAAAAAAAATCCTGATTTGTAGTCTTTGCTGGTTTTCACAGTATAAACACTCCCAACAAGGCCAATTTTAAGTTACCAGTGGTTTCACAACCAGCTCACAAAATGCCTGAATATTCAAAGCCTGCTCTGCACCAGAACATTGGCAAGCACTTTTGTCAATAAAGGTTCTACAGATCATCCATGAAATTGTTAATTCTTTCCTCACAGTGGACGTTAGTTGAAATTCGGTCCTTAGTCATTGCACAGACCACGGAATTTAATTTATTTAACGGTATAGGGTGTCTGCTCTATGTGAGGTGCTATGCTACTTCTGTGGGAAATGCAAAGATCCAAAGATGGTTCCTGATTTCTAGGAACTCAACAGTATGTCCAAAAGAACACACAATGTACAAGTAACTACAATACAAATCTGGGCATGATAAGTTCTATAGTAGAAGAACAAATTTAAATAGGAAAACAGGGAAAGAAGACATATCATGTAAACCTCACAGAGAAAAATACCTCATTTCTAACACTTTTAGATCAAGCTCAGGCTGGTTGGTGGAGTAAAATACAACAACAAAGTAGGACATTTGTGCTTACTTTTAGCTAAACAAAAATTAAGGAAAAAGGAGGATTTACAAACAGGCATAAAACTTTGAACCAAGCCTTCCAAAAGATGGGTGATTATCCTGTCTCATCCTGCCCCAAACTGACGGATGATCACAGTAGCCCAAACTCTCCCCTTTTCTACTTCCCACACCAAAGTCATGTTTCTCGCTCTGCTCCTGCAATTGAGCTTAAATTGCCCTGTGACTAGATCAACATGGAATTAAGTTTCACTGTCTCCAAATGTTGCAGAGGGTTCCCATCTCAACTTCCCAACACACCATTCCATAACAAACTAGTATTGAAGAGTACTAATTATTTTTAATACTTAATACATGGCAGGCCCTGTGAGGAGCTTTGTGCACGGTATCACATTTTACTTTGTGAAGTCCTACTCTGTCCATAGCAACTCTGCCCAAGCACGATGGAAACCTTCCTGGCAATATTAACTGAAGGTCACCATGAAAGGAAGAATGCCCCTGCCATGGAGTTGGGGATCCCCTCTAATAATGGGAAGTGTGCTGGGCCCTCTGGTCTGTTACAAGGAGAGCCAAGTCACCCCAGGAAAGGAAGCCAAGGTATGCTCTGGAGATGGCACGAAGGAAAGATGACAGCATTTAGCCTAGAAGTAAAGGAAATACTTGGAGAAGAGCCATAGGAAAATAAGATAATAACAGAAGAAAGGATTTTTAAAAAAGAGTTTTCATTGTGAAAAACTGGGATATCCAAGATGGAAGCAACAGAGAAGACTTTTGGCAAAATTTCTACCAAAACAAAACACCTGATAAGAAGATAAATGATGTGGACACACACAAAAAATAGAAGTGAGGCTTCTCAAATGACCCATAAAATTTCACATAAATACAAGCAAATCTGAAGACAAATGAGAAGGGAGGAACCTCTGCAACAGCACCAAAAGTTTTACATTAAGGACAAAAACAGATAGATGACCCTGGCAGAGATGGCACATAGAAACCTCTGGGAATTCTCTTCCTCAGCCCCTCAGACACCAAAGATGCAGCGAGACGAGAATATCCAGTCCCCTACCTCCTTCATCCTCTTCACTCCTGGGAACAAAGCTAGATCCTAGGCCAGTAGAAAAAGAGCAAAGTTCTTAAATGCCACTTTTTTTTTTCTTTCAAAGAAGGGAGAACTAACATAAATCCAGCATTTTTTTTTTTTTGAGGGGGTAATACAGAGTTTATTGAATTAGATATTTCTATTTACAACTGAGATCACATCTACATACTACTTTGCTACTCTACATGGGTACATTATTTCCGAACGAGTTTAAGACTTATGATGAATGGGCTCGATCATACAAAACACACACTAATTGTTTTAAAACAGTACTGTGTACATTATATTCCTCCTATAGAGCCAGCTTTGATTAAAAATCTGGCATTGTTTACATCTAACACATGTAAATGCCACTACAATGCTGAAATAGATGCTATTAGGCCCATTATAGAGATGAGTAAGTTAAAGTCAGAGAGGTCAAGCAGCTTGTCCCAAATTATTTCCAGCTGGGACTTGAACCCAGATCTACCTAAACCCAAACCCCACAATCTTTCCTCAGTGACACACTGCTTCCCAATATGGCACCCGGTAATAATTTTCCAAGCAATTTCTCCCTGTTGGCTTATTTTTTTTCTCCCAAGAGCCTTGTGATGTCTAAGACAGGCCCTACAATCCCTTCTCATGTGGTCAAGTTTCAGAAGGTTAAGGAAGCTTGTCTGTGGTCAGCATCAGGTTGGAGGCACAGGACGGACTGCACCAGGGTTTTCTCATTTTCCGGACTTGCTCTTTGCAGGACAACATGCCTCACAATAAAAATTAGAATATGGCCACATCCAGAAAACCTACAAAAATACAGCTAAACTGTATAATGCTTTTTATTCAAATTGGAAATTGCAAAGTTTTATGGATCAAAGTTTTATGTGCTAGAGTCCCATCCCCTGCCCACTGACATCCAACATTTGAATAATGTTACTTTTAAAATAAACTGTTTTATGATCAGAGGCGATCTTTAGAAATTATCTTCATTCTAAATAAATGACATCCATTTTATTGCCCTGTAAAAAAGCAAATAATGTATGACTATGTGTTTCACCAAACAGGAGGTCTCTTTCTTTCTTTTTCAGCCCACTGCTGCTGCCCTGGTTCAGAACTTCCTCGTGTCCCAGCCAGACCATTCAGCTGAATTCCTGAGTTCTCCACACTTCTCTTCTGCCCTCCCCCAATCTATTTCCCATACAGTCATTACAGAAATCTTTTAAAATACAAATGTGATAATAGCATGCTCCTGTTGAACATTCTCCAAAAGCCCCTCCCTAACTTTTATGAAAAGTTGAATTCTTTAATTAGATGTGGGAGGCTCTTCAAGACCGCTTGGTCTTCATTTTTTGCCTCTCGATTTACATGCTTTTTCCTTGGCTACATAGAACTTCGGTTTACAATGCAAGTCAAACCGTTTCTCGCCTCATTGCGTTAACATGCGTGGTCCTCTCTATGGGATGCCATCCCTTCTTCTGCACCTGGCCATTTCCCACTGATTTTCTGAGGCTTTGGGGAACCTCAAGCCCAATTTTGGCTCAGCCTCTGTGCCCCTAGGACTCTCTGGGAAGATATCTATTATAGTTTTTATTGCTGCTGATCTTCAATCATAAGGTTACACATCTGTACCTTACAGCTAAACCATGAGTTCCTTGAGATCTGGGTCTGTCCTCTTTGTGTTTTTAAAGCAGCTTCTCCAAAAAGGTGGTTGCATGCATGTATTGGAGTTTTCTCAAACTTTCCACAAGGGAAGAAATTTCCCCCAAAATTCAATTCAAATATACCTCTCTCGTGAAATAGAAAAAGTGAAACGATAAAAAAAAAATCTGATTAAATTATTTTACACTTCTAATAGTCAGCTGGGAAAGTTAGTAATGTTAATGCATTTTGACATTTGTACTAATTATGTCCCAGAAGTAATTAAAATATTACATTATGCAAAAAGTTTTGATCCACATTTCTTTCTCAGTGCCCAGCACCATGACTGCAACAGAATTGACTCTCAATAAATATTTGAATGAAAGGAAGATGTATCTAGTACCTACTTTGCAAAAACCCCAATAAAATCAAATGGTAAAGGGCTTACTATTTCTTTTACAATGAAAATCCTCTTGTGTTTTTAAAGCGTCTGATCTAAAACCATGTAAATTATATGCAAATTTTGAGTCTTATGTCTATTGCATAAAACTGTTATAGCTCATCCCTCCAATAAGATTGATTCTCAGGTAACTGTTGATGCTAATTCAGAAAAGAAACTATGCTCAGACTCTGCTTCCAGTATATTTCCACTTTTTTTTTTTTTTTTTTTTTTTCATGAAACCTGGTAATTGTGGGAAAACTTATTTTGGATCCTTACACATTAGGAGGAAATAGAAGAATAGAGGAAATGGTAATATAGTTGGGCCTAGAATGACTACGTTCAATAACCTGATAATTAGGGGAGACTATTTTCAACACTACACTATAGCATTTGGCCCATTAGGATATGGAGAGGGTTATCATATAATTTAATGTCAAAATCAGGACAGTGTCCTGACAACCACCACATGTATGGCACAATATATGTTTACAAATTTTGAGATAGATATTTTTAAAGTTTTAACAATTATTTAAGACCTTTTAATATTCTTCTGCTAAATGCAAGTTTACTACTATATCCTCTTTTCAAATTGGAGGTTTTAACTTGTCCTGGTCACCTCCCTCGCTAAAGCAAATAGCAAAACAGCTTTGTGATCACAAAGGTCAGGGAATCTTGTCATGGTGATTCCTCGTTAATATACCATCAGTTACATATCAATGCACATTAAAATGCTTCATTCAACAGGACAATTATTTGTTGTGGTAGATGGCATAATGGATCCCAAAGATGTCCAAATCTTAATCCTTGGAAATCTAGGAATATGTTACCTCACATGGGAAAACAGACCTTGCAGATGTGGCAAAGAAAGCAGGGGTCAGACAGAGAGAACAAGACTGAAGATGCTATGGAGGAAGGGGTCACAGGCCAAGGAATACACGCGGCTTACAGAAGCTGAAAAAGGCAAGTAAACAAATTCTCTCCTAGAGTGTCCAGAGGGAACCAGCACTGCCCACACCTTAACTTTAGCCCACTGAGACTGATTTTGGATGTTGTGATGGTTAGGCTAATGTGACAACTCAGCAAGGTAATTGTGCCCAGTTGTTCGGTCAAGCAAGCACTGGGATAATTTTAATACAAGGACATTTATGGACTTTAGTTACCAGTGAGTATACTGCATAGATATCCATATTTTCACATGTATCAGAATTTCATTCTTTTTAAAATGGAATAATATTCCATTGTATATATATATACCATATTTTTCTTATCCGTTAATGGGCACTCACATTGCTTCTATCTTTTCGCAGTTATTAATCATGTGGTTATAAACATTGGTGTGCAAATGTCTGTTCAAGTTCCTGCTTTCAATTTTGGGGGGATATACTAGAGGTAGGATTGATGAGTGATATGGTAATTCTATAATCAACTTCCTGAAGAACTATCAAACTGTTTTACAGAGAGGTTACACCATTTTTACATTGCCACCAACAGTGAACAAGTGTTCTTATTTCTCTTCAATCTCTACAACACTTATGTTCCATTTCTTAAATAGTAGCCATTCTAGTGGGTGAGAAATTGTACCTCATTGTGGTTTGGATTTGCATTTCTCTAAAGACTAATGCTGTTGAGCATCTTTTCATGTGTTTATTGGTCATTTGTACATCTTCTTTGGAAAAATGTTTATTCAAATCTTTTGCCCAATTTTATTGTGGGTTTTTTTTGGTTTTGTTTTTTGTTTTTTGTTTTTGTTATTGAGTGACAGGATTCTCTATATTATGGATATTTGAACATTAGGAGATGTGTGGCTTCCAAATATTTTATGACATTCATTAAGTTGTATTTTTACTTTCATGATGAAGTTCTTTGATGTACAAAAGTATTTATTTTGATGAAGTCCCATTTATCTATTTTTTTCTTCTGTCCCTTGTGCTTTTGGTATAAAAGTTAAAAACCATTGCCTAACACAAGGTTATGAATTTTCTTTCCTATGTTTTCTTCTAGGAGATTTATAGTTTTTGTTTTTATATTTAGGTCTTTTATCAAATTTGAGTTAATTTTTGCATATGGAGTGAGATAGGGGTCAACCTTCATTATTTTGCATAAGGCTATCAAGTTTTCCCAGCAGTATTTGCTGAGAAACTATTCTTTCCCCACTGAGTGGATTTAGCATGCTTGTCAAAAATCAGTGAGCCAGGAGCAGGTGTAGCTCAGTGGTTGAATGCTTGCTTTGCATGTATGATGTCTTGGGTTCACTCCCCGCTACTCCAAAAAAAAAAAAAAAATCAATGAGCCTTTGATATGAGAGTTTATTTTGGAACTCTCAATTCAATCCCATTGGTCTGTGTATATGTCTGTCTTTGTGCCAGTACTGTTGTGTTTTGATTAGTATAGTTTTGGAATACATTTTGAAATTAGAAAGTGTGAATCCTCTAACTTTGTTCTTCATTTTCAAGATATATTTGGTTTTCAGAGATCCATACTTTTCCATATAAATTTGATTATTGGTTTTTACATTTTTGCAAAGAGTACTGCTGGAATTTTGATTGAAATTGCTTTGAATCTGTAAATCACTTTGAGTAAAATTGACATCTTAGTGTTCCAGTCCATGAGTATAGAATGTCCTTCCAGTTATTTGGGTCTCCTTTGATTTATTTTAGCTATCGCTTGTCATTTTCCATGTTTAAGTCCTTCACATCTTTGGTTAAATGTGTCCCTAGATATTTGAGTCATTAAGTTGCTATTGTAAATGGATATTTCCTTGAATTCCTCTCCAGATTGTTTATTATAAGTGTAGAGAAACACTACTGATTTTTTGCATATTGATCTTGTTCACCACCACTTTGCTGAATTCATTTATTATCTCAAGGAGCTTTGTTGTGAATTTTTCAGGATTTCCTGTTTATAGGATCATGTCATCTGCAAATAGGGAAAGTTTTACCTCTTCCTTTCCAATTTGAATGCCTTTTATTTATTTTTCTTGGCTAATTGCTCTGGCTAGAACTTCCAGTCAGTGCATGTTGAATAACGATGGTGACAGTGGGCATCTTTGCCTTGTTCTAGATCTTAGAAAGCATTCAGTCTTTCACCATTGAGAATAATATTACCTGTGGATTTTTCTTATATGCCTTTTATCATATTGAAGAAGTCTCCTTCTAATCTTAATTTTCTGTTTTTCTTTTTTTTTTTTTTTCCAAAGAAGAAGTGCTGGATTTGTCAAATGCCTTTTTTTGTATCAAACAAGATGATCATGTGGTTTTTTTCCTTCATTATGTTAATGTGATTTATTACATTAATTGATTTTCTTATGTTGAACCACCTTGCATAAATGGTAAAAATCCCACTTAATCAAGATGTATAATTCTTTTAATGTGTTATAGAATTTGGTTTGCTAGTATTTTCTTAAGAATTTTTCCCTCTATATTCCCAAAAGATATTAGTGTATAATCTCCTTCTTTTGTGGTATCTTTATCTGGTTTTGGTATGAAGGTGATGTTGGTCTCATAGAATGAGTTAGGGAGTTATTTCTTCTCTTCAATATTTTGGAAGAATTTGAGGATTGATATTAATTTGTCTTGAAATGTTTGATACAATTCACCCATGAAGTCACATTATACTGGGCTTCTCTTCGTTGGGAGGTTTTTGGTGACTACTTCAATCTCTACTAGTTATTGGTCTCTTGAGATCTTGTATTTCTTCTTGAGTCAGTTTGGGTAGTTTTTGTTTCTAAGAATTTGTCATTTCATCTAGGTTATGTAATTTCTTGCCGTACAGTTGTTCATAATATCCTCTTATAATTCTTTTCATGTATATGAGGTCAGTAGTAATCCCCCTTTCATTTCTGATTTTAGTTATTTGCATTCTCTCTGATTTTTCTCTGCCGGTCTAAATTTTTGTCAATATTACTGATCTTTCAAAAGAATCAACTTTTGGCTTCGTTGATAATCTATTGTATTTTTTCAATTTAAAAACAATTTATTGAAGTGTGTAATCCATATATGAACATACATAAACAATAAGTGTATAGTAAAAGTTGTGAACTTACAAAACAAATATGCAAGGCATCATACAGGGCTTTTGTACACCACCCCACCACAAACACCTTGCATTGTTGTGAAACATTTATAACGTATTCTGAAAGAGCATCATCAAAGTATTACTAACTATAGTCTGTATCTTACATTTGGTGTATGTTCCCCCAAGACACCCTATTGGGTTTTTATTTTATTGTTCATAAACCATACAATTTATCTAAAGTGTACAATCAATGGCGTTTGGTATAATCACTGAGTTGTGCATTCATTACTCTGAAAAAACAAAAGCAAAAAAAAACCACTATTATACCCATATGTTAGCACTACTAATTACACATCCCATGATGTGCTTTCACCATTTCTATTCATTTCCAAACATTTCAAAACACTTTTTACCAACTCTGTACAGATTAAACCTCAGCTTTCAATTCTCTCATCACATTCTATTCTTTGGTGACTTCTAGCTATTAACTCCATAAATTTACTCATTATATTTAGTTCATAACATCATACAATAGCTTTCCTTTTGTGCTTGGCTTGCTTCACTCAACATAATGTCCTCCAGGTTCATCCACATTGTCATATGCTTCATGACTTTATTTCTTACAACTGAATAATATTCCATAACATGTTTATACCCAGTTTGTTTACTCATTTCTCAGTTGATGGACACCTGGGTTGTTTCCATCTTTTGGCAATTGTGAATAATGCCACAATTAACATCCGTGTGTGGATATATTCATGTCACTGCTCTCAATTCTTCTGGTTATAAACCTAGTAGTAGTGTTGTTGAGTCACATAATAGATCTATATCTAACTTCCTTTAGAACTGCCAAACAGACTTCCACAGTGGCTGCAACCATTTTACATTCCCACCAACAGTGAATAAGCATTCACATATTTTCATGTGGTTTTTTGCCATTTGAATTTCTTCTTTAGAAAAATGCCTATCCTGTTCTTTTGTTCATTTTTTAATCAGGTCATTTGTCTTTTTATTGTTGAGTTGTAGGATCTCTTATTTATCATGGATATTAGACTCTTGTCAGATTTGTGATTTCCAAATATTTTCTCCCATTGAGTGGGCTATCTTTTTATCCTCCTCACAAAGTCCTTTGAGGTACAGAAGTGTTTTATTTTGAGAAGGTTCCATTCATCTATTTTTTGTTTTGTTGCTTGGGGTGTAAAGTTTAAGAGACCCTACCCCCATCTACTACAATATCTTGTAAATGTTTCCCTACATTATCTTCTAGGAGTTTTATGATCCTGGCTTTTATGTATAGGTCTTTGATCCATTTTGAGTTGATTCTCATTTATCATATTGTTCAAGTTCTCTTTCCTTGTTGATCTTCTGTCTAGTTGTTCTACCTATTGATGTGAGTGGTGTGTTGAGGTGTCCAACTATTATTGTAGAGAGGTCTATTTCTCTTTCAGTTTTGCCAGAGTTTGCCTCATGTATTTTGGGGCACCTTGGTTAGGTGCATAGATATTTATGACTGTTACTCTTTCCTGGTGGATTGTCCCTTTTATTAATATATAATGGCATTCTATATCTCTTATCACTTTTTTTTTTGCATTTAAAGTCTGTTTTGTCTGACATCCCTGCTCTCTTTCAGTTACTATTTGCATGAAATACCTTTTTTCCAACCTTTCACTTTCTGTCTATTTGTATCCTTGTGTCTAAGGTGAGTCTCCTGCAGAAAGCATATGGAGGGCTCATGTTTTCTTATCCATTTTGTCAGCCAGTGTCTTTTGATTAGAGAGTTTAATCCATTAACATTCAGTGTTATTACTGTAAAGGCATTACTTACTTCATCAATTTTATCCTTTGCTTTCATATGTCATATCTTCTTTTTGCCCATCTTTTTACCTTTGTGGCTACCCTTTCTGATAGTCTTCACTTCTACATTTCCTCCAAACCTCTCTTTCTTCTCCTCTTTTCTGGCTGCAGGACTGCCTTTATTGTTTCCTGCAGAGCTGGATTCTTGTTTACAAACTCTCTTAGTGTCTATTTATTTGTGAGTATTTTAAATTCAGTGTCATATTTGAAGGACAGTTTTGCCAGATAAAGAAAGCTTGGCTGGCATATTTTCTCTTTCAGTTCCCTAATTATATCCTACCAGTACCTTCTCACCTCCAAGTTTTCTGAAGAGAAATCTACACTAAATCTTATTGAATGTCTCTTGAATGTGATGTTTTGCTTTTCCTTTACTGCTTCCAGAATTTCTCTTTATCTTTGGCATTTGGCATTCTGAATATTATGTGCCTTGGGGTAAGTCTATTTGGATATATTCTAGTTTGAGTAAGCAGTACTTCCTGGACACACATATCTTTCATGACAGGAAATTTTTGGCCATTATTTCCTCAAATACTCTTTCTGCCCCTTTTCCCTTCTCTTCTCCTTCTGTAACTTCCATAACATGTATGTTGGTGCACTTTGTGCTAGCATTCAACTTCTTGGCTGCTGCTCAATTTCTTTCCATTCTTTTCTCTCTGTGTTCTTTTCTCATTTCAGTTTCATTTATTCTTTTCTCTATGTCACTGATTCTTTCTTCCATGGTTTCAGATCTGCTCTTGTGTGCCTCTATTGTATTTTTTTTTTTTAAGATTTTATTTATTTATTCATTTATCCCCCCCTTGCTGCTTGTGCTCGCTGGGTCAGCTAACCACGCCGTGCGGGCGGGCTTTCCTTCACCAGGAGGCCCCGGGAACCAAAACGGGAGCCCTACTGATTGAGCCACAGCCGCTTCCCCTTTATTGTGTTTTTAATCACACTTATTATGTCTTTCATGCACATAAGCTCTGTTATTTTTCTATTTAAGATTTCAAATATTTCTTTGTGCTCACCTGGTGTCTTCTTAATGGCTTTTATTTCTTTAGCCATGTTGTCTTTCAACACCATGGTTTGATTTATGAGATTTGTATGAACCTCAGTGATTAGCTGTTTCAAGTCTTGTCTGGAGCTTAGATTTATTATTCCTTTGCCTAAGTCATATCTTCCTTTTCCTTTGTGTGGCTTGTAATTTTTTGCTGATGTCTAGACATCTGATTCTCTGATGGCCAGTTTCTCTCTTGCCTAGGGATTTACTGTTAAGTAGCTGTGTGTTACCACTGTTCTTTGACTCTTGGTTAAACTTGTTCTAGATATTTTGGATTTCCCTGTTTAACTGCTCAAACCATGGCTAAGGACCCAGTAATGGGGTGCAGGCCAATTTCCAAGGGCCTTGAAGTCAGGGGCAGTAAAGGCACCTGTTTGCCTCTTTTATTTCTTTATTATTATTTTTCCCTTTTGTGCACTTTTATGGTCTGCCAGCAGATGATGCACTCTGTCAGACCTCTCAGCTCAGACCCCTGGTGCTAGGGGGGAATGTGTTCAATGTAACTCCACAGTGGGTGTTGTAGAAGCAATGTCCTCAAGACTGGCCAAGCCTCACAAACAAACTTTCTCAAAAACTGTCCTCCTTTGGCTGGCTGCACTCTCCCTCAGCAACTGGCCTGGGGCAGTAGGGAGGGTGTTTGAGAAGGCAAATTATCTTTAGCTCCCTGCCAGTTCTCAGTGCAAACAATGTTGCAGCCCTACTGGCCTGGAAGTGTGTGACCCCTCCAATGCAGCAAACCAAGTTCACTGGCCAAATCTGAATTTTCTGTAGGCTGTGTCACTCCTTCTCCCCTTTCTTGAGGAAGAGGACTCCTGCAACCCTCTCAGTCCACAGCCACTGCAGCCCACAGACTGCTGTTTACTCTGAGGGTGGGGAGATGGGAGCCAGCTGCTTCTTCTGCAGCTTTACTTATGAGGTTTTTCAGCCAGTTGGGACTCCTTTCCTTCACCCTGCTCTCTTCTGGGTGGTGTCTCACCTTCCCCTGGTGTCCTGAGCCCTAGAGCAGCCCTCCAGACAGTTTCCACCCTTTCCTCTAGCTATCATTTCTGGGAAAGAAGTGATCCCTCTGTCTCTCTAATCCTCCATCTTCCTGGAAGTCCCCCTATTGTTGTTGGGTTTTTTTTGTTGTTGTTGTTGTTGTTTTAATGCTCTATTTCATTTATTTCCACTATCATCATTGTTATTTATCTCTTTCTACTTGTTTTGGATTTAGGATGCTCTTCTTTTTCTAGATCCTCCAGTTATGAGGTTAGATCTCTGATTTGAGAAATTTCTATTTTTTTTTAAACAATTTATTGAAGTATATCATTCATACATGAACATACATAAACTATAAGTGTTCAGTAAACATTGTGAACTTACAAAACAAACATACATAACATCATGCAGGGCTCCCACACATCACCCCTTCACAAATACCCTGCATTATTGCAAAACATCTGTTAACAAATCATGAAAGAGCATCGTCAAAGTATTACTACTAACTTTTCCTATTCAAGTCTGTCAATATTTGCTTCATATATTTTGGGGTTTTGCCATTAGATGCATAGACATAATTGTTATGTTTTTTTTGTTGTGTTGACCCCTTTATCAGTATATAGTGACCTTTTTTGTTCTTCATAAGACTTTTTGGCTTAAAGTCTGTTTTATCTGATTTTAGTATAGTTAATCCAGTTCTCCTTTGGTTACTATTTGCATGGTATATATTTTTTTCTTTCCTTTCCCTTTCAACCTAATTTGCCTTTGAATATTAGCTGAGTCTCTTTTAAACAGCATATAATTGGGTCATAATATTTTATCCATTCTGCCAATCTTTGTCTTTTGACTGAAGAGTGTAATCCATTTACAGTTAAAGTAACTGCTGATAATGTAGGGCTTCCTTCTGCTATCTTGCTATTTGGTCTTTGTAAGTCTTATACCTTTTTTGTTCCTCAGTTCTTCCATTAATGACTACTACTTTCATATTTATTTGATTTTTTGTAATGTGTCATACTGAGTTGCTCCTTATTTCTTCCTATATAAATTTTTCAAATATTTTCTTTGTGATTACCATGGGATTAAAATTGAATATCCTAAATCTATTCACAATTGCGTTTGATTTGATACCAACTTAACTTCAATAGCATACATATATACTGTCCCTATTTCCCTTTACCCCCAAGATTTTGTTTACTTTTTACAAATTATGTCTTTCACATTGTATATGCAACTGATAGATTTATCATTACTCTTTATACATTTGCATTTTAGAACCTGTAAGAAGTAAAAAGTGGTGTTACATTCCCCCCAAAAAGAAAAATACAGTGGTACTAACATTTCTAATTACCCAAATGCTTACTTTTACCTGATGGCTTTATTCTTTTATCTTGCTTTGATCCACTGCCAGTGTCCTTTCCTTTCAGTCTGAAGAACTTCCTTTAGCAATTCTGGTAGGGCAGGCCCATTGGTAATGAACTTCTTCAGCTTTTGTTTATCTGGAAATGTTTTAATCTCTCCCTCATTTTTGAAACACAATCACACCTGACATAAAATTCTTGGTTGGCCATTTTTTTCTCTCAGCACCTTAAACATTTCATCCTATTGCCTTCTTACCTCCGTGGTTTCTGATGAGAACTCAGCACTAAAACTTATTTGGGATTCCCTTGCACATATTACATGTCTTTTCTCCTGCCGCTTTCAGAACTCTGTCCTCATCCTTGGCATTCAACAGTTTGATTGCTGTTTGTCTGGGGATGGTCCTCTCCAAGTTTATACTTTTGGGGGTTTGTTTAACTTCTTTAATGCTTGTATTCATGTCTCTCATTAAATTTTGGAAGTTTTCTGCCATTATTTTTTTTTTAATATTCCTTCTGCACTTTCTCACTTTTTTACTTCTCTGGGATTCCCATAATGCATATGCTGGTAGACTTGATGTTGTCTCATAGGTATCTTGTGCTCTGTTCATGTTTTTTCATTCTTTTTTCTTTCTGTTCCTGAGCTTGAATCATTTCAATTTTCTTGTATTAGAGTTCACTAATTCTTTCTTCTTTTGGCTCCAATCTGCTGTTGAAACCTTCCAGGGAATTTTTCATCTCAGTTATTATGGTTTCCAACTCCTGTGTTTCTGTTTGGTTTCTTTTCAATTTCTATCACTGTATTGAGATTCTTATATTGTTCATGCATTTTTTTTCCTGATATCATTTAGTTCTTTCTTCATTTTTGCCTTTATATATTGGCCAATATTGGAGATCATATTTTTAAAGTCTTTGTCCAGTATGTGAAAAGTCTGTTCTTCATTAATGGTTTCTGAATCATTTTTTTTTTTTTAAATGGGCCATCATTTCTTCTTCTTTGTCTTACAATCTTTTATTGCACACTATACATTTTGGTGTTAATGTGTTTGCTCTGGGATTCAGTCCATAAGCTGTCTATTCCTTATGTTTGTATTAAGGAAGTGATTTGATAGAAATTTCTTTGAATGTCAGGCACTAAAGAAAACAAACAAACCAAGGCAAAACACCCTAAACTGTCTTCACAATTTGGCTCTGTATTGGTTGGTACTCTCCTTCAGAGTTTTGTACTACTCTCAAAACTATCAGCCCAAGATGGAACTGAGTTGCAGGATCCTTTCCATCTTTTTGTTTCTACATCTTGTCCTGCGTCTTGCACTTATTCATGACCTTAGGTATTTACCAGTTCACAAGAATCTGAATGTCCCCTCTGTTCCCTATGAAATAGATATTCC
Organism: Tolypeutes matacus; assembly: GCA_026826555.1. Classification (NCBI taxonomy): domain Eukaryota; kingdom Metazoa; phylum Chordata; class Mammalia; order Cingulata; family Chlamyphoridae; genus Tolypeutes; species Tolypeutes matacus. Next base: position 4,891,564 of record JAKSZT010054263.1, read on the forward strand.
TTCCCTCCTGAGAGGTCTAGTGTATGATTTAAAGCAATAATCATTTGCCCCAGCGACTTTGGCTTAATTGTTTCCTACACTGCTTTAACTCTCTCCAAGATTTTTCTGCCTTCAGGGCAAGTTCTGGAAGGGAAAAAGAGACAAGTTTCCTGCTCCATCTTCTGGCTCCCACCTGATAGATTGGCAATAACTAACAGGCAGCCCAGTATGTACATAAGGATTGCTCTGCTTTCTCCAGAACTGTGCCAGGGACCCACAATGGGAGTGCAGACTGGCTCCACACTTCACTGGTAAGGATGAGTGAGGGCCCAGCAAGGGTGCCAGGGGTTTCTCCTATGGTTTTTAAGCCTGCGTTTTCTTGATTTGGGATTCACTGATCCAGTCACTTAGCTGTTTCCAGAATTTTGAAGAAGATGGCTTTGCCAGTTTTTGCTCATTGTTCAAAGATGCTGTGGGACAGCTTGGAGCAACCTATGCCACCATCTTAGTCAACCAGAAATCCCAATCAGAAATATTTTACTCAGGACTGTACTTCAGGGAGAGCTTTCCTCGTGGGAAAATGTCTGTTGAGAATACTCCAAAAAAATAGCCTCTATTAACCAATACAATGATGAGTTCAATCTTCCCTCAAGGCAATTAGCAGAACCAAATTCTAACCTAGAATGTTGTTATTAAGTATCTCCTTATGGTTGATTCTCTGAGCTCAAATGACCAGCTTGTCCTGGGTTACAGATTTTGTCTGTGTGTGGAGAGGTGACTAAGATTTGACTAAGCAGTTAAAATTTAATACAAATGCTTCTGAACATTTAACTACAGCTGTCAGGGGGAAAAAACATTTATAATGTAGAAATGATAGAGTTCGGGGACTGAACTTGGCTGCCTTCTCAGCCACTTTTGAATAGACCTTCCAGATGAGGTATTTGGTCACAGAGTTCACAGAGGTGTTAAGTACAAAAGTATTTCTGAAAAAAAAAAAAAAAACCTTGGAATGCAGGCTTGAAAAATTACACTATGTATACGTTGAAGGAAGCCTGAAAACAGACCCTATACCTGCCTTTAGGACGAATCTCCTATGGCAGATATAGCAGCATTCTGTCTTTTGATGGACAAAATCCTGGTAGTGGTGCTCTTCTCTAAACTGTCTATAGGGCAGTCTAGTCCTCAGATCCCCTCCTAAAATCACCAAGAGAAGGAAGAACACTGAAAAGAAGGGACAAGTTACTGCATTTCCTGACCTCTGGCAATATTTGCCCAACAGCAAGCAAATGTTTTTTCGTCGGATAACAATCAGAGGCATAGTATATTTCTATAAAAGATTCCCAAAAGCCAGACATTTTCTAAAAATGATTTGCTCAGGATAATAGATTTGGTCATTTTAAAGGAAGTTTTCTAGACTGTAGCTTCATAAGCTATCCTTATTGCTTTTACTCCCACCGTGAAGATGGACAGTAGAAGTGAAGAATTAAGACTTTCTCTGGACAATTCACTGGCCCATCTCATTTTGTCTGTGTGTTTCCTACAAAGTAAAATGTGGATCACTGTCTTCATCCAGGGACATAAAGCATTGTGGTAAGAACTGAGTCGTGGTCATTGGTAAACCAGATTTCAAATACCATCTCTTTCACACATTAGCTGAGACTTTGGACAAGTTACATAGACTTTATAATTTTCACCTCCTTCATTTTTATTTTTTTTTTTCTTTTTTAAGGATTTATTTATTTATTTACTTTTATCCATTTTTACACCCCTTCCCCCTCCCCCCCATTTTTGCTGTTTCTGTGTCCATTCGCTGGGCAACTCTGTGTCCATTTTCTGCCCTCTCTTCTCATCCTTCTCCTCCTGTCTTCACTGGGATTCAATCCTTGGAATCTCTGATGTAGGAGAGAGGCATCCTGCCCGTGCAACCTTAGTTGCTGGTTTTTCGGTGCGTCTCATCTTGCCTCTCCCTTGTGTCACTCTCCTATTATGTCATCATCTTGCTGTGTGGCTCGCGGGAACTGGTGGTGCGCCCGCGCACAGGGCCTGGCGGCCCACGCACCTTCTATATATTTTTTAAATTTTTACCAGGAGGTCCCGGGGATCGAACCCAGGTCCCTCCATATGGGAGATGGACGCCAACCAGATATAGCCCCCTGCTATATCTCTTAAGGTTGACCAGAGATACCTAGAGTTACAGTCTTTTCCCATACAGGATGGACATATAATAAATCAGGCTTAGTTTATCACCAGCATTCTAAAAACCAGACCTAGGGAGGAAAACGAGGTCTGGGGACACATGCATGGTTTCTAATATAGCGAATGTTTAGCCCACCCTGATTATCACAGAATCAGGACAGTGAGAATATTCGCATCCTCCTTCATTTTTAAAGTGGGGATAATAAACCTACTTCATAGGATTGTCATGAATATTAAAGTAGATAATACATGTAAAGTCCTTAACACAGTGTGTAGCATGGAGTAAAACAACCAATAAATGTTATCCTTTATTATTTATTTCTCTAAACTTTGCTGAGAGTTCCCCATAAAAAGTGTGCAGAGAATTCCATAAAAGTGTGCAGAGAATTTCAATTTAGTTCAACCACTTGTTCATTTAATGGAAATTTGCACTTATGATTTTGATTTTAGCCATGTATATATAATCATCATATTGTCTGCTAGTAAAACTGTTCCAAACATGAAAGGTACAGAAAAACCTACACCTACATATATTATGGTAATATCTAAGAACATCAAGGAAAAATGAAAAAATCTACAAGCTTCTAGAGAGAAACTGCCGATCACCTAAAATAAACAAAAATCAGATTGATATCAGGTTTTTCAACAGTAGCACTGGATATAAGAAGACAATGGAGTAATATTTTTTAAGTATTTAATAAAATAACTTTGAACATAGAGTTTTATATCTAGCAAAATTGCCATGCAAATGTGAGGCATAATTTTAAAAATGTTCCCAAGCATAGAGGCCTTAGAAAATTTCTCTTACAAGCTAAGTTCTTTTTTAAGTATAAGTCATTTATCTCCATTTTTTCTTCAAACTATTTCCTTCTGTATATCTTTACTTTACTTCTGGGAGTCCTATTACTAGTTATTGGCACTTCTACCAACACCTATTTGTTTGCTTAATTTTTTTATATATGCCTTCTGCCTTCTGAAAGTCAATTTACTGGTCCAATTCATTAATTTGTTAATTTATCCCATATCTTTTATTTATTTTAACTAATACTTAATATTTTCACTTTGCTTTAATAATTACTTTGTTTTATATAGCTAGTCCATTCCTTTAAGTATTTTTATCATATTTATTTCAAATTCTTCATCCTCCTCTTCTAATATTTCTATTTCAGATAATTCACGTAGCCCTGGCCTGAGGGCTCATTTTCGCATGAGGATATCAGCCACTCTGTACAGTTTAAATGAATTAAAGGAGAGAAAACAAACTTCAGTGTGGCAAGCCCAGGCACCACCAAACCACTGTGTATTATCTTGGTTTGTAGCCAATGCATCAGGCAACTCCAGTGGTCAGAACTCCGTCTTAAACCTATAGGGAGAAGAAGCCTTTGGTGAAGGCAATCTCCCTAAATTCTAATTCACGAGCCCTGTGGATCAGAAGTGATGGGACAGGGAACCGCTCTCTCACCAATGCTTTTCTGCTGTCCTGCTATGACCAGGCCATCGCTGAAGGGAAGGGACAGGTGATGACTATCACTGTGAAAAAGGCAAGAGCAGAACTTAGAAAGCCTCACTACCACCTCAGGGCACCTTTCTCTCTTGGCTGCAATCAATGTGCACCAGGGCACATAATAGGCTGTTTCTCACAATTGGTTGGTTGGTTTGTTTATTCATTCTTTTTCTTAAATAAAATTTTATTGAAGTATACCATACATACACGAACATACATAATAAGTGTATAGTAAAAGCTGTGAACTTACAAAGCAAACATGCATATCCTCATACAAGGCTCCCATACATCACCCCACCAACAACATTTTTTTGCATTGTTGTCAAACATTTGTTACAAACTATGAAAGAGTGTTGTCAAAATATTACTACTAACTATAGCCTATATCTTACATTTGGTGTATTTTTACCCCAACCCACTCAATTATTAATACCATATATTAGTATTATATATTTGTTATCTTTCATGAGAGAATGTTCTCATATTTGTCCTGTTAACCACAGTCCATCTTTCACCACTGGTTTCCTTGTGTTATACAGTCCCATGCTTTGTACAATCCTTTTAAAGTGTATATTCAGTGGTTCTGTTTCATCACAGAGTTGTACTGTCATCACCTCAGTCAACTTTAGAACATTTTCATTACTCCAAAAGGAAAAATCCCATACCTCTTTAGACAACCCCCCATTGTTGTCCCTTAGACTTGATATCATATCTTCTTTGCCAGTGCTACAAATTCTTGAAATTCATGTTTTTCTTCTACTCATTTGTAGTCTTTTCTCTAGGACTAATTGGAGAGGAGGACACCATCTTGGCAGGAACCAGAAACTATCCTACACAGGTTAGAGATAGACTTCCTGCAATTTATAAATGAATGTGAAATTGTGTATTAAATTATACCGAATTCGCTCAAGCGCATCTTTTGCCCAACGCGCACAATGCCAACACAGTGACACCAAGATTTCTAGAAGCATTTATTAGCAAGGGCCAACCCAGCAGAGACAGGTGGACAGTAATTTCCTCAAATCAGTCTCCCCGAATTGAAAGCCATGTGGATTTTTTATGTGATTTTGTGGGAGCTGCTTTAGTATAATGAGGCAGATGGTGTGAGATTGAGGGGTAGGAGAATGAGTTTTAGCTGAGCATGTGCTATTTCAAAACATGCTTGGTCATGCATTGCATGTAAGAAAATGACATTGCAATGGGCATGATTTTTACTGTTATAATGAAGCAAAGGTAACTTTCGGGTCAAGCTTCTCTTAACTGTGCAGAACCAGTTTAATCTAGTTTAAAGTGAAAGACAAAAACAGGTTCTAACCAAGATCTTGGAATTAGATCATCTAATAATCTCATTACTATGCATAAGGTGAAATAATTTTCCTATATACATAAAAGGAATGGAGTTTTAAACTAAGGAAATAGAAACTTTAATAAGTCAGAAGGAAAGGTTACTTCTGTCAGGAGTTAGAGAAGCAGCAGCTTCAATATAACATTGATAAATTATTACATTAAAGGATTATTATACTCCTCAAAGCCCCAAAATCCCAAATGTCATCATTTTTCACATCTATTTTCTTCTATTTTAAAATCAGTCCCTAAAGCCTACATGCTCCTCAACATCCTAACCCTGTTAGCCTGAGCCACTCATTCACTGCCTTCCTATCAGGATCTCCGCTCTCCACATTCCCGACAGGATTCGGATTGCTTCTAGGATGTCAGACACATTTATTATCATTCTCTTTTCCCTTTAGCATGTTAAGGATTTGCTAATTGAAATGAATTTAAAATCTTTTAGTTAAAATTAGTCTCTGGCATAAAGTTTTCCACATTGTTTCTGATATGGCAATACTTTTCCTCTCAGATCCCTTTCAAATCTCCATTTCTTCCAGTACTCTATCTCAAGCTCCCCCAGTATGGTCAATGCTCACTTAATACAAAATGGTTCTCTCAGTTCATACCCCATTAACTGAATTCCTTCACAGGCACACTCCCTCTCAATTAGCTTTGGAATGTGTTATAAAGGAAATAGCACTAAACTAAGGGCCCGGTTCTCATCTGTGCTCTCCCAGAAACTAGATGCATGACAAGAGCAAAATGACATCAGCTTCCTTAGGATTTTCATCTACAAAATGAGGTTAGCTTTGGAAAAGTTTGAAATAAATTATTGCAAAGGTTCCAAACTCTACAATTCTATTATTTAGAGTAAGGTCATCCAGACTCTCCTTAAAGTTCACACGTTTCTAAAGTTAATGTGAAACTCTCCGCAGACCCCTTCAAACTTTCCTTTTTCCCCATCCTACAATTCAGTGTGCTTCACACACAGACAAGCAGTGTAAATGAATATCCCTACACATCATTTCTTTTCATCAGCACAAAATCATACACTTAATAATTAATAATTTAATCAAAGACTTACCCAACTAAAATATATATAATAAATGCAACTTTAGGGGTGTTATCATAATTTAGAAGTCCATTGTCTCTAACTTATCAGCAAAAGGCACCATTAAACACATCAGTGAGGCTAAGCTCCCAGCATTATCCAGACCAGCAAAAAGGAATTCTCCCTGCAGTTAAAAAATCTTAAGGAATATGTTTCCAAAAGTCTTCATTTGGCCCTGACCCATGAACCAGAAATCAGAGTAGCCTGCTAACCTGGAAATGCATGACAAAATACATTGAATTATTTTTAAACTTCTAAAGGAAGTTGGATTTAGCATAAATATGGGACAAAGGATGGCATTGGTTCCTATTTTATTAAAGGCAGTTGCCTGTTTTAAATATGACTAAGCCAAACTACTCCAGAGTTTACCATGCCAGCCCCTTAGCACAAAGCAACTATTATTGCAAGTCTGTCTTTTTTAGTGGCATGAGGTTTGTAGCTTCTGGGAGCTGGAGGGAGAGTTTCCTAAGCTATCCAGGAGGAGTTGGTGGATCCATGGAAGCATGGGCTTGTACGTCCATCAAAGTAAAACTGGAAAATCTCATCCAGGCAATCCTGGCTTCTCTTTGGAGTCTTGCTCCCCAAGTGGCTCTTCAAACCAACTCCTTGAATTCCAACACCAACAGTATTTTAAAGTCTGTGCTTCAAAGTCACAACTGTTTGTGCTACACTATCTGGTTACAAACTTATAAAAATGAATAACTCCCCAGTTTCTTTATTAGGTAAGAGTGCACACCCTCTATAATATTGGGACTCCCATTTTGATTACCATAATTTGTAAACTCCAGAATTTCCTTATATATGGCCTACACATATCCTCCCTATGTATGACTATATCATATTACATGTACACGTTTTTATATAGCTAGGGGTCAGCAAACTTTTTGTATAAAGGGCCAGATAGCAAATATATTTGGCTTTGTGGGCCATAAGGTCTCTTTCACAACCACTTAACTCTGCCATTGTGGCTCAAAAGCAGCCACAGACAGTTCATTAATATGAATGGGCATGGCTGTGTGCCAATAAAACTTTATTTACAAAAAACAGGCAGTGAGCCAGAGTCAGCCCGTGGACCATAGCTTGCTGACCCCTTGTCTGGGCAACCTTTCCTTAAAACAATCAGGTCAATTAATTTTGTACCTAATCTAAAATGGGCTGAGTCCTTTACTCAGTAATGTATTGACTCACTCTAAAGTATATTTTCCCTCCTTTTTGTATTTTTATTCTGACACAAATAAGCAAGTAGAGATATATTTTGGATTTAGACTTTCTCATACTAATTGGAAATTTAAACACTGTTTTGCCAAAATGCAGTAACAACTCATTTATTTTAGGCTTTACAATTTATAAAGTTCTTTGACATTTCATTTTGACATTTTATTTTATATAATCATCAAAAGAACACTATGAAATAAATATTATTTTTCTCTCCTTAGCTTGTAGCTGTAAACTAAGAGTCTAATGATTTAGTTAGAAAATGTTGGAACTAGGATTTGAACCCAGATTTAACACCAAACCATTCCAACTTCATTTTCCAAAACTAAATGATAATGAAAATAGCAGTCCTGCTTTGACCATATGTCTAATGACATTGTTTAATGAGCTTTGAATCCAGCAAGTGAGAACTTCACTGAGCCACACTTTCCTCTTTTAATTCAAAAGGTAATCATGAGAAACTGTAATTCAGTATACACTACTGTGTATATACAATATTCAATACACAAAAACACTCCCCTGCTTTACCTCTCATAATGCAACCAAAATTTTAAAGTAAGGGTAATCATAATAATCAGTTTTAGTAAATCTTTCCTGGTCTTTAGATATGACCAATTCCTTTTTCTAATATTAAACAACTGAATTCCAATGATCCATTTTAGAATTTTTAGACTAGAATAAATTTTAGATGTATTTGTCTATAGTTTCTATATTATAAATTTATTTGTCTAGCATATCCCAAGTCTTCACGTTTAAGTTGATAATTAATTAAATGCTTCTATTATCATATCTTTTAGTTTTTCCAGCACACAAAGTTGAATGGTGTCTACGCCTGAGACAGGAACACATTCTGAGCTGCTAAATAATCTCTTAGTAGCTCCTTGAGTCTCAATATAATCTTCAGCAAGTGAATGCCAAATTTTATACTTTGAAAGTGTTCTTACAGAAAAAAAAGTAAGAGAAAAACAGAAATTCAAATGATTCTATCTTCTCTTCTTCTATCAACTTTATTAACTTCCCCAAGCAGAAATTCTGTTCTTTTATTATTATTCTTACTATAAAGATAACTGTTTTTAAATTCATTTGTATGGTTTCAGAATTTTTCCAAAACCTCAGCTCATTCTCCACTGTTACTTCCCAGATCTCATTGTTATTGTTTCTGCCACTTTCATCTATGCATCCTAAGATCTGTACTGGTGCCTCCGTCTTTTCAAAATATTTTATAAATCTAAAGGCAAAAGAGGGGAAAAAAAGTTTCCTTTCAATAATCAGTTTTCATTAAAGAACCAAATAAAATTTTCTTTTAGGGTCCTCCATGTGTAATCCTATAACACAATGGCAGGTATTTCAACAGAATAGGCTTATAAGCCCCTGCCCCTCAAGTGCTATGTGACCTTGCATGAATCCATTAACCTCTCCGGTTCTCAGTGTCTTATTTGGGTTCTCCCAAAATCAGACCCTGATGCAAGGATTTGGTGTAAGTAGCTTATTTCCAAGTGATAGTTGTTAGGGAAATCACAGACACCTGTGAAGCGGTCATTGCCAGCCCTCACCTACTCCCACCTCCTTCTCTGGGGAGTCCATCCCTTGGCCTTCACCACCCCCGCCTCCTTTCCTTTTGTGTGCTGATCCACAAACTAGGGGAGATTTTAAGTCCAGTGAAAAATGTAAGTCCAATGAAAAGGCCCCAGCAGAACTTAAACCTGGAAACCAGGAAGAAAGCAGCCCCAGATGCTTATCAGAGGAGCAATTCTCAGTGGCAGGGCCTCCTCCCCCTGGGACAGACAAAAACCACATTTAAAAAGTATAAATTGGTCTCTCCTCTCTCATGTGAACTGGGGCCTGCTGAGTTGCCATCTATGTACCTGACGCAGAGCAGTTTTCAGCCACTCAGGGAGACCAGCCATGATGGAACTTCTTCCCTTGCTCTTTCTAGACTCTTTACACTGTGCAAGTAATAAAGGGATCATTTGCTGAAAGTTTCTGTGGCTCCCTGAACCTGTGATCCCATGATGCAGCTTGGAGCAACTCGCTCCACGGTGGGGCTAGAGGAGGGGAGAACACAAAGCACTATGAGCTAGTGGAGAAGTGGGAGAGGGAAGGGAGTGTTAATAAGCAATTTACTACACGGGGCAACTGCAGGTCAATCCCTTGCCCTCGGATTCTCTGACAGACTGTAGAAAATAGCTCAGAATTATCCCACCAAGAGGTGAGAAAACTGAGGCATTTATTCACATACTTTTGTCTCTCATTCTTTGGGGGTCGCTCCTGAGATGTTAGCTCTCCAGCACTCTGGCCCACCCCAAGGTCGAAGGAAAGCCTTACACAGAGAGACTCAGAAAGCTGACAGTATGTAGACAAACCATCCACAGGTAAATTCTCAGGTAAGGGACACCAACAGCATTTGCTATACTCGGTTTTCTCATTTTTTAATGGAGATAAAGAAATATTTGCCTCAATTACCTCATGAGATGATTGAAAAAATTAATCACAACTAATATTTACTTACCGCTTTAGAATTCATAAAATATTTTCACATGCATTTTGTAATGCATTTCTCACACATTTCTGCAAGGATGGTAGATAGAAAATATGTAATGATGGTCTCCTTTAACACATTAAACTCTGAGACTCAGAAAGGTAAAATGATTGGCCTGACATTATAGAACTAGCAGGTGGCAAACATGGAGTTTGAACCAGATATACTAATAATCAATTTCAGGCTTTTTCCCCCATTGTATGTATGAATGTGCTTTGTCAAGCACAAAGTACTCTAAGTATGAAAGGCACAGATATTCCTCAAGAAGGACCATGCCAACAAAACAAACCAATAAGCAAAAATTCACAATGGCAGAGAGAGAATGAGTTTTTAAAAAGTCAGAGTAAAACACATGAATGCCACAATGCCATGAGCACTCTCTGACTATTAACCTTGTGTGGCCATCTCTGTGAAAAGGCAGCCATGAGATCTGCTGCTCTGGAAGTCATTTAGTTACATTGAGGAGAGGGCAAAGCAGAAGCTAAGCCCATCCAGGCATGTCCAGGGACAAACAACAACCAAATTTAAGAAGAGTCTCCAAGCAGATTGAGAGCTACCCCATTCTAGTAGACTCAGTGCTCACTGGTAAGGGAAAACTAAATGAGTTCACGGCTTCAATATTGGCTTGCTCACCTGAGAGATGAATGGAGCAAAAGGCTGATTTATCTTGGCTTCTAGTCAAGGCACTTCATTCACCGAAAGAGGGTCATAAGATTCCTCTTATGAATCAAAGACCCAAGAGTAAGGTAGAAAGGACAGACCTGGTATATTAACAAGCAGCATTTGTTCATTAACCTTGTTGACATTACAGGCTTGCTCTAAATTTATTCCTGGTCTTGCAAACAGGGAGTCAATTTAGGGTTTTTCTCTGAATAGTATGGGTCCATTTACTTTTCACCCTGTACATTTATTTCTCTTCATTTATTAGATTTCTTCAAACATGCCCATTACTTATAGGCCTCTGGGCACAGGTTCAAAACCAAACGCCACAATTATATGAAATCCAGTGGCTAAAGAATATAATTTCATATAAGAGAAGAGTGGGCAGCTGGGGAGTAGGAGTTTATCAGGGGAGCCTATGCCAAACCAGGAGGTACATATTGTACCACACTCTGTAGGCGGTAGGCACTACGAGTTATTTGCTGGACTCAGTAAATTAACAAAACCCTTAAAGGTCTGAGGTTGGATTAAATTTAGAGTGAAATTTAAAGTGGAATATAAAGCTAACCAAAAAAACCATCCCTCTCCTCCAGCCTGTGGCTACATACATGTGTTCGGGAAAGCTAGAATGAGTTCAATGAGTTCTAGAGAGAAAGCCCCTGGATTCATCACATACGGAGAGGGCTGGTGTGTGCAAACTAGGGGAAACAGATTGGTTATAATAGCTAACATTTATTGAGCACTTATTACATGTCAAGTTCTATTTTAACAGATTAAATAGAGATATTTAACTATATATACATTAATATGTATATCTATATTTATATATATTTATATAGATATACATATACACACATGTATGTGTGTATGTATGTGTAGGTATTAACCTAATCCACACAGGAACGCTTTGAGGCATTTTACCAATGAGGAAACTGAAGCACAAAGAGTTCATGTAGCTTAACCAAAGTCATAGAGTAGGTCGATGGGGGAGAGCCGGGGTTAAATGCAGACTGCCTGACAACAAAGATAGCTGCATTGTACTGATTTGGGGGACCAAGGGTGATTTCCAAGTGAAAGACTTGCCCCCCCCCAAGGCACAGTTTGTTTTTTGGCAAGAGCATCCAAAGGCATCATCAAAATGGATTCAGGACCACCTGGTCCACAAGGGATTCTGTCCTATCCATAGTTGGAAGTGGAGAGAACTGGTTCTCCAAAGTACTCTTTCTCTCTTCCTTCTGGGTAAGAAAAAAAAAAAATCTCTTACAAGCATTTAGTCCCCTTATTCTTCCATTTCCTTTACTTTTCTCCTTTGGTCCTCATTGTCCGTCTGTTCTCATCATAGAGAACAATGCAGTAGCCAAGCAGGTAGGGAAAGCCTAGAATGGGCATGAGAGAAAGAAAAAATGTTAGGGTTACTCTTTTCCTACCTGATACCCTAAGCTTGGTATTGACTCTTCTGGTCTGGAAATCTGTGTATGTTATAGATATTTCTGTTTTAAATTAAAACAGAATGCTTAATTGAGTTCAATTTAAGTAGACACCATATTGTCTTAAGTGAGATGGAACCAGATTAAGAATCTTTGTCCCCAAAATAGCTGTTGTCTGACTTTGAGGTACTTGAGCAAATCTCATCATGTCTCTGAACCAGATTTTATATGGAATATAATGAAATATGATAAGAAAATAAAACTTCATTCAATACCTGTCTTCGTTTGCCAGAGCTGTTATAACAAATATTGTACAATGGGTTGGCTTAAACAACAAGTGTTTATTGCATCATGATTTTGAAGGCTAGAATTCCAAAATTAAGATGTTGGCAGGGTCATGCTTCTCCCAGAATTGGTAGATTCTGGTAATGGTAGTCCTCCATCACATGGAAATCTCTCTTTCCCTCTGGCTTTTCCGGACTTTGGCTTCTACTTGTTGGCTACATCTGGGATTTTCTCTCTTTATAAGGCTCCAAGCAAACACATTAGACCCACCACCCTGACTCAATTTGGTCCCACCTTAACTAATAATAACATCTTCAAAAGGCCTTATTTACAGGAATGCAGATTAATATTTGACCATGTCTTAAATGGGGTACATGATTCAATCTTCAACAGTACCCTAGATATGTTGAGTATTATTTAGCTAAGAGTTCAAAGGGCTTAGAATGTCTGAAAATTAAATAACATGGAGTTTCAGTTCCAACATGAAAAGAACTTAGAATTCATCACTCTTATCCTTACAACAAGAAAAAAGTTGAATAAACTGAAAACCAATTATTTTTCTTGGACTCATCAGAGAATTGAGGTCACAGGACAAACCCAAATCTGTAGAGACAGATGAATACTGAGAATCACAGCCAAGATCTGCTTACCTGGAACAAACCTCAGGAACCATAAATTTACCAGTGAGGAAAGTGAAATTGGTAGGAACACATATCATGGTAATTTTGATGAATTATTGGAGGCTGAGTGTTGACTAGCATGACAGTGAAAAATTCCTGGGGGCTACAGTTTTAGGGGACCTACCACATTTTTGTGGATTTTATTCTATGAATGCCACCATGTTCTCATTGTGAAGCCAAGAAATATCCACCCATGGCTCTGGCAGGGGGAGGGGGAAAGTAATCATTTTGAAATATACCCAAACTATTTTCCATAAAAAGGGCCTAAGAGAAAATTATTCATGCCTTACCTCACCTAGGGAAAAAGGCATTTACACAACTCCCCTGTCTAGCATCCCTGTCTCACCAAAGGGAGCGGTGGGGTGGAGGGAGAACTATGATATACTTGTGAAGATAACAGTCCAGGGACACAGGCTCACAAAAAAATGTAATCATGAGATTACAGAATGCTCCCCACTCCCCACACATTACAACCATATCAGCAGGGATTCATAATAGCTATAACTGAAAGAGCTGCAAGTCTCAGACTTTATTTAAGAATGAGTTCTTATAGAAACTCAAAGACAACAGTAGAGACAAAAAGAGGACAACGAGAGGAAATTGAAGCCCCTGGCATCTATAGCTACAAAAAACACTAAATATAACCCAACTCCTAACTATATTACGATAAAACCTCACACTAAAAACCTATTTATGTCAAAAATTATTTCTAGCTTTTAACAAAAAATAATAAGTCATAATAAAGACAAAAGGTTTTTAAAAACTACAGATCAAAGAGATGAAGCAAGATTCAGAAACAGATTCAGATAGGACATAGATTTTGGAATTATCAGACAGGGAATATAAAATGAATAATAGTTAAGGGCCCTAATGGAAAAGGTAGACAACAAGCAAGAGCAGATGGGTAATATAAATAGAGAGATGGAAACACTAAGAAATAATACAAAAGAAATGCTAGAAATTAAAAATCCTGAAGCCAAAATGTAAAATGCCTTTTAGGGTCTCATTAGAAGAAAGGAAAGGTCAAGGAAAGAATCAGTGGACTTGAAAATATGTCAGTACAAACCTTCCAAACTTAAATGCAAAGAGAAAAAAAAATGAGAAAAATGAAATAGAATATCCAAGAACTGTGGGACAATTTCCAAAGGTTAAACATACACAGAACCGGAATACCAGGAGGAAAAGAAAGAGAGAGAGGGACAGAAGAAATGTTTGAAGTAATAATTAATGAGAATTTTTACAAAATTAATGACAGATACCAAATCACAGTTCCTGGAGGGTCAGAGAGTATTGAGCAGGATACACACCAAAAAAAAAAAAAAAAAAATCTACACCTAGGCATATCATATTCAAACTGCAAAATACCATAGACTAACAAGAAATCTTGAAAGAAACCAGAGAAAAAGAACATGTTACTTGTAGAGGAAAAGGATAATAATTATTGCAGGTTTCTCATCAGAAACCATGTACACAAAGAGAAAGTGTAGTGAAATATTTAAGATGTTTAATGAACAACCTAGATTAGTGAAATTATTCTTCAAAAGTGAAGGATAAATAAAGACTTCCTAAGACAAACAAAAAACTGAGCCAGCAACTGCCCTTGCAATAAATGTTTAAAAAAAGTTCCTCAGGGAGAAGAAAAATGGTATAGATCAGAAACTCACATCTATCTAAATTAAGGAAAAGTGTTGGAAAGGAACAAATAAAGGTAAAATAAAATCTATTATTTTTCTTATTCTTAGTTTATCTGAAACAAATATTCTATTTGTTTAAAATAAATCATAGCAACAATGTATTTGGGTGATTATAGAATATGGGTAAGTGAAATGAATGACAGCACTGTTTTAAGAGATAAGAGGGAGGAATTGGGAATACATTCTTATAAGGGACATTCACTACACACAGAGCAGTATATGGACTCAGACTAGTTGTTTGTACATTACAAACTCTAGGGCAACCACCAAAATTTTTTTTAAAGAAGCATAATTTATATGAGACAATGAACTCATATAAATGCTCAGTTAAACCAGAGAAGTTAAAAGAAGAAAAAAAGAAACAAAAAACAAGTGCATGGATTAGAAAACAATGACAAACAACATAGTAGACATTAATCAACTATACCCATAATCATTTTAAGTGTGAATGGTCTATACACCAATTAAAATAGATTGTAAAAGTAGATTTAAAAAAAAACAAAAAAAAAAAACAAGACCCAGCTATATGTTGTCTAAAAGAAATTCACTTTAAATATAAAGACACATAAAGGTTAAAAGCAAAGAAGAAAGATATCATGCTAACACTAATCAAAAGAAAATTAGTGTGGGAGGAGAAGGGACTGGGGCATATGAAAATCCCTTATACTTTTTGTGTAACATTTATGTAATCTAAAGCTTCTTTAAAAAATAAAAAAAAAAATCAATCAAAAAAATAAATTTGACATGTGACCTACACACACACAAAAAAAGAAAAATGAGTGTAGCTATATTAATTCAGAACAAAGAAAATTAGAAACTTAGGACACTATATATGATAAAAATGTCAATTCTCCATGAAAACATAACTATTCTTAGTATATATATGCCTAACAATAGAGAATCTGAATACATGAGGCAAAAACTGATAGAATTGCCAGGAGAATTAGGCAAATCTACTGTTATACTTGGAGACTTCAACACTTTTCTTTCAGTAATTATTAGATCAAGCAGGCAGAGATTCAGTAAGGACATAATTGACCTGAATAACAATATCAATCAACTATATCTAGTTGACCTTTATAGAATATTCCTTCATCAATAGCAGAATACATATTCATCTCAAGTTCACAGGGCACATTCACCAAGATCAACCACCTTCTGGGCCATAAAACACACAACAACAAATAGGAAAGAATAGAAATCATGCATGGCATGTTCTTAGAACAAAATAATATTAAATTAGAAATAGACAGAAAGGTAACAGTAAAATTTCTAAATATTTGGAGATTAAACACACTTCAAAATAACATAAGGGCCAAAGTTCTAAGTGAAAAGGTAGCAATGAAGGAGACCTCCTGTGGCTCTGCAGATTCATCAATAGTCAGTTTTTGGATTTCAGGCATTCTAATAGGTGTGCAGTGATATCTCATTGTTTTATTATTTGCTGCTCCCTAATGCTTTTTTCCATCTATGCATCTTCTTTTGTGAGATGTCTCTTCAGATCTTTTGCCTATTTTTAAATGGTTTGTTTTCTCATTGCTTTAGTTCTAAGATTTTTTTATATATTTAGTTACAAGTCCTTTAGGAGCTGTATGTATCTGATACGCAAAAGAATGATAAGAGTAACTTTACAATGGAGAAACTTGACGAACATAACCTCAGCCAAGCGAAAAGAGTCAATATCAACAGTGATAAACCATACTGATAGCATGCACCATTTATATTAATGTAATGAAAAAGGCACTTTACCTCTGTTACCTTCCTCTCAAAAACCCATCACCGCGGTCTAATTATGAGGAAAACATCAGACAAATTCCAAAATAAGGACATTTTACAAAATACCTGACCCCTACTCAAAACTATTAAGGTAAACAAAAACAAGAAAAGTCTGAGAAACTGTCAAGCATAGAGGATCCTAAGGAGGCCTGAGTTCTAAATATAATGTGGTGTCCTGGATGGTATTTTGGAACAAAAAATACTAGGTAAAAACTAAAGGATTTTGAAAAAATTACGGATGTACGTTAATAGTAATGTATCAATGTTGGTTCAAATGTCCTCTAATAATATAAAATGTCAATAATAGAGGAAACCAGGTATGAGGTATATGGTTTTATATGTTTCCTTCTGTTTTATTTTTTTCCCATTTTTCTATAAACCCACAGCTATTCTAAAACGTGAAGTCTGCTTTTAAAAAATAAAGTAACATGGATAAAAAATAATATAAGGAATGTTTGGAAGTGTGGGAAGAGTGGAGTAGGATGCTCCAGGAATCTGTCCCTCCAAGAGAGCAGTTATTAAACAGTCAGGAACTGTCTGAATCAAAAAGTTAAAAACTCCAGAGTCTAGTGAACACTGCACAATATCCAGGGGAGAGTGGTAAATTACGGTAAATACTAGTGACGTGCTTTCTGTGTGATGGTTACCAGCACCCAGCACCTACTCTTATGGCAGGCAGCTACATGGTGTAGCTCGCTGGTGCCAGAAAGGGACATAAAAGTCCACTTCCCCAAGATCTGGGGTGGTTGCTGATCACAGCTTTTAATTAGCTACTTAGGATCACTGGGGGCCTCTGCTCTGAGGGCAGCCATTGTTCCAACTCACCTTAGAAAAGGTAGTAGAGAAGACTTAAAGATGGTACACATCCTCAGAGCTGTGGAGAACAATTAAAGAGCTGCATTTGCTGGATAGGTCAAGAAAGCACAGCTTAGGGCAGCCGTGGAAGAAGCTCCTGGTGCCCTGCCTGGCCCCTCCCACCTCCCCTCTGCAGGGCAATTTGGAACCAGCTGGAGCTCATTTTGTGGGTCCCTAGCTCTATAAAGCTGAGCAAAATTCACTTGGGAAACTCCTCCCGCCCAGAATTTGTCCTCCAGGCCAAAGCAGCTTGAAATGGAAAGCAGTATGAGAAAGAATTGCAAAGGTTTATCTGCCTGAAGCCAGACAGTGGAAGACTCAGGAAAGAAAGAAGGTGTGTCTCCTGGGAAACGGAGGAAACAGGGGAACTAGCAAGCACCAACCACGGCAAGACACAGGACCAGAAAAAACCCTGCACTCTGCATTTGCCTTCAGTATAACTTCAGATAGAAGGGCTGACACTCAAGAAAATCTCTGTCGTATCACCAGCTGGGTACAAACTCAAGAAACAGACATCTCAGGGGTTAAATCCCAGAGTTAACATTTTAAAATATTAAAATGTACAGTGTGGGGAGCAAGTGTAGCTCAGTGATTGAGCTCATGCTTCCCATGCACAAGGTCCCAGGTTCAATATGTGGTACCTCCTAAAAATCAAAAAAAAGTACAATGTGTAACAAAAAATTACAAGACAAAGAAACAGGAAATGATAGCCCATTCACAGAAAGAGGATAAAAATCTAGAAAACTTCACTGAAGATGACCAGACTATAGACTTCTGGGACAAAGACTTTTTTTAAAAAAGGTCCTTAATATGCTCAAGGAGATGAAGGAATATACAGAGAAAGAACTAAAGGATATCAGGAAAACAATGAATGGAGAAAATTAGAGTCTCAATGAAGTGACAGAAATTTAATAGAGAAACAAAGAGAACTCCTGAATTTAAATGAAATATTACCAGTAAGGTCTTACCAGCACATTGGAGCTTACAGAAGAAAGAATGATCAAACTCGAAGACAAGAAAATTAAAATGAGTCAGGATGAGGAACAGAAAGAAAAAAAATTAAAGAAAGCAAAAATAGCCTAAGAAATCTCTGGGATCTCAACAAGCATACCAATATATGCATTATGGTGGTCCCAGAAGGAGAAGAAAGAGAAAAGGGGCAGAAGGAACATTCAAAGAAATAATGACAGGAAACTTTCCAAATGTAGCAAAAGGAGTGATTGTGTACATCCAAGAAGCCCAGAAAACACTACACAGTATAAACCGAAGAATAATATGACTCATTACATATTGATCAAATTGTCAATGGAAAGGACAAGGAAAGTTCTGAAAGTGGCAAGAGAAAAGAAATGTCTTATTTACAAGAGAATGCCAAACTCCCTTGTAAGTTGTATACCAACTTCTCATCAGAAACAATGGAGACAAGAAAGCAGTGGATGGAAATATTTAAAGTGCTGAAAGAAAAAACTGCCAACCAAAAATGAGATATCCAGCAAGACTTTCAAAAATGAGGGAGAGATTAAGATATTCCCACATAAACAAAAGCTGTCAGAATTCATCACCACTTGACCTGCCCTACAAGCAATGCTAAAGGGAATCCTGACTGAAAGGAAAGGACACTAAACAGTGGTTCAAAGCAGCATGAAGAAATAAAGGCCTCAGGTAAATGTAACCATTTGGGGAATTATAGATGCTAGCATTATTGTACTATATTTTTTTGATATGTAACACCACCTCTTACTGCCTACAGTTGTTAAAATGCAAGTGTGTGTGAAGTAATGATAAATCTGCTGTTATGTACATACAATGTACAAAGATTTAATTGGTAACAAGGACAAAAAAAGAAACAGTGTACATATGTTCTGTTGAGGACAAGTTGGTATCTAATAAAATAAGATTGCTGTATATTTAGAGTGTTACGTTTTAACCCCATGGTAATCAGAAGGAAAATAAATGAAAAATACATCCAGATAGAAATGGAAGAATTGAGGGACAAAAAATGCATTATTACAAAGATGAAGTAATGTCTACATTAATAGGAGACATTACTAGTCTATTTTCAATAATGGATACGATATCTAGACAGAAGATCAATAATACAATACTTGAACAAGACCTTAAACAAACTAGACCTAACAGACATATATAAAATACTTCATTCTTCTATATAGCATAAGGATCATTCTTCAGGATAGACCATATCTTAGGTAGCAAAACAAGTCTCAATAAATTCAAAACTATTGAAATTATACAATGTATTTTCTCCAACCACAGTGGAATGAAGCTAGAAATCAAAACAGAGGAAGACCCGGAAAATTCAGAAATATGGGTAAATTAAACAATGTACTCTTAAAAAAACAAATGATTAAAAAAGAAATCACAAGGGAAATAGGAAATATCTTGTGGAAAATGGAAATGCAACATACAAAAACGTATGAGACACAGCAAACAGTGCTGAGAGGGATATCTATAGCTCTAAATGCTTACATTAAAAAAGAAGAAAGTTTCAAATCAGAGAGCTAACTTCAAAACTGGAAAAGTTAGAAAAAGAGTAGAAAACTAAATCCAATGTGAGCAGAAGGAAGGAAATAATAAAGATTAGAGAAGAGATAAAGAATAAAAAACAATTGAATCAACAAAACCAAAAGTTAGTTCTTTGAAAAAAAACAATAAAATTAACAAACCTTTAGCTAAAATGACAAAGGAAAAAAGAGAGTTCACAAATGTATAAAATAATTAATAAAAGGGGGAATATTATTAATGACCCCACTGAAATAAAAAGAACTATAAGAGGACACGATGAACAATGCGAACCAACAAATTAGATAATCTAGATGAATTGGACACATTCCTAGAAATACACAAACCACATATACTGACTCAAGAAGAACTAGATCTTAACAAACTTATAACTAGTAAAGAGATTGAATTAGTGAACAAAATCCTCCCAACAAAGAAGCCCGGGACCAGATGGCGTCACAGGGGAATTTTACCAACATTCCAAGAATTAACACCAATCCTGCTCAAACTTTCCCAAACTTTTAAAAACAATTGACGAGGAGGGAACACTCCCTAATTCATTCTATGAGGCCAACATCACTGTCATACCAAAGCCAAATAAAGATACCAAAAGCAAAGAAAATTAGAGATCAATAACCCTTATGGATATAGATGCAAAAATCCTCAACAAAATACTAGCAAACCAAATCACACTGCATATTAAAAGAACTATACACCATGATCAAGTATGACATCCCAGGAATGCAAGGGTGGTTCAAAATAAGAAAGCCAATTAAGGTAATACACAACCATAACAGAGTGAAGGGGGAAACACACACACACACACACACACAATCATCTCAATTGACACAGAAAAGGCATTTGGCAAAATCCAGCACACCTTTTTTATATAAACACTTAGAAAACAAGAAATAGGAGGAAATTTCCTCAACATGTATGAAAAATTCACAGCTAACCACATACTCAATGGTGAAAAACTGACAGATTTCCTTCTAAAATCAGGAACAAGGTGAGGATGCTCACTGTTACCATTGTCATGTAGTACTGAAAGATCTAGCCAGATAAGAAAAAGAAATAAAAGTCATTCAAATTGGAAAGGAAAAATTGAAAGTTTCGCTATTTGCACATAAAATGATCCTATATACAGAAAATCTTGAAAAATCCACAAAAAAAAAAGCTCTTAGAGCTAATAAATTTGCTCAACAAAGTGACAGGTTACATGAACAACATCCAAAAATCAGTAGTGTTTCTTTAGAGTACAAATGAACAATCTGAAGAGGAAATCAAGAAAAAATTCCATTTACAGTAGCAAGTAAAGGAATCAAATATCTAATAATAAATCTAATCAAGGTTTTAAAGTAGCAGGACAGAGAAAACTACAAAACATTGCGAAAAGAAATCAGAGAAGACCTAAATAGATGGAAAGATATTCGATGTTCGTGAATTAGAAGACTAAATACTGTTAAGATGTCAATTCTACACAAAGCAATTTACAGATTCAACATAATCCCAAGGAAAACCCCAACCTTCTTTGCAGAAATGGAAAAGCCAATTATCAAGTTATATGGAAGGGTTTAAGACTCTGTTCCTCAAGAACGACTCCTGGTACCAAGCTGTATTAGTCAGGGTTCTCTCATGAAACAGAATCAACAGGAGATATCTGTCAATAATATGAGATTTTGTAAGAGTCTCTCATGTGACCATGGGGAAGCACAAGTCCAGGTTCTGCAGGCAGGCTGTAAACCAGGGGCTCCGTAAGGGGTCTCAAATAGCCAAACCTATCTTGAAAAAAAATGAAGTTGGAGGACTCACATTTCCTGATCATAAAACTTATTACAAATGACAGTAATTAAAACAGCATAGTACTGGCACAAGGACAGACATATAGAACAATGGAAACAAATAGAGAACTAAGAAATCAGTCATCTAGAACACAGGTTAGCAGGGAACAGGGTAGGAGTAGGGAATACAGAGTTAATGCTTAAAAGTTTGAGTCTTTATTTAGGAAAATGGAAAAGTTTTGGTAATGGATAGTGGTGATGGCAGCGCAACATTGTGAACATAAAGCACTGAATTATATATTTGAATGTGGTTAAAAGGGGAAATTTTAGGTTATGTGTGTGTATGAGACTAGAATAAAACTTTAAAAATATACATGAAACTGCACAACATGGACGGTGACCCCTACTTTAAATCATAGACTATAGTTAATAATATAATTATAAAAATGTGCTTTCATAAATTCGAACAAATGTACCACACCAATGCCAGGTGTCAATAACAGGGGGTATATAGAAATCCCATATTTTATGCATGATTGTTTTGTAAACCCACACCTTTTCTAATTAACAAAATAGAGGAACAGGGGGCACTCTGTCAAGTGGTTTGATGACCATCAAAAAGAATTTTCACAAAGGAGAGAAAAGAAAAAGGAAGGGGAATAATCATGTTGTCAGTCCCTGGAAAAGAAATTATTTTTAAATTTTTTGATTTTTTACTTTTACAATGGAAAGGTAGCTTATTATAATAGAATAAGAACGCTCAGTTTAATACAGGTACATTTTCTGAGCCAAATAAAATACCATGGTATTTTTTTTAATGTTTCTCTCTGCTAGGCTGTGAGAACCGTTAGGGATGTGGCAATGTTCTACATACTTTGTACATGAAGACATATTTAGTTGGTGCCTGGGGTATAATAGTAGTTGAATAAATATGTACTTTGTCAAGGAATGAAAACAGTATGGTTTCACAGCAATTTCCAATGATGAGACAAAAAGTAGGACCAGGGTAATGGCTACATATGTGTAGTAGACAAACTGGAGGCATGTTTTCTACATTCTGAAATTAAAACCCATATGTAGGTCAAGGTTATATTTTGTAAATATTAAATAGAAGAAAATAATTAAAGCACAATGAAAATATAAGAGTGCATCTCACATAGTAAGGGCACATAATAATAGTTTCATGAAAGTTGTGGGTTAGGTGCAAGCATGTGTGAGTGTGTATATGCATCCCTTGCTGATAACATTGGTAAACATATTTTTACTCTATGATATGGTCAAAATTTTGGAAGTCACTGGAATAAAGGCAAGGATAGTTTGAAAGGCCAGTCCTTGTTAATGGGGGAAAAGGAACTATGAACGGAGAGCCAAAAGGAGAACAGGCATATAGCATGGGAGCTGAGGCTCCTCCGGACTCCCTGTGGTGGTTTGAAAGTGTATGTACCCAATAAAACCATGTTGTTAAATCTAACCCGTTCTTGTGGGTATAAATCCATTGTCAGTAGGATACATAGGACCTTCTTTTAAAATTTTATTTTATATTTTATTTTATTTTATTTTGAGAGATGCTTTAGATTACATAAATGTTACATAAAAGATATATTGTGATTCTACCAATGGAAGAAATTACAACATTGATGTGGAGCCAGTGGCCACTGGAGGCTCTGGGGGGCAGGAAGAGGGAAAAACAGTTATAATATGGGGGCTTTTTGGGGACTTGGAAATGGTCCTGAGTGACATTGCAACAACAGATATAGGCCATTTTATATCATCATATAACATGCAGAACTGTGAGGGAGAGAGTGTAGACTATAGTGTGTACTATGGTCCATGCTTAATGGCAAAGCCCCAGGATGTGTTTATCAATTGCAATGAATGTGCCACACTAATGAAGGCTGTTTATGTGGTAGGGTGTGGGAGGTGTGGGGAGTGGGGCATATGGGAATTCCTATATTTTGTGTGTAACATTTATGTAATCTAAGTATCTTTTTAAAAAATTTTTTTTAAATTATTTAAAAAAAAGATATAGGGGATTCCCAAATACCTTCCACACTTTCTCCCATTAATAACTTCTTTCATTAGTGTGGTACATTGGTTACAATTGATGAACACGTTTTGAAAATGCTGTGGTATTTTAAAGCCATTTATCTTAAATGATTCATTTGCAAGGCATGAAAATTTCTCAAGAAGAATGTCAGTTTCAGAAATATTTTTTTTACAAATTCCAAAATTTAATTAAAGATGTTTCCAAATAGAAAAAAAATAACATAAGCAATGGGTTTTGCATTTGGATAGATTGAAACTACTTGTGTATAGGAACCAAATTCAGATGATAATTACTTGACTCTTCAGTTGACTTAAGACCTTTAGACATAGCCTAAAGATTATATTTAGTGAAAAAGATCAATAAGTCAAAAAGGGTCATTATATAAGTTATTCATAAGAACAATCAGCTAGTGAGGAGCAAAGTTTGAACTTGAATTATCCTGCTTGTCCAGAACCATTGAATCTATCAAGAAATGACTTAGTTTCCTTTGCCTTCATTTCTCTTCTGAATATGTAGTGATGTAGTCCGACTAAGGTAATCTTCCGGTAGAGGCTCTGGCTTGTGCTGACCAATTCATACTCTCACCCAGTGACATGATCACATACTCACAAGAAGGCTGCCTGGGACCTTTGAAGGGAATGTTTCCCCGTGTGAAGAAAAAATGATTTAACAGGGCTCTAGCCAGTGCCACGGAGTATATTAGCCTCAGGCTCTAAGGAGTTCACTAAGCCAGACTCCCAGCTACAACTACTTCATAGGGCTGTGGACAACAATTTGGGATTTACACCACAAAAGCCAGTTAACATTTCTTTTCCTGCCACTTGCCTTTCAAGCTGTCTATCCAGCCCTGGGAATTTCCTCCAAACTAATGGTCATTATACATTTCCCAGGCCACACTAAAACATGGTAAAAACATTGACATAGATTTACTGCCACATACAGACTCTAAGCCACCATTGCTTGGTACATGAGTGTGGGGTGCCCAAAGGCAAAGGGTATTTGTGATTTCCTGGGTTAACTATGGAGGACTCGTTCTTTCCAATCACTTCCTACTAAAGCCAAAAATATTACCAGGCTTTCCTCAGGGGCTCTAATCACCCTGGCAGCTTTGGTAATTGCTGGAGACTCTTTCCGCTAAAGAATAAACAATAATGTGTCGTCTCTGATTTCCCACACCCTCATACCCTAAACTTTCCCCAAATGTTAGAAGGAGACAAATACCCTGATAGCCGGCATAATATTGGATTCTTTTCTACATGACGTAAAGTGTTTTTGCTGTTGTTTGCATATTTTAATAATCTAATTTTCCTGCTGTTATATAACCTTCACTCAAATAAGCAGAAAATTCGGATTGGTTTAGATTTACAGAAGAAAGTAAAGGGCCCGATTTAAATGTCTCAGGCAACTGATAATATTACAGGTAAGTTAATTAGGAGCCCTAAAACTCACTCCTCTGCCTTTAAACCAAGACGCCCTTGTTGATTAATTACTACTTACTTTCAGAACTGCTAATGGGGTTACTGTGTATATCCTTAGTCAAAGCTTCATCCACCGTGTTGACCTTCTTACACGACTTCCAAAGATGTGGGAAAGAGTTTCTTCAGCATTCCTTCACTATAATGCTGATGGAATAGTTGGCAAAGGTCAGCTTTATTCCTGGTAAAAGATAAAAGAACACTCAACTTCCTACCTGGCCAAAGATTTCTTTTTTTTTTTTTTTTTTTTGGCTGTAAATGTGAAAGTTTATTTCTTTTTTTTTTTTTTTTTAATTTATTTTTATTGTGGGTAAAAATCAAAATTCTCACAATACATACAAACATTTGCAAAATGATATATAAATATATATGCATATATGTGTATTTGCTTACAAAAATGTTATTTATATGTATATATATACATATATTTTAAGAGGTGCCTAGATTACCCAAAATATTACACGGAACCCACTGGGATTCCCATGTTGCCCACCTCCCACACCTCCCACCACATCCCACACAAACATCTCCCACAAGTGTGGGATATAAGCCCTCTCTCACTTGGAGTTGGAGTGGACATCACCATCCCAGTCCCCTCAGGATTGGGGTAAGAACTATGGACTAGAGTGGACTTGATGGTATTCTCTTGTTCACATATGGTGATTCCAGAAATGCAAGAAATTATAACAATGAGGTGGAGCCAAAGATTTCTTGTACAGTCAAGTTCTGTGCCGGCTAGACCAGGAACCAGGCATGGAAGCAAAAATGTAGGAATTTGGGTATCTAGACAAGCTGAAATAGAAAGGAGAAAGAAGAGGGACTTCTGGTAAGAAAATCCGGTAGCACTAAAGTAGAAGTGTCATTTCCTCAACCGGCTTCCATTCTGCCTTCCAGGAGGATACAGAGCAACGGATGTTTCAAGTGACTCAGGTGTGTGCACAGCGAGTAGTAGACATTGGTGTGGGAGACAGGCCACGATTTTAGTGTCCACTCTACCACTTATTGATTGTTTTGTTTAGGATAAATGTTTGAACTTTTTTGAACCTAAGTTTTCTCATCTGTAAAATGGTAAAAAATAATCATCTAAAGAGTTATTGAGAAGATTAAAGATTATAAATTATCCAAGTGCCAGGCATATGGTTAGGCACTTAGTATATGTTAACTGTTACTTTTTGGCACACAGTATATATGATTTCAGTGTTATTGCTTTATTGATTTGTTGACTGATTGTATCACAAATGAAAACCAAGATTTTCTCAAATTTGTCATGTTTAGCTCAAAATCTAAGGAGAGCAATTTTCTTCTTCTTTGGTTTTGTGTAATTTCTTGCTCTCAGAAGGAAAAGAAATATCATTTAAATAATGGAATACATGCCCCTTGGCAATGTAAGAGTTACTATATTTATCTACAGGATGACTTATGAAAGTAGGAAAAATTAGGTACCTCTTGATTCTCATTATCAAACTTTCTAAATACCTTCTCTCATGGATTTATTGAAATAATAGCTCCCAGTTGTTCATTCCTCCTTGTATCCTCACCGTTTGAGAGTGCCCAACTCTGATTCTGGGCTTGGCCTTGTGACTTGTTTTGGCTAATGGGGAATTAGCAGATATGATGCCAGCAGAGGCTTGTTTCCTTGCTGCAATTGGGGCCCAGCTGCCCTGTGAACAAGCCTAGGCTAGCCTACTAGAGGTTTAAGGCTAACTGGAGGAGGACTGAGGTGCTCCAGCTGACAGCTGGGCTCCTGCTATTCTGGCAGTTGACCGAGGATGTACAAATGAACCCCAGCCAAGTTCAGCTGAGTCTGGCCCAGATAAGCCCAGGCCAAACTGTGGACCCACAGAATCATGAGCTAAATAGATATATATTTTTAATCATTCATTTGGGGTTGGTTTGTTACACAGCAATAGCAAACTGATACACTTATGAAGTACTCAAGATTGTGTTATGCCCTTAGGAAATACAGAAGGAATTTTAAAAATTGTGTATGAGAAGACAAGACCTATACACATATGGTGAGATTATACCCTATAGGTATTAATAAGGAGGAAAATTTCACCTCTAGTTCAATGACATACAATAATACTGATACCACAGTGTGAGGAAATTGCATATAACCTGAAATTATTTTTCTGTAATTCCAGCATTTTTTCAACTAATTTAGAATGAAAAACAATGAGGCCCATGACAATGAATAATAGGGAAAAAAGATACCAGGGACATTTATTTTGCATCTATAAGTTAGTTTCTCTCCAATTCAATTCATGCTTTGGAAAGCAAGTCAAATTTCTTTTTCTTTTATTCAAACTGGTTTCCCTATCCCTTGAAATTACATATGATGACATAATCAAAGTCCAGATTGGCAAAATAGAGAATCTGCAGCTTAAGTCTGGTTTCTCTTCAATTTTTATTTCCCCTGGGCCTCATTCATACTTCTTACAGACACTTTCCCTTGTGACCCAATATAATCTGATTCACTACCACTTCTCCTCTAGCAAGAGCATACAAAACTATTTTGCAGAGCTCCTATAAATAATTCTTTTACAATGTTTAAAAGATAATATTCAGAAGGAAGCTTTAATTCGAGAAGTAAAGGGGCGTGGAAAAAAAGGCTCTTTCCAAAACAGTGCCTAAGATTGTGCCTGTATGTTGGCCAATCATTCTGACTGATCTCTTTTCCCCACTAACTTAACAAAATTGATCAGTTATTTTGTCTTTAAATAGCAATAGCCACAAGGAGGTGAAAGGGGAAGGAAACACATTCTGACTTGTCAGAATTAAGTAATGGAGATGGAGGCAGCCTCCTGACTGAGAGGGCTGTTATTTGATGACAAGGCAAAATGGCAAAACCAAGTACAGTCATCTAGAGACAATAATCTGCTGCCATTCTATAAAGTTAGAGAAAGAGCCGATGTTCTTCTTTGTGGAGAGGGCTGTCATCTGAGAAATGGCCATTCTTTGGCATTTGGGTGAAAAATTTTTAAATTTTTCGTTGTTCCCTCTGTCTGCTCCTGGCCCTATGGTTCTTTTCCCACTGGCCCCACTGCCTATCAAGTTCTCTTCATTCTAGCATTAACTGATAACACTTTCGGATTCTTTACCTCAAAACCCTATTTATCTTTGACCCTATTTCCTCAATATTAAACCAATATTGTTGGTTTCATAATTGTACTAGGGGGAAGAAAACACTACCAGGTGGTTTGTATAGTCATATATCAATTTTAAGATGCACCCCAATTTCAGAAATGTAAAAGAAAATGTAGGAGAAAAATGTCTTAGAAGAAGTATGGTAATAGATGACTCTTTGAAAACTAAAAATATGCCTGTAAGATTCAAATATCTGAATCTCTAATAGTTGGACTTTAAATCATTATGCTCTGTGATAGAGGGATGGAAAGATGGTGTACTACTTGGAGATTCATTTAGATCAGTTAGCTGAGCGTATAAACACTCATAACATCACTGAGGAGATTTTCACTGTGAGTTGGTGTGGGAGGGGGGGGCCGGCAGGGCCAAGGGTAGCTGCTTACATTCCCACGGGGTTCCTTCATTAAGAAATATTGTACTGTATTAGCCACAGGCTTTATCTTACAAGTCTTTTCTTTTTATAACCCCCGCCCCAGGGCTCTAGACCTCATCAGAGTAATTAAGTAAATACCAAGCATGCAGCCAGTACATGTTGACTGGCTGATTTAGTTACTATCATTTCAGGGATATTAACCAAATTGCCTCCATCTTTATTTCTGAGGGTAGGGATGTATGTTCCCTTTAAGCCTGTAAGGAGATTTCCCTGTAAGGACAACTACCTCTCAGAGGCAAAAATAAAACCAAAAATTCAGTGTCTCTCAATTGCTTCTCTTTCTACTTCAGTTCTTTACTCCTTTTTCTTTAATAAGAGAAGCCATGGGTTTACAGAACAATCATGCATAAAATATAGGATTGCCATATACCACCTTACTATTAGTAACTTGCATTGGTGTGATACACTTGTTACAATTAATAAAAGCACATTTTTATGATTGTACTATTAATTATAGTCCATCGTTTAACTTAGGGTTTGCTGTGTAGTGCAGTTCCATGGATTTTTAAAAGTTTTTTAGTCTATTGCCAACAGATTGTATAAACCTTTCAGCTGTTAAATAACCTTTTATGTTCTAATAGAAAACCATACTCTACTTATTTTGACTGGATTTCCCAAAAGTGCCTGATGACCTCCACCCTGCACTCTGTTTTCTCTTTGAGACAGTTTCGTTGATCTCCAAAATCATGCCACAAACTCTTCGTTATGGCTTATTTCCCTCAGAAACACTAACGATGACTTGAAGGATAAATTAAATATCAAGATCTATTTATTCCTTCCCACTCAGATCATCTCCTTGTTTCTGCAGTTTCTGTCTAAAATAACCCTTTTTGGAAATCACCGTAAAAGGAAGTCACTCTTATTTTGATGTGTCTAACGTCCCAGGCCATGTTGGGACTGCCCCATAACTGTTTTTCTTTGATACCTGATCAAACGCTGGGAAGCAGGCAGAGGCATAGGAAGGGAGCAACTGTCCCTTACGCTAATCTCCTTCAACCACCACCTCATCGCTGTGCAAAGATACTAATTCTGCTTTGGGTGTTGACCAAAAAGAAATAAGAAGAAGGAGCTTAGGCCAGAAAAACAGGCTGCTATTCCTGGATACATAAAAATATACCTTTGGAGTGGTTTAGTAAGGGAAAAAATATTTTTTTACTGCCACCACAACATTTGTCAGCCTAATTTCTTCCTAAATAAACAGTTCTCTGCTGGAGCTCAATGACACACACAAAAAGGCTTTTCTGCAAAGCGACTTTTTTGTTTGTTATCTAAATTACCTCTCCATGTGGATTGTCCTCTCTGGCCACTTGCTTATCCTGGTTTAAGGCAAAGGCATATTTTGTGCCCAAATATTCCCTTTATTTTTAAGAGAAGGGCCACAAGGACAAGTCATGAGATATTTAAATGCTGGGAAATTCCTAGCCTGAGTATTCTCTCTCAGGAGTCCGTTTACTCCACCAATGCCTTTATTCATGTGGGATATAATGCGATTTCATTTTCCTCTGGTTATCTTACATCCCTGGAGAGAGCTTGACTCATAATATAATTATATGCTTGGCCAGTTCCCACTGAGAGTCGCTCCAGACTGCCACTGGCCTGCCCCCCACTGATCTTCCACTGCAATGCCAAAGAGCACAGAGCGCTGCCAGAAGCAGAGTGACACTTTTTGCAAAATCGTTAATTATTTGGTTCTCGGAGAGCAGTTTGCCATGGAGGTTAGTGACTCACTACAGAGCCAGCCCAATTCGTGGTCTGTGGGGCTGGTGGGCCCAGCCTGTCTGTTTCCCTTTGGTGGTTGGTAAAATGTTTCCAAGGGGACAGACTTTTAAAAGTTTGGGGAATTAAGGCTTATTTCACAGAAAATATGATTACCTCCATTAGAGTCATGGCATATTCTTGTGTAAGCCTCCTTGAAGATCATCACAATCAATGGCTGCTTACCAGCCCTCGCATTTCACTCGTCCTGAATAAAAATAAGGGAATTAGAGTTCTAGAAGGGACATGGGGAAATCACCTTCTCTAGCTGCTTGACTTCAGATAAGTAAATGGTCTTTTCACTTTTCACAGTAACTTCCAGGGCTGGAAGCTCCTTAACCATCCCACTTGACAGCCATACCAAAACTTTCTTTTCTAACACTCAGTGTGGGTTTTTTTAAATAGTCACCAAGGATTTAAGACTCATGTCAAATCTCATTTCTTTAGGGAGACCTTTCCTAACCCTCTAATCCAATTTAGGTGTTTCCTGTTTTGTTTTGTTTTTATCATAGCTCCCAGTTCTTCCTTCAGAGCTTTTATCATAATTTGTAGTTATATATTTCTTTGCATGCTTATTGATTTAAAGCCTGTTTCCTCCAAGTAGATTGGAAATTCCATGAGTAAAAACCGTATCTGTTTTTTTTTTTTTTCATTCCTATATTATTAAACCAAGAGTTACACACAGTACCTGGCACAAAGTCAGCTCTTAATTTACATTAGTTATTATTATCATTTTTATCATCATTAATTGAATAGATGAAATTTGCAGCATCCATGCAACTGAATTCTTCACTCTTTTAGAGATTATGACTATTATCTCCCTCACCCCCATTTTTCTTTTAGGCTTATTCCCACATGTGCCATAAAGGATCCCAGATCTTTTTTCTAAATGGAACGCTATAAGGGAAAAGAGTCTATACATTTTTCTGACACCATAATGTTGGGTGCTTCTCATGGCCATGGAGCTGGTCCAATTGCTTTCTTCCCAGAAGGTCTCAGGAGCGTAATAACAGTGCAATTGCATCAAGAACACCCAAAATAGCCAATTTTCCCTCCCAGATATCCTTTTTTTAACCCTAAATGACTCCCTGAATTGGCTGAAAAGTCACTCCCTTGTGGAACAACAGCCTGCACCATGGCCATGGGGCCCAGTAAGAAAAGAAGTCAAGTGGTCAGAATAAAGGTAGTCAGTCCAAGGCTACTCCTTCTGGGGAAGGTGGGCTGTGAGTTATGGGGACGGTCAGCTGCCTGCATATGGAAGGTTTCCACACTCTCTACTCCTCAGCTTTCTATACTAACGCATATTTCCTATAAAAGGCTTCTCCCCGAGGCCCCAGAAGGAAAGAGACCCACGGTGCTTTCATTCCAACTGGCCTCACTGGACGTAACTCTTAAGACAACTCGATTCATCTTCTCTCTCGCTTTCTGAGCAGCTGTTGAAAGAGCTCTGTTCTTGGAATCAAGATACCTGGGCTTTCACCTCTGCTCTGCCATTTAAGAATTGTGTGTGTTTGAAGAAGGACTTCACTTCTCTAGATCTCAAAGTCTTTAGGTACAACATGTGGATAATATTCAGCTACCTCATAGAGTTATTGTGATTAAACAATAATGATAACAATAATGTTAATAATGCATGTGAAAACACGGTGCCTAGCACCTCCTAAGATCTCTGTAAGTATTTACGTATCTGTTGAACAAAGATACCCAGGATATAACCTAGGCTGATTGAAATGTGAATTTTTAAATTTTTATCTATATCATCAAACATTTCTTTTTGAACTACTACACTTGGCATAGCACTGGGAATGCAATTTTTAAAAGGCCCTGCCCTTGAGGAGCATGTGAATTAGTTTAAGAAACACAACAAATTATGTAGTGCATAACAGTAGAAAACAACATACATTGAGCATCAAATGAATGGCCTGAAGACAGAGGCCTTAAATATCACAGATGGAAACTATTCCTGAGGGTGACTCTATCATAGACACAGGAGGATATAATATCAGTTTTGTCTCCAACTTTGCCGTGTAACAAACCACCCCAAACCTTAGTGGCTTAAGAGAAACGATTTATTATTTTTCATGATTCTGTGGATTGACTGAGCTGCCCTTCTGTTAGTCACTTCTGGGGTCACTCCTGAAGCTGCATTCAACTGGAGGGTCTGTTGGGCTAGTAGTTGCTGGTTGTTGGCTGGGGCACTTAGTTCTCCTCTATGTGACCTCATATCCTCCATTAGGTTGGCCACCTCTCCTTACACTGAGGTCTCAGAGTAGCTTTCGAAGATAGTGAAACTGGAAGCAGCAAGGCCTCTTAAGGTCCAGTCTCCAAAACTCTTACAATGTCATTTCCACTTCGGAAGCCTAGTCCAGATTTAAGGGTGTGAAGACCTGTAGCAAAGCTCTATATAAAGCCTCCCTTGTCACTACACGGTCAATCTCTTAAGGGTATGTAATTGTGTCTTAGTAACTGTTTACTCAGAGACTAATATAGAATCTGTAACAGAGTAAGAACTCAGTAAAGGTCTGTAAATAAATAATGGAAGGAAGAAATGATGAACAGCTATATAATTGCATACATGCATACTGATAGTGTAAGAAAAATAATATTGCTGACTTCCACTTCTGTCTTGAGAGAGGAACAGACTAGACTGACCCTCTTAACTTAAACAATGAAATAACTGGAAAAATACATGAAGCAACAGTTTTCAGATACTGGGCAACAGGCAGTACCATACAGTGATCCCTGGGAGAAAGGAAACACACAAGGTGAGCCCAAAAATCCTCCCAGATTATTGCCTATAAAAAGTTTCTAATACATGCTGCAGGGAGGGGAAATGCAAACAGAGCCTGGTGGGCTCTCTGACTTCAGTAGATAGAGTTCAGAGTCTGAGGAGTCCAGGGTCACTAGAATGTGTGGAGAAGAGAACCAAAGGGAAGGATAAGAGTGTCCAGAGAGAGAGCTGTGAAGATCTGCAGAGGCCTCCCTTGCATCCTTAGCCGAAGACAGGTCAGCAAAATCAGGTGAAGAAACTACCAAAACCAGGGAAAGAACCAGTAGAAAAAACAGGCAGAACAATCCCCAGAGCTCACAGAGGGGCTGGAAATAGTTAGTGCTCTTACCAGCCAGAATGGAAAGACTTTGTAAAAAATGCAGCATTGGATAGAGTCCTCAGAAGTGAGGCCAAGTTAGCCATAGATTGAAGTCTGTTCTGGACCCATCTAAGAAAGATTAAAAGCAAACTACAAATGGATCAAACCATTTCCAAGTAACTTAACTACATCCCAGTACAAAATTCAAAAATATCTAAAGGAATACAAGAATATAATAAAATCCAGCACCCAATAATATAAAATTCACAATGTGTGGCATTCAATAAAAACTTAGGAAGCATGTCTGCATGGAAATAAACTTTATAATGAGGAACAAAATCAATCAATAGAAAATATACAGAAAGAACACTAGTGATGAGTTCACTAGTTAAAGACATAAAAACAGCTATTATAAATAGACTCTATATGGCCAAGTTGGTGGAGGAAAACAGGTACATGAGAAGGAAACTTATGGACAAAGTAAACAAAAGACCTACATTGAAGTTCTATAAATGAAAAATACAATATCTGAGATGAAAAAAAATTAACTGGATTAACAGCAGATTAAACACTACGGAATAAAACATACGTAAAATTGAAAACATAGCAATAGAAACTATCCAAAATGAAACACTGAAAGGAAAGATAAAAAAAAAATGTGAACAAAACATCAGTGAGTTATAGGACAAGTGACCTAATATATGTATAATTAGAGTCCCAGAAGGAAAAGAGAGAAAAGAGGAAAGATAAAATATTTGAAGAAATAATGACCAAAATTTTCCCAACTTTAATGAAAATTATGAATACACAGAACTAAGATGTTCAAAAAGCCCCAACAAAAAGATAAATGAAGAAAATTACAAGATATATCATTTTAAATTGTTTAAAATGAGTAATAAGAAACAATCTTAAAACAGGGAATAAGACACATTACATGCAGAGGGGAAAAAAAGATAAGAATTACAACAGACTTCTTATCAAAACAATGCAAGCCAGGAGACAGTGGAGCAAAAATACAAAATCATTAAAGTACTGGAGGAGGTAGGGAAGAAGGAACACCAATCTAAAATTCCTTATACAGCAAGAAGTATCTTTCAAAAATGAACCTGAAATACATTCTCTACCATACAAAATATAAAAGAATTAATCACCTGCATACCTGCACAATAAGAAATGTGAAAGGAAGTCCTTCAGACAGAAAGAAAAGATTAGCAGCTGATAACTTGTATCTCTATAAAGGAATTAAGAGTGCCAGAAATGCAAAATATATGTTTAAATGTAAAAGACTATTTTTCTTATTTTTTTAAAATCTCTTTTTTTAAAATTGACTGCTTAAAGCAAACATCATATTTAAAAGTGTATTGTTGGGTTTATAACATATGTAGAAGTAAAATGTATGACCATAATAATACTTTGTTTGGGACAGAAGAAATGGAAGTGTACTGTTGCATAACTCTTATACTTTATTTTAAATAGTACAGTATTATCTGAAAGTATATTGTAATAAGTTAAAGATATATGTAATAAACCATAAAGCAATCACTAAAAATACAAAATAAAAAGGTATTACTAATAACCTAATAAAGGAGATAAAATGGAATCATTAAAATATGCAATTAATCTAAAATAAGGCAGAAAAAGAGGATGGGGGAAAGAGATGGGACAAATAGAAAACAAATAGTATTCATATCAATAATCATATTAAATATAAATACTCTAAACATATGAAAGGAAAGAGATTGTTTACCAGGTTGGAAAGTAAACAAACACAAAACAAAGACCAATTACTTTCTGTCTACAAGAAACATAATTTAAATATAAAGACACAGGTTAAAAGGAAAAGGATAGAAAAAGACATATCAATCTAGTACTAATCAAAGAAAGTGGAGAGCAATATCAAAGTAGATTTCAGAATGAATACTATTATAAAAGATTAAAAAGGTCATTTCATAACAATAAAACTGCCCATTAAAGAAGACATAACAGACCTAAATGTTTAGGCAGATAATAACAGGTATATAAAGCAAAATCTCAGAGAAGTAAAAGGAAAAATAGATAAATCTACAAATATTGTTAGGTATTTCAAAACCTTTCTCTGAGTAAATGATAGAACAAGTAGTCTGAAAATCAGTAAGGATATGGGAGACTTGAATCACACTAACAAACAAGTTTACCTAACTAACATTTAGAGAACATTCCACCTAACAACAGCAAAATACACTTTCTTTCCAATTACAGATGGAATATTTTCCAGCATAGACTATGTTCTTGGACATCAATAGGATTACATTAGAGATCAGCAACAGAAAGAGTGGTGAAAAATCCTCCAATATTTAGAAATTTAACAACACACTTCAAAGTAATGCAGGAGTCAAAGGAAGAATCTGTGGAAATTTAGAAATTATTTTGAATGGAATGAAAATTAAAGTATGGTATATCAAAACTTATGGGATGCAGCTGAAAGGTTAATTCATAGCTTTAATGCTTATATTAGAATAGAAGACAGGTTTCAGTCAATGACTATAGCTTCTATATTAAGGGATAAGGAAAAGACTAGCAAATAGAAAATAAGATGAAAGGAAATAATAACAAAAATAAATGAAATAGAAAACTGAAAAATAACAAGGAAAGTTAGTGAAATAAAAGTCATTCTTCGAGATCAATAAATTTGAGACATATCTAGAAAAAAAGCAAGAAAATATAAACTACCCATATCGAGAATGAGAGTGAGAACATCACTACAGACCCTGCAGATCTTAAAAGACTAATAAGGATTGGAATTGTTCTGCATGACATTGCAATGATGGATACAGGCCATTACACATTTTGTCAAAACCTATAACATTGTGCAGTGCAAAGTATAAATCATAATGTAAACTATAGACCATGGTTAGTAACAATGCTTCAATGTGTGTTCATCAATTGTAATAAATGTACCACACTAATGAAAGATGTTGTTAATGGGGAAAGTGTGGGAAGGGAAGGGAGTGGGGTATATGGGAATCCCCTATATTTTTGAAGCAACATTTATGTAATATAAAGCTTCTTTAAAAATAAAAAACTCAAAGTACTAAAATGAATTTTAAAAAAGAAATTTAAAAAAAGACTAATAAAGGAATGTTCACTGGCAATTTCTTACAAACAAGACAATATTTTTAAGATGTCAGCTTTCCCTAAATTGATGACTAGCTACAACATAACCATAATCAAAATGCCGGCAGACTATTTTGTAAAAATTGACAAGTTGATTCTAAAATTTATATGGTAATTCAAACTAATTATGCTGGGTTGAATGAAGTTAGTCACAAAGGAGTACATACTGTGTTATTCCTTTTATTTGATACTTTAGAAAATGCCAGCCTCTCTATTTTTAAGATTTATTTATCTTGCCCCTTCTCATTCTTTCTCATTCGCTGTCTGCTCTCTGTGTGTTCTTCTCTGCTTGTCTTCTCTTTAGGCGCCCCGGGAACAGGTCCTGGGACCTCCTGGAGTGGGATAGAGGCACTCAATCTCTTGCACCACCTCAGCTCCCTCGCCTACTGCATCTCCCATTGTCTCTCCTCTGTGTCTCATTTGTTGTGTCATCTTGCTGGACCAGCTCTCTGCGCGGGCCAGCATTCTTTGAGGGCCAGCACTCTTGCACAGGCCAGCATTTGGTACAGGCCAGCACTCAGCATGGGCCAGCACTCTGCTCAGGCCAGCCTGCCCCTCATCAGAAGGCCTCAGGAACTGAACCCTGGACCTCCTATATGGTAGACAGGAGCTCAATCACTTGAGCCACATCCTTTTCCCAAGCCTCTATCTGGACAGAAAGAGATCAATGGTTGCATGGTTATGGTGATAGGGAAAGGGAGAAATGAATTTAAAAGATGCATAAGAAAGTTTGGAGGC
The DNA here is from genome assembly GCA_026826555.1 of Tolypeutes matacus. Taxonomy (NCBI): domain Eukaryota; kingdom Metazoa; phylum Chordata; class Mammalia; order Cingulata; family Chlamyphoridae; genus Tolypeutes; species Tolypeutes matacus. The sequence goes on from JAKSZT010054263.1 coordinate 4,928,952, forward strand.
AAAAGTTATGTTCATTATCTTAATTATGGTGATAGTTTCATAGAAGTATTTTTATGTCAAATATCAAATTATTCTCTCAAATATCTGTGGTTTATTGTACAGCAATTATACTTAAGTAAAGATGCAAACATTAGTATTATTAATACAGTACTTAATAATTATATGGCACCTACTATGTGTTAGATCAACAGTTCTAAAACTTTTTCATCTTAGCACCCTTTTACACTCTATAAACTTGAGTACTCTGAAGAGCTTTTGTTTATGAGTTTTATCTATTTATTTATTTTAGAAATTAAAACTGAGAATTAAAAATATTTCAATTCATTTAAAAACAATAAAACCAATATATATTAATAAATCATATCGACTGGTTGTTCTATACTTCAGTTCCTCTCTACAAAAAAGAGGATAGCACTATCTACCTCATAGAGTTGTGATAAGGAAAAAGATTTAACACAGTGCCTAGGATATGGAAAGTCTCAATAGATGGTAGCTATCAATACATAATTCCATACTATGAATAATTAAGAAATTTATATTTTACTGCCCTGTGTAATTAAATATGATGCTTGTAACAATGATATCTGCTTGTTTGTATGTGTCCAAAAAAAAGATAGAAGGTGGAATTGAGATCCTTAGAGAGAGTGGGAGAGAATTAGTGTCAGTCTTTAATGTTGATGAAACATAATAGCCCCAAAGAAAATCTGTCACATGTTAGAACATAGATATGATTTTTCAAAAGCATTATGAATCAAGTGGAAATTAACAGATTATTTAATATTGGCATAGGAAAAAATGGCTAGCAAAGCAGGAAAAAACCCACCATGAAACTCCACCTCACACCACATAATTAAAATAAATTCTGAATGTTAAAAAAGGAATGTAAAACACAAACAAAAATTCTGTGGGGAAGAGAATTCTAAATTTAAAAGCTGTGGGGAAAATTACAAAGAAAAATAATTTAAATTTGACCAAAAAAAAAAAAAAAAACCATCCTTCTATAAGTGAAACCTATTACATAAACAAGTAATCATATGGGAAACGTATTTCTGCAACTAAATTTGTAACATATATATACCCAATATAAAATAAACATAAAAATAATTTTTAAAACTAAGAATTTAATGTATAAATAGACCAAAACATGAATACATCAAATATGTGCGTATACAAATTTCAAGCAAAAATACACAATTTTCCTCTTCCTAATAGGATTTTTTAAAATGGTAATAGTATTTTCTTGGGCAATAATAATAATGGCAGAGGTAGATTACCAATGTCAGAACCACTTTAAATGAACTGAAAAATAAAGAAGGAAAGAAAATCAGAAGGCAGGAAGGAAGGAAAGAAGAGAAAGGAAAAGTAATTTGTTGGCTCATCTAAGTGAAAAATAGAGGAGTAGACCTAACTGGGTTTATTCACAGGTGAATCCCAGTGGTCCACACTGTAGACAGGGTTCGCCTTTCCCCCTCCATCCCTCAGCTCTGCTTTGCACTGTGGTGGGTCCATCCTCCATGCAGTAGGAAACACTAGTGGCTCCAGCGTACCCAGTCAACTTCATAGCTCATAATTTTGGAGGAAAAATTATACCTCTATAGCTGGTGTCCTTATTGTCCCCCTAAAAAACCTCTGATGGGCCAGCCTGGTTTACATGATGACCTTGGACGAACCACTACTTTGCTCTTGTTGTAGCTGCTGCTACTGTTTTCTCTTTTGGGGGACAAAAGGGGCTGGCCTGGGTGAGAGGGAGATGGCAACATGTAATTGACTTTCCACTTGAATCATAAGATGGGAGGGAGAGCGAGTTCTCAAAAGGAAGGGATACTGGAAAATCAACTTAGAACAAACTCTGCCCTATGATGCAAGGGTAAATTGATAAGAATTCTGAAAAGCAATTTGGAAATAGGCATCAAGATCTTTCAAGTGGGCTTAAATCTCCTTCAAGGCAAGGATAGGATAGTATTTTTTTTCACGTGGTTTTTGTTTTTATTAGAGAAGCTGTGGGTTTACAGAATAATCATGCATAAAATACAGGATTCCCACACACCACCCTATTATTAACAACTTGCATTGTTGCAGTAAGTTTTTACAATTGATAAAAGCATATTTTAAAAATCGTACTATTAACTATATAGTCTATGGTTTAACTTAGGGTTCATTGTTTGTGTTGTGCAGTTCCATGGATTTTTTTTCCACATTTTTATTGTAGTAACATACATACAACCTAACATTTCCCCTTTTAACCATATTCAAATATATAATTCAGTTCATGTTTTTGAATCACTAGCCCCAAGAACATTAATATGAAAGAAGAAAGGAATAAATGATGAATTAAGGAGCAAATGAATTATTCCTCTTCTGGGAATGTATCTGAAGAAAACCAGTCAAAACTGGTAGAAAGATTTAAACTTATAAAAATGTCCATTGCACCCAAAATGACAAACAGTAGGGGACTCATTAAATAAATTATAGAATAATATTGGCATCCACAAAAAATAATGTTTATACATAATTTAACTGCCATAAGAAGTGCTTATTATATATTTTAAGTGAAAAAAATCATAATTAAAATAGTATAATATATATATTAATATGAATATACTATATATTCATATACGGGAAAAAAATACAACAAAATATTTCTACCATCATTTATGCATGTTATGGGTGATTTTTAAATATATTTCTGTGTATTTTCAATTTTCCAGAGTGAGCATGTGCTATTTTTAAAACCAGAACAACAACAAAAAAATCTCATTAAAAAGCAGTTGACAAAACATCTGCTCTTCATGCAGTGTGATTTGAGGGTCACCGTGCAGAAACCCCTATGAGTTCCAAATACATTTTACACTCTTGGTCCTTCCTTTCCTGAAATTCCACCTTTGACCATCTATTCCCAAGAGTTTCCAAGAGCCTCCAAGAAAATGTAAATACCCAGGGAGTTTTTTTTTTTGTTTTGTTTTGTTTTTTTACAGTATAATTACATAGTTTTGTATTCATCACTTCAATCATTTTTAGAGCATTTTCATTATTCTAGTAATAACAATAATTAAAACAAAAAAAGAAACAAAACTCTTAACCTCTCAATCTCACTATGCTTCGTATCAACTGTTGAAAACTTTCGGAGATTCATCAAGAGTCAACTGAAAGTGAGGCCCTGTAGATGGGGACCGGTTTGTGTTCTTGCAGAGAGAAGGGTCTTAAAGAGAGATCAACCAGGTGGGTGCTGCCTTCGGAGCAGCTTCAAGGGGCAAAGACGTCTGGGCTCTGGGTGAAAGGGGAAAGAATGTTACTCAAGGCTGCACAAAGTAGGTTCTAGGATGAGGACTAGGAATGTCAGAGGAATTGCAACTTTAATGAAATCCACAATAGAATAGGACAAATCCAAAAGTCAATAAATAAAGTTGGAACCTGGGAGGTTCTGTGGTGGAAGAAGGTTTCACTTCTTAAAGGGGCTGCTCTAGGTTAAGGTGGGAGTGCCCCACAGGCAAACCCAGCTGAGTGCTCCACGTTTCTGTAGCTTGAAATGATACACATGAAGGCTACTCTTTTTGTTTTTGTTGTTTATAGTTTGCCTGGAAAAAAACAAAAGAGATGTGTTCCCTTGGCATGTGGAAGAAGAAAGGCAAAGCTGTGCTTGCTGGCTTTTGTGTTTCTGCCCTGCCCCTGCACGATATTTTTTTGTTGTTCATATTGAGGGATTAGATCCAGAAAGTAAAGGGTCCTCTTAGCTGAGAGGCCTTGTGAGACTTGGAGCATAGGTGGCAGATCTGGTTCCAGGACCCAGGTGACAATTTTCAACTCATTGCTGAGGAGAGAGGACCTCTCCCCACCCTATGCACCTCCACACCCAGACCATAACATTGTTCTGGCTGGGAGAACACATGCCTCTGCATAATGCGATTCTATGACTGGAACCCTCTTCTTTGCCCTTCTCATCTCATTAGTTCCTACTCAAATGCCAGCCTCAGCTCTATCATCACATCTCAGACCTTCCCGGCCAGGTGTATTGGGAAAAATTTAGTGAGAATTGTTCAAACCTAAAAGTGAAACACCATGCTGGAAACTTTGTTAATCAGCAAAGCAATACCTTGCCAATCAGCACTTTTCATATTTTAGGAGGAATGATGAGAACTAGAACAGTAGGCTCACTGGGGAATGTTTTGTAACAAATAAGAACAGATAGGGTGCATTCCAGGGAGTATTGTGTTCCTGCCTGGGAAGGCTGGCCACTTTCTCAGGGACTGATGAGTAAACCTTGAAATGTACTGCCCGGGGAGTGCTGCATTCCTTCCTGAGGAAGCTGGCCACTTCCTCGGAAATTGATGGAGGACTCGCAAGTTGGCATCTATAGCACCAAGTTCATTGATTATGAGCTCAATAAAGGGGACAGCCCCTGGTCAGGCCAGTAGAAGTCCCACCCTGGGAGAGGGTGCTCTGCACATGTGTTGTTTTCAATCAAGACTCTGGTATGAGCTGCTGATTCGGGACTTCCGAACCATGAGCTAGATGTCGGTGAGTTTGCATGTAAGACTGCTCGATTTTTCTGTCATTTTGTAACTCTGTTCAATATCTTTTGATTGATTATGTTATTTTTGTTTCTCACTCTAATTGTCAGTATAGATTTATTAAACTACATAAGCATCATAGATATTATATTGCATCTAATCGGGACTCTGGCCAAAGGTGGGCCAGGTAAGTTGGTGTGTTCCCTGGTGTGGTGAGCTTATGAATCTATGTATGCATATTGTGAAAGATTGGGATATGGCAGTTGGACCCCTATTTATAAACAATCCTTAGCTTATTTTGTATTCTTTCAATTATTAACAAAGGTTCTCTATCTATCTATCTATCTATCTATCTATCTATCTATCGCATCCAATTGGTCTCTGGCCGGAGGTAGGCGAGGTATGTCAGTGTGTCCCCTGGTTTGGTGAGCCTATGTCTTAATGTATGTATATTGTGAAGGATTATGATACAGCAGTTGGACCCCTGTTTGTAGACAATCCTTTGCTTATTTCATATTCTCCCAATTATTAACAGAAGTTTAATAAAATAAATAAATATATGTCTGTCTATTGCTTTCTTATGCTTGAGTTAATTAAGTCATCATATCAATCTATATACATACACATATAGCAAAGCATTAGCAAAGCATTTTATCTAGCAGAACACCAGGATACATACATGGGGATCAGCTGTGCCATGGATCTCATCTTCACAGAATTTGCCTCACTTGCAATGTATACTTCTTTGGGATGGCTTGATTAACGCCTGCCTCCCTTATAGACTACAAGTTCCATTGTATCCCTGATGTCCTGTACAATGCCTAGAATATGAAAATCTGCAAAAAAAAAAAAAAAAAAAAAAAGCAAGAGAGAATTTCAATGAATGAGAAAAGATAGAAAGAGAACTACAATGCTTGACCGGCAACCCAGAAAGAAGTTCCCTCACATAAGTCACTAGAAGCAGTGATGATTGCAAATCACCATCCTCAAGCGGCTGGCAGGTAGCAGAGGTCAAGGCACTCCAAATGAAGGAAATCACTCAGACCTCAGAGCATCCTAAACTCCTAGCAAAATCACCAAGTTATAGAAAGTGAATCCACATAACACTCCATCCTCCCTAACTCCTCGTTCAGCACTAACAATATTCCCAACTCAAGACTTCATCTGGCAAAGCCTCAAGTTCTTTTCATCTAAATGAATGTTGCCTAGAGCATGACCCGGAAATTCAGACTATCATCGAGTGGATTCTGTTGTCTTCTCATCATCCTCATTCTTCATCTCCCCACTTTCACCCAGTGTCATCACACTCTTTCTGTCCTTACACAAAACCCTCAGTTCTAAGACATCTCATTCTGTTAAACCAAGGAATAGGATTTCTCAGGATCTTTGTATTGTGTGGGTTGGAGGCTCTATGTCCTAGTCCCAGAATTCCCATAGGGTAGGTAGATCCAATCAGTTCCACATCTGACTTTTCCTGCTGGAGCCAAGCCCCTCATACATACACTTTGGGGGGGGGCACGTATTACAGGGTCCTGTATCTAAAATCTTATTTTCCTGAGTTTTGCTCCTTGAAATAAATCTCATAGAACTGACTCATAAAAGGGGGGAAAGACAGGGAACCATATAACACAGTGAACCCCGTGGTGAATGATGAACTATGGTTAACAGTACAAATATGAAAACATTCTATCAAACTATATATAATAAATATACAATACTAATATGTGGTGTTAAAAATAGGATGGTTTGTGGGAAAAAAATACACCAAATATAAGCCATGGACTATAGGTAGCAGTATTATGATGACAATGTTCTTTCAACAACAAAGATGTCACAACAATATAAAGTGTTGGTGGTGGGGCAATGCATGGGAATCCTATGTGGTATACATGATTGTTTTGTAAACTCACAACTTCACAAATAATAAAAAGGAGGGGCGAGAAAGAGGAGAAAGAGAGGGGAAAAGAAGAAAGAGGAGGAGAAGGAAGAACAGGAGAAAGTAGCTAAATAGACTAAACAAGCTTTTGCCTTGGTTAATCTCTAAATTAATCACTAAGGGCAGGAAATGATTGTGAAGATAATGATAAAGAAGAGAAAGATGAGGGGCAGGGGGTGAAGGATAAGGACGACAGCAGGTGTCAACCTACAAACCACACCTCATCACAGGTGCTATAGGTGAAGACTTAGTCAAACACTGAGTGAATGGAGTTATTATCATAAGTCTGGAATGAAAGTCTAGAAAGTGCTCAAAAAAACCTTCTACAGGAACTGCTGCTCAGCCCTTCTTAAGCTGGACCCACATCTTTCTGACTTCAGGGATATTCTGCTATCCTGTGTCCTAGACAGAAACCTTCCCCTCCCCTAAGGTTGCCCGCTATATGACTCCCTTCTTTTAAAACTGAACCTTTCAGGAACCATCTGTAAGAGTCGATTCATTTAGACAGGTATATGAGTTTCTGCTACTCAGAAACAGGTTAAAACTGAAGCCAAAAGTGTTGACTACTGTGTTTTTCAAAGTTTTTCTTAAACTTAGAATTAATAAACCCAGTCTTTGGATACCTTTTAGGCCTTCCACTAAAAATAAATGATTCAACTTTGTTAAGGCAGTCTAACTAGCTTAACTAATATTTTCTTCTTGCATAATCTCTGGTGTTTGAAATCCCATGGATGAATGACAGGCATTGGATGAAAAATGGGAAAAGTCCACAGAGCCAATAGAATCCATGTCATAACTCAAGTCACTCAAGGGCTCCAAACTCATTCCCTTGGAATGCCAAAAGAAGGAACCAACTTTTCAAAATGCATAAAATTGGCTATTTACTCTTGAAATTTATTTTGTTTTTATTGACTTCTGCATGAAAGCCGCCCCCACCCCCCACGAAAATGCAATGACCAAACATTTAATTGTGTGGATCTATGCTGCACCAATTTTAGATACTCTGTTTGATGTGCCAGAATCAAAGGAGAAAAATGGCAGTAAGAAGAAAAATGAGAACTCATTTAAAAAAAGAAAATACCTTTTTGTAAGCAACCTCTTTACTTAGTAGAAGCCACAACTTTATGACTTTTTCAGCAGAGAACTGTATTTTTTAATTTTCTTATTCCTTTGGGGCATTAAAGCCACACTGTAAAGCAGTGGGCTGTCAATCAGTCATAAAAAGCTTAACAGATGACATAAATGACAAAAATATGATCTATAACCACGTTTTGAAACCATAGTCTAATTCTTAATTCTCCAAACTCCTCATAACAAAAAAAGCTTTCTGAAAAAATCAATAGAAGAGTTAACATCTTAGAAAGCAGAGGGAATACTTTGTGTTTGTTTCCAGTTCCCAATCTCGTCCAAGTTGAATATTGCACACAAATCTATATTTGTGAGACACCCGCATCTACCAGTTAATCAAAGCCCTGGAAATTCAAGGAAACCTGTGTTTATGGAAATCTGGCATTTCTGTAAAGTTTTGAATAAGGGCTAAATAGAGCAGTTCATCTCATTTTGAAACTAATGATTCCTGCCAAGTGGTTTTCCAATGCTGGGTCCTCTGGCTCAGTCAGCATTTAGGAATTCATTTATGAGTTGGGTTAGTTGGAGACTCTGGAATTCAAATTTATGTCTTCAACTCACTAGTTTGCCCCTGATAGGTCTCTCAAAAGAGATTGTAATCAATTTACCAAATGCAGACTTCAGGAAATTTTCATATCCCAGAAAGAAGTTCTGGTTTGGAGCTTTGTCCAGTTTCTGAATCAGCCCCCACCCCCTTCACTCCATGCTAAGAGCTGAGCCCTGGCGTAGAGGACGTTTACTTCTCTATGGCGCTTTCCCACAGCTCATCCCTCCAATCAAAACAGGCTCAATAGGTGCACTGGAATCCACCTCCCTTAATAGACTTGCCAGCAGTTTATAAAATGACAGAATATACGTGTGGTTTGTCACATCAGACAGTTTCTGCTCTATCTGTTGCTTGATGGAAGTAGCAAAAGCTCTGATAATTATTCATCAAATTCATTGTAGAGATTTATCTGCTCGGTAATGTTTCAGGAAATTAGAATATGGATTTGGGGTGTGGGTGTGGGTGTGTGTTTCCTAAACCCACACTTTTCTTTTTCACTAGGCAATGAGCAAGCATAGAGCAGCTTTTCAATGTAACCATAAATTTACTACTTAAAAAAAAATCTCCTTTGAAGAAGTCATCAAATAAATTATCAAAGCTGGAAATGTGCCTCTAGTTTGTGTTGGCGTTGGGTTTAGGGAGTTACTTAATAAACAAAAAGTCAGTGAATTTAAATGGTAACAAAGTAATTTCAATGATTAATCAAGTGTTAAAACTAGTTTAACCTCTCCTGTTTTGCAAACTCTATATCACCCTGACTAAACTAATAGAGGAATAAGACACCCATCTGGAAATCTCATCTGAAATATTAGATTGGGAATCTAAAATTCAGCCAAATAGTGTGGCTTGTAGGGATATCCTGTCGGATAATAAATTGCATTAATCTTACTTAAATTTTCCATCTAAATCATGTCTTGAGGCCGTATTACTCTGAGGAAACTGTGCCTTACTTTAAGTGCATTGTGCTACTGAAAACGATATTAAAGGGGAGGGGGGCAGATAACTTTTCTTATATTTTTTTCTTCTGACTGGTTTTTCCAACATTAAAAAAATCCATGCGAAACTCCTCTGGAAGAGCCAGTGCCTACTCTAGCCAGCACTTGCAGTTCCTGGTTGCCGATAGGAAACAATGTCAGTCACAAAGAACTTTCAGGAACTTTTCTCTAATTTATCTATGGCTTTCCCATCTGTGAACTCTGAGTCATGGTGGCTTATGACAAGCTTTTTTTTTTCCCAAACAAATCAACTTTATTGATATATATTAATAAAGCATAAATCCATCCAAAGTGTACAATCAGTGGTATTAGGTATAATCACAAGGTTGTGCATTTATCACTTCAGTCATTATTAAGGCATTTTCATTATTCCAATAATAATAGTAATAAAAATAATAAACAAAAACAAGAAAATCAATCAAACAAAAACTCATCACCTTTCAATCTCTCTATGCTTCCCCTGCTCTACATAGCTGCTACTCTGTTTCCTTCTCTCTAGTTTATTTCTATTTATATTTTGTAAAAACAGTTTGATATATGCAATATTACCTATATTTGCATTTCATGTGATGTTTCACTATGTTGTAAAGTCCCTGTTACATTTTTTAGCCTTCCTTCTAGTAAGGTGCATGTCCTTAGACTTTCCCTTTAAACCACTGTCATACCCATATAATAGCTCTGCTAGTTACAAACACTGTGATGTGCTGTCATCATTTTTTTTTTTAGATTTGGTGTGGGGACATCATTTACATAGCCTCTTTTTCACTTTCACATGTAAAGAACTGCAGCCAATATCTTTTCTGAAGATTCCACTGTGGTCTTTTTATTCCATTCCCTTTTTAATAGAAATCATTAAAATTGTCTTAAGTGTTTCAACCATTTTTTAAAAATTGCCAAGAGGGGAAAAATATGACTGTGGCTTTCCTAGAGCTACAAGAAGGGATTCTGCTGGCACTGCAGCCCCTCCTGCTCTGGGCTGCTGCTGTCTGCCGCCTACTGATGCTGTAAATATTAACTGCACTAAAAGGTGTTAGAATAATGTTGATTCAAAGTTAAACCCACAAATCCTTGAATCTGCTGAGCATCTGCTCTGCTTGCATTCCTGTTGAGAGAGGATTCTTGGGGCAGAGCCCCACCATTTGCCCCCAGTCCTGAAAACAGCTGAGCAGAGGAAACTGATGAATGGTGTTCTTAGCCTGGCATGGTCATCTTTCACATCCTCATGGGATTGGTCCTCACAGCACCCTATAAAGGTGGGCAGCATCGTCATCACCTGCAGCTGAGAAAGCAGGCATTTCGAGAGCTTCACCCACCTGCCTCAAGTCGCATGGCTACCTGTAAGGGCTGGCGCCAGGACCAGAACAAATGCTTCCGGTCTTTCTACAAATCAAACCATGAGTGAGCAGAATGCAGTAGATACACTTTCAGTCCTCTGTACAGTAGATGTCCCAGGGGCCCCTCAAACTCAACTTGAGTTGGAGGCTGCACCATTAACTCAGCCACAGATGACAGAACCTCAGAGTTACCTCATACTCCTTCTCATCACTCCGCATCCTAACCGTTCCCACATCCTTAGAGTTTTAGATAAAAACTGTCTCCGGTGCCCATCACTGCTCTCCATTCTCACTGCCAGAGCCCAGTTAATCCTCATGGCCTTTCACTTTAAGAGTCTCTTAATTTAACAGCCAGCGGCCTGACCCTACCATACAGGACTACCAGAGCAATCATTCTAGGATCACATTAATCCTTCTCTCCTAAATCCTTGCAGCCGCCCACCCCGCCCCCCAACTCTAACTTGTGACCCAACAGTTCTGACTTAGTGGCCTCACCAAACATCAGGTAATTTCACATCTCTGGGCTTTTCCTCAAACTACCTTTTCCAACTTTAGGAACCGCCTCGCTCCCCCGTCATTTCCGCATCACACACACATTTCTTTATTTGGGTGAATCTTGTGCTTTCTTGATGACCTCCTGCTCCCGCCCTGCTTCAGGCAGTGGGCTTCTCCTCCTCTGTGTTTCCATGGCACCCCGGGCACCCCTCTAGCCCAGCACTTTTATAATGGCGTGCCAAGATTGTACATTTAGTCTAGTCTCTGGCTAGTACCCTTGCTGATTGCAAATGCTCAATAAATGTCTGTTCAACTTAGCCCGGATTCTGCTTCTGTTTTAATGACTTGCCTAAAATTCTTTGGTGATCTGGACAGATGGTAATGACATCTTTATTCCTGAGAAAACGTAGCTGGGCTGCTTATCTAATGGTTTCATTTCCCTTCCATTTCCCACAACTCATGCTCCTTCCTCCTTGCCTTCGCATATGACCCACCACAGGCCAACTGGAGCACCCTATCTACTCCTTCCCTTTCCTTTCCATTTCACTAATGCAAGGCTTTGCTCCCTATTCATTCCAGACATCCCTCAGTGATCAGGCCCTTGATTCTACTCTGGTTATATGCTTGTTCTGGGTCCCTGCCATTTGAGCGGTTGACCATCTTCAGGACTTGTTCGATTATTTTAGATGGTGTACCCTGTGAGGGCAGAGACCACAGCTTAGCTCCAGAAGTACACCCTCGAGGCATAGGCTGTGCCCGCATGTGTCTAGGGCAGTCTCCAGAAAATGCCCTACTGTTTTCAGTCACTGAAAACTCCTGGGCTGGGTGACAGAAGCTGTGTTAGATGTGAACTATTTAAAATAGAAATATTACAGACCACCAACATAGAAAAAGTCATTCTGCTCAGCTATGCTACTCTCATAACATTCTTTGAGGTTAGATGCCCCCACTGAAATGAATAATGACATAGTTTATGGTAAAGGGTGAACTGAAAAAGAGTGGTGTCATTATTGCTGTAAGTACCCACAAAAAATGTTTATTATCACACACCGACAGCCACAAACACACAACTCATCACTAATAAATTCATTTATTTCCACATTATATTGCACAATATGGTGCAATCCAGCAGAGGGCTGAGAAATGTCAGCAATTCAGACCAAGAGTATTTGTCAACAAAACCAATCCATTTCACCAGCTTCAGCAAGCCATTGCTGCAAGAATGTGTTTTTTTTTCCCCCCATAGGAGAAAATTGTTACACACAACCTTAAATAGAAAGGGAGGATGCCCACAAGCCTACAAAGAAAGCAAATATGACAGTTTGAGGTAATATTCCAGAGAAACTTGGAGGTCGAGAGGTGGACAAAGAGGACACCATTTTGTTGCCTGAGGTGACCAAACCATCATTTTGTTTGTTACTAAAATAAATAAATAAATAAACAAATAAAATAAATCAAAAAACTAAAAGAGAACAAAAAAGATTTTTTCATTTATCGCAAAACTATTGTTTAAAGAAATATAAGATTTCTTTAACATCTTACATACATTCATTGTTGTTTTACTTTGTATCAGACTCTATTTTAGGTACTAGGCACATAAAAATAGTTATGGCCAAGCACACAGATAATGGGAGAAAGACACACAGGCTCAGATCATGATAATACAAAATGACTGGGTATGATAGATATATGTCATTAGGAATTATAAGCTTAGAGAAGAAGCATTTCTGTTTTGCCTCTGGCAGACATTTTACTCAAGTCAGAGCCTGTCTGCCTAATTTGTTATTCTTACAATAGTCCTTGTAGATCTTGAAAGCTAATACCTGGGCCAATTTGAGGGCAAAAAATATATGAAAAGCAAATAATTGTTGCCATGACTCAAAGAGAAACAAGGTCATTCAGAGGAAAGAGACCATGAAATAAAGCCAGAGAAATTCGGGAAATGAGAACACCCTGGGGGCTGACATTTCACTTGTGGTAATGAGAATTCAAGAATCAATATAGAGGGAGTCGTGTCAAACTTGACTGGAGCAAGGTCTGAGACAAGAAATAGAAGCAGCTTCTCAATTTGATTCTCTCCCTTCCCCACATTCAATTATATTTTTCCTTTTCAATTCATTTGTGCCCGTAGTGGTCTTGGGGCCACTCATGAGGAAAATCCTGCATTTCCCTGCCTTTATGAGGCTCACAACCCAGCTGGGGAGACAAGGGCAGATGGTATATGAACCAGTACGACACAGACAAGAACCAGAAAAGACCACAGCAGACTAAAGCTGTCTCTGAGAAGAAAGGGGTGGGTATTCCAAGTGAGGAAACAACAAGAGCAAAAATTTTTCAGAAAACTTTAAAAGTTGGAATTAAGTTCATGAAAAGCACAAGTGGGAATTGAAGTTGCTAAGTTGGACAGGAGCAGATTGAGAAGGATCCAGAAAGCCAGACAAAGAGATTTGGACCAGTTACATCTTCTTCATCCCCAATTTTAATAATAACGAGTCTGCAGACTAATTATACCAGCTGAGGAGATGATCAAGTCTGGACATCCATATTTTCAAAAACTAGATTATTATCAGATCCAGTGTTTTCCACTATAAGCCTAAGTAAAAACATTTATTTCTATTAAATATTTTCCTATAAATGAGAAAGAAGGTATCCAAGACTCAAGAATGGACTCAAATATGCAAATATGATTTTCCCAATTTCTCTACTTCTTTCAGATATTTAAAAGACTGTGTTTGGTGGCCCTGTGAGCCATGTACTTTGCAGATGTTCTCAGTCATTGGATGTAATTTCTCTCTTCCTAGATTTTCCAGTACATTCTAGCATTTTGCCTTGCATTGGAGTCACATTCTGAATGGTGCAGTATCAGAGCAGAGCAGAGCAGAGAGAATCTAGGAAGCTGGCTTCTACTCCCAGCTCTGCCACCAACCGGCCAGGTGGGAAAGCCATGATGTCTCTGAATCCAGCTCCTTATATATCCAGCAAAAGGGGTGAGCTACCGACAGCTCCGTCTCTTCCAAGTCTAAAATTCTAGCATAAACTATGGTGCCTTACGAGATTGAAATAAATCTTCCCAGCCCCAGATTATACTGCAAACGTTGTTTTAATAAATCCTTCTATCAACATGTTTACTTGCCATGTGTCTCGTGCTCATAAAATTAGAGTGCAGTCTGTGTCCTCAACAAATTTGGTCTTTGAAGCTTCCCAGATGTTTAGATTCCGAATAAACAGTAGTAGGTAGTTTGAAAATGACAGCAGCAAGTCATCACTCTAGGAGAAGAAGCTAAGCTCCCTAAACCACAGGCTGGGGCCAGGGAGCAACTTCAAATGCCTTGGGCAAGACCGTCCCCCACCAGACAGCCCAGTGTGGGTTGCCAGAGCCCTGTGCATATCAGCGGGTGATCAGGGCTGGCCAGTCTAGAGGAGGTAGATAAGCTCAAGATATATGATCTGCCTTCCTGCCAAGAGCAATTTGCTTGACAGGTCTCCTGCTTATAAAACACTGAGACATTCTTTTCAGTATTAAAAAAGTTTGGTCTTTGTGAATAAGGTGGATCTGCTGTGGAAAAGGAGGAAAATGGACAATTTGATTTTTAACGGCACTTGGTGGCTAGTGAGCACAGTCTATAAGTTTGCCCACTGAAGGAAATGAAAATCAGCGGCAGTTTTCAGATATTTGGTACCGGCATGTCTGTATGAGGGGAAAGTTGCTCTTTCAGGGATCAAAATAATCTCGCTTTTTAAAATATTAAAGTTTAAATGTTCTAAAAGGCATTGATAATCCTGCTCTCTTTTGATCTTCATGACAACCCTGTGAGGGAAGCAGAGCAGTTGTTATTCACATTTTACAGATGAGGGTATAAGTTTGCAAATGTTCATCACCTTGGTCAAGACCATACAACTCATAAATATAAATACTGAGACTTGCACCAAGTCCAGTTTCCTACATGTGGTCCTTCAGAAATACTCCATGGCTCTTTTACACCTCAACTTTTGGCTTTCATTTTGTATGAACTTATAAGGTAAATAATGCTGCTGTTATTTAAAGTGACATAACTATGACAATCCTTCCCAAATTAATATGAGCTTAACATAGTGATAATCAAAATCATAGCAGAAATTTTTTCTAATTTATTTATTTTTTTACTTTAAAGTCATTTGGAAAAATAAACGAATTAGGCCACCTAATGTTAAAAGAGGGGCAGAAATGAGGGAACTAGCACTAGAAATTATTAAAATATTATATTATATATCTATAGTAATTAAATAAGAATGTTACTGACACAGACTTGACAGGAAAATGGAACAAAATTAATGTTTCAGAAATAAATGTTAGTATAAATAATAATTAAAACTATGAAAATGAGAGCATCACAAATTAATGGAGAATGCTAGGAGAATTTGTTACATATTAATTTTTTAAATATATTTTATTGAAGTATATCATTCATACATGAACATGCATAAACAATAAGTGTAAAGATTGTAAACTTACAAATTAAATATGCATAACATCATACATGAGTCCCATATATCACCCCTCCACCAACATCTTGCATTGTTGTGAACCATTTGTTACATACTATGCAAGAGCATCATCAAAATATTGTTACTAACTATAGTCCCTACCTTACATTTGGTGTATTTTTCCCCCAACCCACCCTATTTTTTTAAAATATATTTTTATTACAGAGGTTGTGAACTTACAAAACAATCATGGACATGTGTAGAATTCCCATACAGCACCCCTTCACCAACACACCACACCATATGCAAACATATTTTTGTGGAACATTTGTTACAGATTGTGAGATAATATCATCCGATTATTACCACCAACCATGGTCCATAGCATACATTTGGCACATTTTTTCCATACACCTTCACTATCAACACAGTACATCTTTGGCATTGATGCAAGAATATTATAGTATTGCAGTTAATCACAGTCTATAGGTCACACTAATTGTAGTGGCCTTTTCAGCCACAATCCTATTTATGAACCAGCTGCTACTCACTATGTGTTACCACCAATGCTATCCGTTTCCACAATTTTACAGTCAAGTTAATTAAAACTTCTACAGACATTAAGCATCAGTAGCTCTTCTCAACCCTCCTCTTATCTCCTAATAACCTATACTCTAGGTTTTATCTCCATGTGTTTATTCTTCATATTCAGTTCATATTAATGAGACCATGCAATATATGTCCTTTTGTTTCTGGCTTACTTCCCTTAGTATAATGTCTTCAAGATTCATCCAAGTTATCAAATGTGTCTCAATTTCATTTCTTTTTACTGCAGCATAGTATTACATCATATGTATATACTGCATTTTGTTCATCCATTCATTGGTTGATGGACACATGGGGTGTTTCCATCTTTTGGCAATTGTGAATAACACTGCTATGAACATCAGTGTGCAGATGTCTGTTCGTGTCATAGGTTTTAGTTCTTCTGGATATAATCCTAATAGAGGAATTGCTGGATCATATGGCAGTTCTATATTTAGCTTCCTGAGGAACCACCAAACTGTCTTCCACAGAGGTTGCACCATTTTACAATCCCAGCAACAGTGAAGGAGTGTTCCTATTTCTCCACATCCTCTCCAGCACTTATCGTTGTCTGTTTTTTTAATAATGGTCATTCTATGTGGTGCTAGATGATATCTCATTGTTGTTTTGGTTTGCATTTCCCTAATAACTAATGATACAGAACATTTTTTCATGTGCTTTTTGGCCATTTGTATTTCCTCTTTGGAGAAATGTCTATTTAAATCTTTTGCCCATTTTTTAATTGGATCGCTGGCCTTTTTATTGAGTTGTATGATCTCTTTATATAGAATGGAAATCAAATCCTTATGGGATATGTGGTTTCCAAATATTTTCTCCCATTGAGTGGGCTGCCTTTTCATCTTCTTGGTGAAGTCCTTTGCATCACAGAAGTGTTTACGTCTGAGGAGGTCCCATTTATCCATGTTTTCTTTCATTGCTCATGCTTTCGGTGTAAGATGTAAGAATCCACCACCTACCACCAGGTCTTGAAGATGTTTCCCTACATTTTCTTCTAGTAGCTTTATGGTATTTGCTTTTATATTTAGGTCTTTGATCCATTTTGAGTTAATTTTGGTATAAGGTGTGAGATAAGGGCCTTCTTTCTTTCTTTTGGCTATGGCTATCCAGTTCCCCCAGCATGCTTTGTTGAATAAACTGTTCTGCCCTAGCTGGGTGGGTTTGACAGGCTACTCAAATATCACTTGGCCATAGGTGTGAGAGTCTGTTTCTGAACCATCAGTTTGGTTCCATTGGTCTATGTGTCTATCTTTATGCCAATACCATGCTGTTTTTACCACTGTAGCTAGGTAATATGATTTAAAGTCTGAAAATGAGAGTCCTCCAAGTTAACTTTTCCTTTTTAAGATGTTTCTGGCTATTTGGGGCCTCTTACCCTTCCAGATAAATTTGATAATTAGGTTTTCTATTTTTTTTTTTAAAATGCTGGTGTGATTTTTATTGGGATTGCATTGAATCTGTGTACCAATGTGGGTAGAACTGACATTTTAATAACATCTAGTCTTTCAATCCATGAGCATGGACTGTTCTTCCAATTTTTTAAGTCTTTTTTTATTTCTTTTAGCAATGCATTTTAGTTTTCTCAATACAAGTGCTTTACATCCTTGGTTAAGTTTATCCCTAAATATTTGATTCTTTTAGTTGCTATTGTAAATGGAATTTTTTTTCCTGACTTCCTACTCAGATTGTGCATTACAATTGTATAAAAACACCACTGATTTTTGCATATAGATTTGTATCCTGACACTCTACTGAAATCTTTTATTAGCTCTAGCAGCTTTGTTGTAGATTTGGGGGACTTTCTAGATATAGGATCATATCATCTGAAAATAATGAAAGTTTTACTTCTTCCTTTCCTATTTGGATGCCTTTTATTTCTTTTTCTTGCTTGATTGCTCTAGCTAGAACCTCTAGCACTATATTGAACAACAGTGGTGACAATGGGCATCCTTGTCTTGTCCCTGATCTCAGTGGGAAAGCTTTCAGTCTTTCACCATTGAGTACACTGTTAGCTGTGGGGTTCTCATATATGGCCTTTATCATGATGAGAAAGTTTCCTTCAATTCCTATCTTTTGTAGTATTTTTATCAAGAAACAATGCTGTATTTTGTCAAATGCCTTTTCTGCATCAATCAATAAGATCATGTGATTTTTCTTCTTTGAATTATTAATGTGGTGTATTATTCTAATTTTCTTGTGTTGAACCACTCTTGCATGCCTGGCATAAAACCCACTTGATCATGATGAATAATTCTTTTAATGTGTTGTTGGATTAGATTAGCAAGTATTTTATTGAGGATTTTTGCATCTGTATTCTTTAGAGAAATGGGTCTGTAATTTTCTTTTTTCATAATATCATTATCTGGCTTTGGTATTAGGATATTGGCTTCATAGAAAGAGTTTGGTGGCATTCCAGCTTGTTCAATTTTTTGGAAGAGCTTGAGTAATATTGGTATTAAATCTTTGAATGCTTGGTAGAACTTACCTGTGAAACCTTCTGGTCCTGGGCTTTCCATTTTGGGGAGCTGTTTGATGACTGTTTCAATCTCTTTAATTGTGATTGGTTTGTTGTGGTCTTGTATTTCTTCTAGGGTCAGTGTAGGTTGTTTGTTCATTTCTAGGAATTTTTCCATTCCATCTACATAGTCTAGTTTTTTGGCATAAAGTTGTTCATAGTGTCCTCTTATGATCTCTCTTATTTCTGTGGGGTTGGTAGTAATGTTCCTGTTTTCATTTTTTATTTCATTTATTTGCAACTTCTCTCTTTCTTTCTTAATCAGTCTAGCTAAGGGTTTGTCAATTTTGTTAATCTTCTCAAAGAACTAATTTTTGGTTTTGTTAATTCTCTCTATTGTTTTTTGTTTGTTTGTTTTCAATTTCATTTATATCTGCACTGATATTGGTTATTTCATTCCTTCTACTTGCTTTGGGATTAGTTTGCTGTTCTTTTTCTAATTGCTCCAGCTGTGTAGTTAGGTCACTGATTTTAGCTTTTTCTTCTTTTTTAATGTAAGCCTTGAGGGCTATAAATTTTCCTCTCAACACTGCCTTTGCTGCATCCCATAGGTTCTGATATGTTATATTCTCATTGTCATTCATCTTGAGATATGTATTGATTTCTCTTGAAATTTCGTCTTTGACCCACTGATTATTTAAGAGTGTGTTGTTTAATCTCCATATATTTGTGAATTTTCCCTTTTTCTGCTGCTTGTTGATTTCCAACATTATTCCATTATGATCAGAGAAAGTGCTTTGTATAATTTTGATTTTGTTGCATTTATTGAGCCCTGCTTTGTGACCCAACATATGGTCTATCCTGGAGAAAGATCCATGAGCACGTGAAAAGAATGTATATCCTGCTGTTTGGGGGTACAATGTTCTTTATATGTCTATTAGGTTTAGTTCATTTATCATATTATTCGAGCTCCCTGTTTCTTTATTGATCCTCTGCCCAGATGTTTTAACCAATGCTGAAAGTGGTGTATTGAAGTCTCCAGCTATTATTGTAGAGATGTCTATTTCTCCCTTCAGTTTTGCCAGTGTTTGCCTCATGTATCTTCGGACATCCTGGTTAGGTGCATATGCATTTATGAGTGTTATTTCTTCCTGGTGAATCATTTCTTTTATTAATATGTAATGTCCTTCCTTGTTGCTAATAACAGTTTTGATTTTAAAGTCTATATCATCTGATATAAGTATAGCTACCCCAGCTTTTTTTTTTTTTTTTTTTTTTTTGGTTACTGCATGCATGGAATATCTTTTTCCAACCTTTCACTTTCAATCTATTGGTATCCTTGGGTCTAAGGTGAGTCTCTTGCAGACAGCATATAGATGGCTCATATTTTCTTATCCATTCTGCTAGACTGTGTCTTTTGATTGGGGAGTTTAATCCATTAACATTCAATGTTATTACTGTAAAGGCAGTTCTTATTTCATCCATTTTGATCTTTGGGTTTTATCTGTCATTTTATTTTCACCACTCTTTTGACACTTTTAGTTACTGTTACTGATACAGTCATCATTTCTAGACTCTCTTCCAAGCCTCTCTCTCCTGTCTTTTATTTTCAGGCTGTAACACTCCCTTTAGTATTTCCTGCAAAGCTGGTATTTTTGTTATACACTCTCTCAGTTTCTGTTTATCTGTGAATATTCTAATATTGCCTTCATTTTAGAAAGATAATCTTGCCAGATACAAATTCTTGACTGGCAGTTTTTCACCTGCATCTTAAATATATCATACAACTACCTTCTTGCCTCCATGGTTTCTGATGAGAAACTGGCACTTAATCTTATTGGGTATCCCTCATATGTTATACATTGCTTTTCTATTGCTGCTCAGAATTCTCTGTCTTTGGCATTTGACATTCTGATTAGTATGTGTCTCGGAGTTGGTCTATTTGGATTTATTCAGATGGGGAATACGTTGTGCTTCTTAGATATGGATATCTATGTCCTTCAGTAGGGTTGGGAAGTTTTCTACCACTATTTCTTCAAATATTCCTTCTGCCCCTTTTCCCTTCTCTTCTTCTTCTGCGACACCCATGGCACATATGGTTGCATGCCTCTTGCTGTCATTTTGTTCCCTGAGACTCTGTTCAATTTTTTCCATTCTTTTCTTCATCTGTTCTTTTGTATGTTTGCTTACAGAGGCCATGTCTTCAAGCTCACCGATCCTTTCTTCTACTTCCTCAAATCTGCTATTATATGCCTCCAGTGTATTTTTAATTTCATTTATTGCACCTTTCATTCCCATAAGTTCTGCTGTTTTTCTGTGTATGCTTTCAAATTCTTCTTTGTGCTCCCCCAGTGTCTTCTTAATAGCCTTAATATCTTTAGCCATCTCATCGAATTTATTAAGGAGATTTGTTTGAACATCTATGATTAGTTGTTTCAACTCCTTTATGTCATATGCAGGCTTACCTTGTTCCTTTAACTGGGCCATATCTTCCTGTTTCTTGGTATGGATTTTAATTTTTTGTTGGTGGTTTTGCATCTGGCTTGCTAGATGTATTTATTCTGGGTGAAGTTTTTCCCTTTATTTTACAGCTTTCTTGTCTTTCTTCCTTGATCATTGTATAGTAGGAGTCAAGGATGTAGTTGGTACTGTAAGATATGGAGTCTGAAGCTGCCCACATTGCCCCAGGAATTAATAAAGCTTCTCCCACCTTTCTCCTCTGTCAAGGTAGGGACAGAGCTGCAGCCATGTATAATAATCCAAGTTGGGCAGGACAAGACTGCTTGTAGTTGCCTGGAGAGACTGATGAAGCTTCACACTCCTTCCTCCCCTACCTTGGGTGGGAATGGAGCTATAGTTGTTGGCTGCAATCTAGGCTGTGTGGGTCCAAAACGACCACAGTTGCCCAGGTAAACTGGACACCTGACCCCCTCCCTGCTGGGGGTGGGAATGGACCCTCTAAAGTGCCCAACAATTTAATCCATGTTGGCTGAATACACCTGCAGTTGCCCTTAGAGGCTGAGGGTGTACTGTCCCTTCTGCCCTTTAGGGAGTGGGAATGGAACCACAATGCCCAACAGTTCAGTCCCTGTTTTTCCAAGAGTACCCACTGTTGCCCAGAGAGACTGAGGAAACATCAGGCCCCTCCTATCCTATTAGGATATGGGGCTGTATCCACAGGCACCTAATAGTTCAGTCCCTGTAGGCTGAAAGTACCCGCCATTGTCTGGAGAGGCTGTGGAGACACCAGACCACTTCTATCCTATTGGGGGATGGGGGTGAATCCATAGGCATCCAACAGTAGAGTCCATGCAGGCTGAAATTGTCTGCCATTGCCTGGAAAGGCTGTGGAAACACCAGCGCCCTCCTTTCCTACTGGGGGGTAAGGGTGGATTTACAAGTAACCACCAGCCCAGGCTGTGTGGGCCAAAACACCTGCAGTTATCCAGAGAGGCTGGGCAAACACAGTCCATCTCTTGTCCTCCTGGGGATGGGGTGGAGCCACAGGTGCCCAACAGTTGGGTTTATGCAGGCCAAAAGCACCTGCAGTTGGCCTGAGAGCCTGAGGAAACATCAGCCCCCTCCTAATCCTATGGGGTGACAGAGGTGGAGTTGGATTTGAAGGCACTCAACAAACCAGTTCATGTGGGCTGAAAATATCAGGAGAGGTCAAGGATACCCAGCTTCTCTTCTAGCCTATAGGGGTGCTGGCATGCAGCCCCAGGTGTCTGACTATTCACTCTGTGCCAGCGGAGAGCACTTGCAGTTTCCTGAAGATCCTGGTGCAGGTCCCGCAATCTTCCTCTCTGCTAGACGTATGGCTGGAGCCTAGGCTAGGGCTGCAGTCCAATCTTGGTGGAAAGAAGCCAGTCCCTAACTTCACAGGATTTTCAGTCAGCCAGGCTTCCCCTCATGCCAGGGGTGGAGTCAAAATGGCGGCTACCGGCTTCTTTCCAACTTGGACAAGCTCAAACCCTAGCTGTTTCTAGGATTAAACTTTAGCCAGCTGAGTCCACTAATCAGTAGCTGAAGTTGGTGAACAACCGTCTCTTCCTCCACCATTAATGGGCAATGGAGCTTCTAACTCCAGCCATGGAAAAGCTCCTGATGCGGCTTGTGCCACTAGAGTAGGATGGGCACCACCCTCTGAGGCGTGGCTTGCAGTTTCCCAGAGAGGCTGGCACAGGTCCCCCCAGCTTCCTCCCTGTCAGAGGTGGGGCTGGGGTTTAGGTTACAGCTGCAATCTGATCTGGGTGGAAAGAAGCAGATCCCTACCAGCACTGTGATTTTCAATCAGCCCCACTTCCCCTCATGTCGGTGGTAGAGTCAAAATGGTGGCTACCGGCCTCCTTCTGACCTGGACAGTCTCAAAGTTTAGCTGTTCCTAGGATTATACTTCAGTCCGTTGAATTTACTAATCAGTAGCTGAGGTTGGTGCCACATCATGTCTTCCTCCCCTGTTTTTTGGGAAATGAATCTTCCAACTCCAGTCACAGAATAGCTCCCAAGGCGGCTTGCACCACGGGCACCAACCTCTGCAGCGTGTAGGGCTCTTCTCACAAATCCTCTCTGCAGATGGGCAGTCTCCTCTTTCCATACTTTCAAGGATGTTGCAGGATGCTCTTCTGGTCTCCTGGAGCTCCCAAACAGGTGCTCTAGGTAGCTCTGGGTGATTACTAATTGCCCTGTGGCATGAGCTGACTCCAGGAGCTCCTTACTCTCCTGTCATCTTGGCTCTTTCTGTCAGATATTAATTTTAAAAACAGAATCCTTAAAATGTGTTAATTGCTGAAATAAAGATTAAGCAGAATAAAGAGGGAAACATTAAAAAAATGACTAAAAAATATAGGTAAGTATTTATCTGATCTGAATGGGGAAAGACCTGCTCCTTAAATGCAATGAAAGAAATTACAAAGGGAAAATATAAATGAATGTGACTTCCATAAGCATTTTAACTTCCACATATCACAAGAACATGCGAACCAATATAAAAAATAAACTGGGGAAAATATTTGCAACAAGTATGAGAGACAATGGTATATATTCTTACTATATGCAGAACTCAAACCAATTTAAAATCTCTGAGAATTCAATAAATAAATGGGCAAAAGACTTGGGCAGGTAATTCATAGAAAAGGAAATGCAAATAAATAAATAATAGACACAAAAAGTTCAACCTCACTAGTAATATAAAGGCAAATTAAAATAATAAATTATTGCCCACCGAAGAGTGAGGTTTAAAAAATTATAATTTTTGATGCTGAAATGTTGCTATGAAGTAGCACCATAAGACCACACACTGCTAAGGGCATGCTAGGACTAACTCATTGTGAAGCAAGTTAACATCATGTTTCCAAAGTCCTTCAACTGTTGACAGCACTTCAACACTTTCCTTAACTTCAGGGATCTCTCCTAAAGAAATAATCAGAGGTATAACCAAAGATTTGTAGACAAGGGCATCATTTTTTTAAAGTGAAAAATAACCCAAATGGCCAGAATTGCAGGATGTTTAAGAAAATGATGGTTCGCACAGAAATGAACTGTTATGTACCTAATGAAAGTATAACAGTTTTTATTACAAGAGAAAATACTTTTGACATCATGTTCATTGACAAAACTCAAGAAACAATATCTATATATACCAATGAAGTCCGCAGCTAGCTTAAATACCTAAAAGTATATGGAAAGAACAATATCAAAAATGTAGGAACTGCTTCTGCATGGTGAGATTATGATTTTTTTTTTTCTGCTTCTTAAACTTTTGTATTCAAACCACATTTCCTAAAATGAACATTTATCACCATTTTAGAAGAAAAGAATTTTTTTTAAATACATGGATACATACATGGATGCTTGTACATAAATATGGTAGCCTTGTCGACCCGTGGTCCACAGGCCTTACACTTGAGATTTTTTTCCAGGAGTGAAGATGGGTTACCCTATCCATTGATTACTCATTACCCATTTCCCTTGTGACATTACAAGATGGCTGGTCTGAATGGAGAAGACAGCTGTAACATTCAGAATGTATGGCACTGAATCCCTAATGTTTAACTTTAGCAGACAACTCTGACCAATTGATGTGAAAAATGTACCAGTAGTAATAGATAAAACTAATCTTACCACTATAACAGTTCTAAATGAACTAGCACCACAGGTATACACTGGGCAATGGTTTGTGTCTAGGGATGAAAATTTATAACTTCATTTCCATGTTATTTCCAAATATCCAATTCCACAATTGAAAATTACGAACTGATTAAGTTTCTACTAATTAAGTTTCCATTATAGAGTAATCTGTGTTGAGCACTGAAATGGAGTCTGTTTATGTTAAATAACTAAGATATACAGGTTTTTTCTTAATTACTCTAGCTGATCAGCTCTCCAATTTATCACCTGAATTTTTAAAAAGTCAGATCATTTTATCTTTTTCTAGCAGTTCAGCTATATTTTTCTATTTTCATCTGGTACTGACATCATATATGTAGATCCCAGGCAAGTGGCACATAGGGTCAGAGGTGGAGTGCTGCCAATTCTGCACACCTCTGTCCAACTCTGTCTTCAGGGACATTACATTAAGAGCTTGAAATTGGCCACAGAGGAAGGTTTCCACTCAGAAATCAGCAGATGCTGTCTATCAGGGTTTTCCATTCCAGAGCTTTTCATTCACTTCCCAGCATGGAGCTGCATAGGAGGCACTCAAAAATATGTTATAGGAGCAAATGAATTAATTAGCTGAAGATTGTGTTTATTATTGTTAGTTGTAGATCCCTTAAGATAAGAGGCAAACATCAGAGAAAGACTATCCCAGTTAATAAAGCTTTCGAGACACTCTGATCTAAAGTAAAAATTTGAGTTCTCTGAGGCAAAACACATGAGCTATTACAATCTGATTTCTTAATGCTTTTATCTAAATGAGTGGACAAAACCATGCTCCTTTTGAATTTAGGGGTCTAGGGAGGCAAGTCTAAAAATGTTTATGGACCCAAGCCAATAGCTTATATAATGGGGAAAATACACAGCTTCTCTTCCATATATGTCTGTGATTGTATAAGGCTGTTTTTCCCATGGGGAACAAGACAAGAACCACAGATATTTATCACCTTTTCTAAGGTTCTTAAGAGTCTTAAAACTTGATCTCAGTGAATGTTAGAGTAACATAAACTTTTGTTGCCAAAAAAAAATAAATAAATAAATCACTGCCACATGATGGTAACTTGGTTTCCAGGTGATTTAACAGCTAATCCCAAGGTAATAACTAACTATAATTTCAACCCCCACAGTGTGATGACATTTTGGCAGTCATAATGGCAGAGCAGGCTATAGTTTAATACGAGTAATTACAAACCAGGCATTGTCAATTATTATCCAAAAACCTGATACCAAAATTTTGGATGTTGCCTCAAATATTACAAAAATTCAAAAGGATCACATCAAGTGATTTTGTGATATTTCTGGCCAGCAAAATAAAAATGGAATAAAAGGTCCACACTCCATTAAAGTTTTGGCATCACAACATGACAAGTATGCATAAAATAAGTCAACCATGCCATGGTCCAGGTGCCCAGTGAGGTTGGCTGGGACCAGCTTCCTTGCCCTTTAACTGGTGCCCCTACCCACAGGTACTTGGTACAGGCTGTTTGCACTTTGTAGAGAGCAGCTGATGAGGAGCTCAGAGTTCCAGCCCAACTCTGCAGCCCAGGTGATATTATAGGTAAATTGCATAAACTCTTCAAGCTTCAATTTCTATAAACTTCAAGCTTCTATAAACTGGGGGTCATTGACTCCTCTCCAGTTTATGTCAACAATAATTGTTTCCAATATATTGAGTACTTGCAATGTTGCTGGGTACCATGCTAAGCACTTAACATAAATTAATTTCTATACTGGTCATGCATGGCAAATATTATTATCCCATTTTATATATGAAAAAAATTAGGCAGGTTAAATAATCCATGCATAGTCATGCAGTCAATAAGTGTTGGAAATAATTTCTCCCTGGTACTGCCTGACTCTAACGCCCAGTTATTTTCACAAGACAATACAGCCTATATTTTACAGGGTCTCTGTAAGGAATAAATGAAACCAGGATTGGGAAAGCACTTTGAAAATTATGAATTACTCTAAAATTGTTTTCAACCATAGAGCAACCCATGTTAATTACTGAGAAAGAGAATGGGCATTTGTTTTATAACTAATGTAGACACCCAGTTAGTCTCTCTATCCTAGTGAATCTCCCCCAGTCATAAATTAATTTGTTTCTTGAATAAAAATAAGTCACGGAATCTTAGATTTTTCTGATCTCAAACACCATCAAATGATAACCCTTATTGTCAAGCCCAATACTTGGAAGTGCCTGTTAGATGTTTAATAAGCATTTGTGGAATGTTCACTGAGTCCCAAAGAGTGATTTCTGAATTCTTCTGAGTTTCTATTTGAGCACTCAGCTCTAGTTAAATGGGCTTTCTAGCAGAATGATGAATTATTTGAATCCTTATAGCTCATACTCCCCAGCAGATATGAAGTTCTAATTTTTCAAATTTTTACACTTTCATATTACAACCACTTCCTCTCCTAAAAGTACTATATATTAGAGATTTTGTTTTGAGAAATCTTGAAAATAGCAGAACAAAGGCTAAAATTAATTGAGCACCTTCTACGTGCCATTCACTGTGTAAGGAATTTAACGTATATTTTGACTAATTCTTCCAACTCTGTGAGATGGTATGATAAATTGATGAATATCGATAATTGTTGACAATTGAAAGTCTTCCGATTGTTTAAAAAAAAAAAAAAGGAACACAACAACAAATGTCAGGAACCACGGGTATTCTAAAACAGTAACTAATAAGCTGAAATGAAAGAAAAAGCTCAGAGAGTTCTGAAAAGTCACATGATATGACCCACTGAACACATTTCAGAAAGGCACAGTCCACTGTAGTACAGTCAATGCCCAGCTAACTGCAAACAAAGACATCTTCCCCTTCCTCCCTGTGTGCTGAATTTTGGTGTATTTTATCTGGATGCTTTTCACATGTAATCACAAAACAAAGCAAACAAAAAACCATCCAGGAAGCTTATATTTTAGTTGAAAAATTAGTTGATTTGTTAAATAAACTTTGTCCAGAGGAGGATATCATATCCCTTTGAGATAACCAGAAATCTGTATATATCCTAAAATCAAGGCTCCAAAACCCAGCCTGAAGACTGAAGTCATGTCTTTGGTAATAGAAAACATATTTCTCAAATGGTTCCTAAAATTGGCTCCTTTGTTGACTTTCCCATTGCCTCAGTGAATCCTGCATGTGCTCATTTATAAGAGCCGCCATTCGCAAGTGTATCTCCTTTGACTGGCATGTCTATTTTTGGTTTGAAAAAAGAGAGAGAGAGAGCGCAGGAGCTGGATTTTGTGCCACTTCAGGCAACGCTCACATCCCCATCAGTGCCTTGACTTTTGATGGCAAGAGAGAGAGAATGCCTGCATCTGGGCTTTAAGTCCCAAAAGGAGATGAATGTGGCCACAATGGAAAAAGTCATGTTTTAACTCGCAAAATGAGAAAATGTGATATGGCAATCATTAAGGGAAATAAACATGGGCTGTGCCTAAGCATCAAATTTGTGTACAAAACTGCAGCTCAATAAAACCAACAGAGGGTAATATCCATTTACTTTCACTCCTTTAACCACAATCATTTAATAGCTTTAATCACTTTTGATGGAGTTGCAGGCCTAATAAACATCACATTCCAAAGTTTCCAAACCTAATAGCACCGCTGGGTCCCTGCAGTTAAAACAACAACAAATATCCACAACTCAATTGCTCAAAGTTCAAGTGATCTTATAAACCAATCCAAATCTACTCCCTTGAGCCAATGATATCACTTGTTAGACTCGTCTAATAAATCACTTGGTCAAATGTAATCTCTACTTGCACAATATTATTTAGCACCTCATATATTCTGGTCCCTCTTTAGAGCAATTCATTAATTAGACATTGTCATATCTGCAAAATCAGGGTTATACTTGTCATCCTCATTTGTCATATAAAGAAATAAAAGAGCAAATACTTCTTTGCAGGAATACTTAGACACAAAACAATTCATATCCCATGTATTTTGAACTGTGCTTGCCACTACTTTTTATGCTATAGACCTCTGATTCCTAAACAGAGTCTCTGCTATGCCATCTAATTCCTGAGCAGACTTTATGCTCTTTTTTCACAACGTTTTGCAGGTTGAAAAAGGAATCACAAAAACCAGTGGGACAGAGAGTTTCAATAGGAATGGTTAATAGTGAATGCTTGAAAACCTGAAGAGTTTCCATTAGATTGGGCAGATTGGAAATAATTGGTGGTATGGGTAAAAGTCAATGAGAAAGAGGGCAGATTCGAGGGTATCCAGCAGTGATTTGAGATGAAAGGGAAGATGGTGAATAGAGATCACTGTTCCTGGATGTGTGGCTTTAAAAACAACAAAGAGGAAGATTTTTGTTCATGGTTCTTGACTGTACTGGTCTCTCAGATTCAACACTAAGTCATCTTTGAGACTTCTTCTCCCTCATCCCCTATATTGCAATCAACAATTCCCTGAAATTCATCCAAATCAGTGTCTCTACCATAAATCTACAGTTTCTACATTCACTGCTACATCTTAGTTCAGACCCTTCTTATTTTGCATTACTTAATTTCCTAACTCTTGGGCCCAGTGTTGCATACCCTCTGCAATCTGCCACTTGGCCAGCTTATCTGATTTACCTACCTCCATGCCGATGCCTGCATTTAAGTCCTCCACTCCAGCCAAGCTCTCCACCAAAATCACTCCACACTTTCCCACATCGCTGCCTTTGTTTGTGCACCTATCACCACCTGTCAAATGCTTCGCCATCCTTCAAGATCCATTTCAAGTATCATCTTCCCCATGAAGTAGCCTTGGCCTCTTCAACCAGAAATGATTTTTCCAGTGTCTGATTTCCTCAGACCATCCTGACACGCATTTTTCATCATACATGGCTCATCAAGGCTTCTTTTTTTATTGGAGAATCTGTAGGTTTACAGAAAAGTCATGCAGGAAAGATAGAGTCTCACACACAGTATTCCCTATTAATGCTTTGCATTAGTGTGGTGTTTTGTTACAATTGATTAAATAATATTACTAGATTGCATTATTAACTATAGTCCATAGTTTATATTCAGGTTCACTGTTTAGTGTACAGTCTTTATTTTTTAAACTTTATTAACATATATATAACCTAAAATTTCCTCTTTTAACCACATTCAAATATATAATCCAGTGGTATTAATTACATTCACAACGCTGTGTTACCATCACCACCATCCATTACCAAAACTTTTTTATCACCCCAAGCAAGAAAGTCTCTACCAATTAAGCATTCACTCTTCATTCCCAATCCCCATTCAGGCCCCTGGTAACCTGTATTCTAATATATGACACTACAAATTTTCTAATTCTAATTATATCATAGCAGTAAGATTATACAATATTTATCATTTTGTGTCTATCTTCCAAAACTTGAACGGGAGGGAATGCTAACAAACTCATTCTATGAGGCAAAAATCACCCCACATGCAAATATTCTCCCTGTCCTCATTTTGTGATAATCAGGGTAAGCTAAACATTCACTATATTAGAAACCATGCATGTGTCCCCAGACCTAGATTTTCTCCCTAGGTCTGGCTGTTAGAATGCTGGAGATAAACTAAGCCTGATTTATTATATGAACATCCTGTATGGGAAAAGACTGTAACTTTGGGTATCTTTGGTCAACCTTAAGAGATATAGCAGGGAGACAGATGTGGCTCAAATGGTTGGACATCCATCTCTCATATGGAGGGACCTGGGTTCAATCCTCGGGACCTCTGGGTAAAAATTTAAAAAAGAAAAATATAGAAGGCACATGGGCCACTAGGCCCCGTGCGCGGGTGCGCCGTCAGGCCCCACAAGCCACGCAGCAAGATGATGATGTAACAGGAGAGTGACACAAGGGAGAACCAAGACGAGATGCACTGAAAAACAAGGAACAAAGGTAGCGCAAATGGTAGGACATCTCTCGCCCACATGGGAGATTCTGAGGATCGAATCCCAGTGAAAACAGGAGGAGAAGGATGAGAAGAGAGGGCAGGAAACGGACACAGAGAGTTGCCCAGCGAAGGAACATAGAAACAGCAAAAATGGGGGTGCGGGGGTGTTAAAATGGATAAACGTAAATAAATAAATAAATCCTTTTTAAAAAATCACCCCAATACCAAACCCAAATAAAGAAATTACTGAAAAAGAAAATTTAAGACCAATTTCTCTAATGAATATCAATGCAAAAATCCTCAAAAAAAAATACTTGCCTACTTAATGCAAAAGCACATTAAAAGAATTATACATCATGATCTAGTGGGCTTTATACCAGGTATGCAAGGGTGGTTCGATACTAGGAAATCAATTAGTGTAACACACCACATTAATAAATTGAAGAAGAAAAATCACATGATCATTTCAATTGATGCAGAAAAAGCGTGTAACAAAATACATCATTCTTTCTTGATAAAAACATTCTGAAAGAGAAGAATAGAAGGAAACTTTCTCAATATGATAAATTGCATATATGAAAAGCACACAGCCAACATTGTACTCAATGGAGAAAGGCTGGAAGCTTTCCTGCTGAAATCAGGAACAAGACAAGGATGTTCGCTGTCACCACTGTTATTCAATATTGTGCTAGGAGCTCTAGCTAGAGCAATTAGGCAAGCTAAAAAAATAAAAGGACCCAAATAGGAAGGGAAAAATTAAAACTTTTGCTATTCCCTGATGATGATACTATACCTAGAAAATCCTGAAAAAATTCACAAC
This sequence comes from Tolypeutes matacus, assembly GCA_026826555.1. Taxonomy (NCBI): domain Eukaryota; kingdom Metazoa; phylum Chordata; class Mammalia; order Cingulata; family Chlamyphoridae; genus Tolypeutes; species Tolypeutes matacus. The sequence continues at coordinate 4,960,274 of JAKSZT010054263.1, forward strand.
AAAGCTACTAGAACTAATAGATGACCTCAGCAAAGTGGAGGGATACAAGATTAATATGCAAAAAATCAATAGTGTTTCTATACATTACTAATGAACAAACTGAGGAGGAAGTCAGAAAATAAATTCCATCTACAATAGCAGCTAAAACAATCAAATATTTAGGAATAAACTTGACTGAGGACATAAAGGGCCTGTATTAAGTAAACTAAAAAACACTGCTAAAAGAAACCAAAGAAGACCTAAATAAATGGAAGGACATTCTGTGTTCATGGATTGGAAGACTAAGTATAGTTAAGATATGAATTCTACCCAAACTGATTTATAGATTCAATGCAATCCCAATATAACTTACAAAGAGCCTTTTTTTGGAGAATTGGAAAAGTCAATCATCAAATTTACCTGGAGGGTCTACAGTGTAAACTATGGTCCATGCTTGGTGGCAGAGCCCCAGGATGTGTGTATCCATTGCGGGTGATGTGCCACACTAATGAAAGGTGTTTGTGTGGGAGGTGGGGAACATGGGAATCCCTGTAATTTTTGTGTAACATTTGTGTAATCTAAGCATCTTTTAAAATATAAAAAAAATAAAAAATAAAAAAATTTACCTGGAAGTAGGGCCCCTAAATAGCCTAATATATCTTTAAAAAGTTGGAGGACTCTCACTTCCTGAGTTTAAAGCATATTACTTAGCTACAGTGGTAGAAAAAAAAAAAGCATGGTATTGGCATAAAGATAAACAGAGCAACCAATGGTCAAGTGGCTTTTGAAAAGGCTGTCAGACCCACTCAGGTGGGTCAGAACAGTCTATTCAAACAATGGTGCTGGGAATACTGTATATCCATATCTTAAAGAAGGATAGTACTCCTATCTCACACCTTATACAAAAATTAACTCAAAATGGATCAAGAACCTAATTATAAAAGAAAACTCCTAGAAGAAAATGTAGGGAAATATCTTCAAGATCTTTTGGTAGGTGGTGGTTTTTTTAAACTTACACCCAAAGCATGAGCAATGAAAGAAAAAAAAAATAGATAAATGGGACCTCCTCAAAATTAATTGATTTTGTGCTTCAAATGACATTGTTAAGAAGGTGAAAAGGCAGCTTACTCGATGGGAGAAAATTTTCAGAAACCACATATTTGTTAAGGGTTTGATTTCCATGTTATATAAAGAGATCACACTACTCAATGATAAAAAGAAAAGCAAACCAATTGAAAAATGGGCAAAAAACTTGAATAGACATTTTTCCAAAGAAGAAATACAAATGGCCAAAAAACACATTAAAGATGTTCAACATCACTAGCTATTAGGGAAACGCAGATCAAAACTACAAGGATATATCATTTCATGCCTTACAGGATGGTCATTATTTAAAAAACAAAACAAAACAGAAAACTACAAGTGCTAAAGAGGATGAGGAGAAATAGGAACATTCCTTTGCTGTTGGTTGGAATGTAAAATGGCACAGCAGGGAAAGGGGAAAAATAGGTGTAATATGTGGGAATTTTGGGGACATTGGAATTGTCCTGAATGATGTTGCAATGACAGATAAAGGTCATTATATATCTTGTCATAACTTACAAAACTGTGTGGGAAAGAGTGTAAACTATAATGAAAACTATAATCCACATTTAGTGGCAATGCTACAATATGTGTTTATCAATTATAACAAATTTACCACACTAATGAAAGATGTTGTTAATGTGGGAGACTGTGGGAGGGGTAGGGAATGGGGCATATGGGAATCCCCTACATTTTATATGTATCATGTGTATAATCTAAATCTCTTTTAAAAATAAAAATAAAAAGATGCAGCTTCTATGGAGGACAGTTTGGAGGTTCCTCAGGAAGCTACACGTAGAACTGCCATATGATCGAGCAATCCCACTACTAGAAATATATTCAGAAGAACTGAAAGCAAGGACATGAACAGATATTTGCAGACTGATGTTCATAGCAGTATTATTTACAATTGCTAAAAGATGAAAACAACCTAAGTGTCCATCAACCAATGAAGGGATAAACAAAATGTAGTATATACATATGATGGAATACCATGCAGCTGTAAGAAGAAATGAATTTGGGTTGCATATGAAAACATGGATGAACCTTGAGGTCATTATGTTGAGTGAACTAAGTCAGACATAAAAGGACGAATATTGTATGGTCTCACTGATACGAGCTAAATATGAGTAAATTTATGGAGTTAAACTACAGAATATAGGTTAGTAGGAGGTAGAAGCTAATGTTGAATGTATGTAGAATGTTTAATAAAGTTGATTGTAAATATGTGGAAATGAATAAAGCTGATGCTAACATTAAAATGAGTATAACTAACACTGCTGATTTATATATGTGATTGTGGCTCAAAGGGGATAGTCTAAGGAGATTATTATTAATTGAAAGACAGCTAAAGGATAATCTAGGGACTATATAACAATGATTTTGGTAGTAGATGAAGATCGTGGTTAGTAATACAAATAGAAGAATGTTCCTCTCTTACAAAATGTTAAGAGTATGGTGATACATGGGGAAAAACCAATTAATGTAGCTTATAGACTATAGTTAACAGTAATATTGTAATATTTTTGTAGGACAGATAAAGAAGGTACTATATCAATGCTAAAGGTCAATAAAAGAATATGAGGTTTTGTTTTATGAGATGTGAATACAAACAAGCATTTTCTTTTCATTTTCTTTATTAAAAAGGAGACCTTGGTTATGCTCACTTATTGTTTGGTTAAATTTACTAATGAATTATATATTTAAAATTGTTATGTATTCTTGTTGAATTGACCCCTTTATTACTATTTAGTGAATGTTGTTGTCCCTTATAGTAGTTTCTGACTTAAATTCTATTTTAACTGATATTAGAATAGCTACTCCAGCTCTCTTTTGGTTACTATTTGCATGGTCTTTTTTCCCATCCTTTTACTTTCAATCTGCTTGTGTCTTCAAATTTAAGATGAGTTACTTGTAAATGGCATGTTTTTTGGGGTCACACATTTTTATCCATTCTGCCTATTTCTGTCCTGCCTGTAGAGTTTAAGCCATATACTGTTAATGCAGGACTTTTCTTTTGCTATTCATCTATTTTGTCTTTGGATGTTCACTGTTTTCCATTCTTTATCCTTTCTGTTCCTTCACCTGAATCATTCCAATTGTCTTGCCTTCAAGTTCACTGATTCTTTCTTTTGCCATCTCTAATTTGCTGTTGAAACCCTCTAGAGAAATTTTCATTTCAGCTATTGCGCTCTTCAACTCTGTTTTTCTGTTGGCTTCCTTTTTAAATTTTCTCTTTATTGAGATTCTCATATTGTTCATGCATCATTTTCACAATATCCTTTAGTTCTTTCTCTTTGTTTTATTTCATTGATGATCTTTTTTTAAAAGTCTTTGTCTGGAATGTTCATATTCTGGACTTTGTTTATTGTTTCTGGAGTTTTATCTTGTTCCTTTGAATGTACCATCATTTCCTGTTTCTTTGTTTGTCTTGTGATCTTTTGCTGCTTACTGTACATGGTAATATTTTAAATATTAACTCCAGGATTTAGTCCTTTAGCTGTCTTCTCCTTATGTTTATATCCAGGTAATTATATGACAGAGATTTCCTTGAGTGCCATGAGCTAATAAACAAACCAAATACTATCTTTCATAGTCTTTGGAAATTGGCTGTGTTTTGGCTTATGCTCTTCCTCAGAGGTTAGTCCTCCTATCAGTAAGATCAGCCTAAAGGGAATGTGCAACACAGGATCCTCTCCATCTTTTCTGAACCTGCATCTTGTCCTGGGCTGGTGCTTGTTCATGGTCTTGGGAATTACCCCATTTACAAGATATTGAATGCATCCTCCACTCCCTATAAATTACCCTTCCCCACAGTGTAGGACTTATAGCAGGTAATCCTTTGCCCCAGGCAACTTTGATCTTAATTGTTTCTTTGACTCCTTTAGCTGTTTTCTACAAGCAGCTTCTGCCTGCAAGGCAAGTTCTGGGATGGCAAGCCATAGAAGAGTTGGTGTCTTTTAGGCTGCTGTGGATAGATTAGCACCAATACACAGGCACTCCAGAATGTGCATAGGGTTTACCCTGCTTCCTCCAGAATAAGGCCAGGTACACTCAATGGGAGCACAGGCTGGCTCCATACCATGCCTAGGAGGGTGGAGAAGAGGCCAAAGGCACCATGAGCTTCTCCTACCTTGTTTTAAGGCTTTGGGTTTTTTTATTAAGCACTTACCCAGTTACTGCAACACTTTAACTGTTTTAACTGGCTCTGACAGTTTTTGCTGGTTGTTCAAATATTCTTGGGGGAACTGTACCCTGGAATATCTTACTCTGCCATCTTAGTGGGCAAGAATACCATCAAAGCTTCTGTAGTTCCTTTTAAACAGGGACCATGTCCTGGTGTATGACACAGAACTTAGTGCCTGTAAATAACTTGTACTTGAGCAGTATTCTTTGCATTATACAAAAAGTCACCTGCCACAGGTTTTTGGAGCAATGTTTGTTATTTGTGCCTATGTTGCAGAGATAACTCAAAATGCAGCTTCTCTTCTCTTCCATTAATTAACCATTTTGCACACAGCAAAGTTATCATGGCTCAAAAATGAAACAAGTGTCCTCCTGGGAAACAAACTTTTCATCACTTTAATGCAGATAATAATAAATTTGGTTGAAGAATCAGTTATTAGGTGATGAAGGGCAGCTATTTAAAGAAATAATACTATTGAATAAATATATTTGTTTTGGATAATAAAATACATGTGAGGAAACATGTGTGGGCTTCTTAATAAAGATATTGTGTTGACATCATTTAGATGGGTTCTTTCAAATTTACTCAATTTAGTATAGATATATATTGCTTGCATACCAGTGACCAATAATGTAATAGGTGTCACTTTTTCTTTCATTTTTTTTTTCTGTTTCCAAGGAATGCTGATGCAGTCTCAAAATGTGGGGAGCAAAAGCTTGTGCCATGGGCCTTAGCCTTGGTTCCAGGGGTCGTTGAGCTGAGCTCTGACATCTTTTAACTCATAGCCATGTCACTCCTCTCTTTCTCCTTTCCTCATTCATTATCTGGGCTGTGGAGAGAAAAATCCAAAATAATTCAATTTGTGGAACATGAATCAAGTATCCACTATACAGAAGAATAGATTTAAAAGGTACTGTATTTGGAAACAATTTACATTGATTACAGTATGTCTCAAATAAGTCAATAAGAACATTTTGAAGTGGTATATTTCAGGAAGGAGTGATGGAGTGAATGTAGAATATGAAAGATGCTATTCTTGATCTTAGGAGTCTACTATCTCATTGATTATATATATAAAACAGACTGAAATTAACTATAAGACTGCAAGCAGCTATTCTTTGTTAATGCTTGTAAAGAACTCAGTTGCCCCAAAATCTAGCTAATAATTGGAATAACCTAGACAGTTTAGAAATATATAGATTCCACAGAATCCTGTTAGAAGTCAGGATAGGGGCTACCTTTTTGCTGTTAACATTCTATTTCTTGAACCAGATGCTGGATGCACAGAAATAAATGAAAATATTCTTTAAGTTGTGATGATTTCTACACTTCTATTTGAACATTATACTTCAATAAAATGTTTTTGAAATGTGGATTCCTGAGCCATACCCTTAGAAGGGAGCCAGGAATCTGCAGTTCTTAAAATCTCTCCAGGTGATTTTAATGATCAGACATGCTTGGGGACAAGATGTCATAAATTTACCATTTCTGCTCAAATGAAAAGTGGACCACTTTCTTTTGCATGAATAAGTGATTGAGTTCTTTAGCAGAAGTGGAGAAGGGGGTAACATGATAAGACGAATGCCTTGAAGGCCTATTCTGTAGGCCAAAGTTGTGGGATGAGTTGGAATGGGGAATACTGGAGCCAGAAAGACAAGAAACTAAGATGTTTTTATAAGACAGGTGTGAGATGACAAGGGCTGATATTAAGCTAGTGACTGTGGAAATAGGGTAGGACCATTGTTTGGAGAGACATTGCGGGCACATAATAAATTCCAGAGGATATATTGGCAGATGCCAGAAGACAACGTTTCCCAGAATTAAATCCCAATGTTCATAAACTCTGGTATGTTCCTTTATCCCACTCTGTGTATGTGTGAGTGTGTGAATTTTCTTGTGCATCTGGAACTTAACCCAAAGGGATCAGAGCCTAATCACCACATACAAACATATACCACATAAACACAAAACTGCCTGTTAGCTGAGAAGTGTTGAAGATATTTTTTAGCTTTATAAGGTTCACACTTCTTAGGTAGAATCTAAAATCCAAGTCATCTAACCCTGGAGTCATTATTCTAAAATAAGATAGAGCTCATAAAAAAGCTCATAAAATCAAAGGGAGAGGGGGTCTCATATGCTGTTTTCTGAAAGATTGTTGCAGATAGACACTATGAAAGCTTCCCCACACATCTCATTCCGAACCTACAGAATACACCCCATCCTATTCTAGGGGCCTCTCCCAAGAAGCTGGGAAACAGTGCCAAGCCATGCAGTGGTTTGGTGAAGTGAACAGACGTCTGAGAAGAGGATGAGACCACTAGACATATTTCCACTAGTAAGCCGAGCCAAGCTTTCCAATAAGACCTCCAGAGTCAAGCAGCTGGCTGGGTATATACCCTTCATGCCATCTACAATAGCCCTAGTAAGGTTTCTTCCCATAAATGAGTGTGTTCATTGGCTTCAATTCATGTTTGTTGAAGAAAAATGATACCGCACAAGTAATGGAAAACGATTATTTGGTCAATTCAATGAACACAAAGATGTACCAGTAGAACAGAATCTAACTTAGGAGAAATTGTTTGCAGAAAGCAAATAGAATCATTGAATTCATGATAAACAATGAGAAAGGGAGACCATTTGCACCATTTTCTAAGCTCTGATAAGAAATAACCCTACTGTTACTACCACAAAAATTAAGATGTAGAAATTCTTACTCACTCATCTTTTATAACCATACAAGAAATCTTTATGGTCCAAATCTGCGCAACAAAACATATTTAATTCTTAAAACTAAAGGCTTATAAGTATAAATGATTTATGAATTGGGCTTACTACTGATTCAGCTGTGTGTACGTGTGTGCATGCATGTTTGTGCAATCATTTATTAAGCAAACTAGCTCTTTTGGAGCAGATACTACTTCCTTGTTCACCTGACTTTGGCTTTGCCAAGTCACTTGCTTGTGTCAATGGAATATAAACTGATGTGATATCAGTATATGCATTAAATGGACCAGTGGAGTTTGGCCTTTTGTATTCCAGTGATCTTCCAAGGGAAGAATATGCTTTTGGGGAATCATTTCCCCTTTAATCCAAGCTTAAGACAAACATACCCGGAGAAGGCCTGAACTCAGCCTTCAGTTTAGAGTCAAGCCTAGACATCCTGTTGCCTATAAAGTCAAGTAATCCAGGTAAACCCAGCCTAGGTTAACCAAACTGCAGTCAACCTGCAGACCTTTGAGTGTGAGAATAAATGCTCATTGTTGTCAGTGCATGTTGGGGTGATTGCTTTGCAAATCATTGTGACAATAAATGTTTGAGAGAATACAAAATCATTCAAGTGCTCAGATTGAATTGATTAGTCAGCCCAGTTATTTCAATGAAGAAAAATCAGGAATCCAATTCTGGGATTGACTGGCCAATTCATTCAACAAGTTTTACACTATAGCAAAAAAAAAAAAAAAAAAAAAAAAAAAAACTGCTATGTTTTCACTAGGGTGTGCTCCTCCATTATACAAATAAGATATACCCCAACCTCTCTTGTAATTAAATAAAGTCAATTATGTGGAAATCGTGTGTGTCATTTCAAGACCTAACCACAAATCTTCTCATGGATGGTTCTTTATTCTCTCTTATTCTGTCTACCAGTCAGAAATGAAGGACTCCAAGACTCTAAAAGATGAAGGATTAAAAAGATGGACACTCTCTAAGAACTTTCTCTGAGCCTTTCAGTTACCTCTTTTAGCGTTCTGTTTATTTCACCTGATACAATAGCATAGAGACCATTGAGTTGGGCCTCTAATGGGAGCTTCATCAGTGAATGGGAAAACTTTGGGTGGGTCCCAAAAGCTGGTAACATTTTCAAGGCTCAAATATGATGCCAGAGGCCACCACACACATTGCACAAATGCCAGCAGGAAAAATCTAAACCTAAAATCTCTCATCTCTTTTTCATCTTCACCTTCAAGACAATGAATGCAAGAGCTTTTCCATCCAATGGAAGTATTCTTAATAAACTCTCAATAAATACTTTGATGTAGTTATAGAAGACAGATACTGAGCCATTCCACTTGATAAAGAACTCCTGGGCTAAAAGTAAAGAAAAACATCTAATGAAGGCAGTTATATAAAATCTACTTGCATTAAAATTCCAATTACATTTTAATGTTGTTCATTCCCATAACAATTTTCTTTGGATAGGATACCTTTCAACTGCCAGGAGTTAAGTTATGCACCACATCATCCTTCCCAGGGCTAAAGAAGCCACTAAGAAAATGTTAATAGTCATTCCTTCGGCATTAGCACCTATTTTCACTGAGCATTATACTGGGGAGGAAGGGATATACATATATACTAGGTTTGGGAGACATAAAAAAGGAGAGACAGACAAACAAGAGTGCAAAAAGTTCTATGAGGTGCTAGGAAAAAATTATGTACAAAGTATTATATACACACACACACACACACACAGTAAATCTTCTCAAGTAAAAGAGAGAATGAAAAGTACTCTCTATAGGTAGGACACGATTTTTGAGTTGTTTCCTAGGAAGCAAGAATGCATTATGCTCATTGATCTATTCTCTAATTTCATAACCATAAATATTTTTGAAAGACTATTTCCTACAAGAGTGGCCTTCATATTAAACAGATTTTGTTGGAAGCATAGTATGGTGGATACATTTTTGCTTATCTTTGATGAATTAACCACACGTTTTTTATCAACTCTTCCTCCAGAAGGCTGCTAAAATGATAGTCAATGGGGAACAAAACTGCTAACTCAAAAGGTCAAAGAGAATTTGAGAGAAGACAGTAATAATGGAATTGTTAGCAAACTTTTGGAAAACAGATAGCATAAAGCAAAGTAATAATTGAACAGGCAGAAGACAGAAAGTTACAACTTAAGCCACTGAAGAAAAGGATCCCAAAAAGTGAGTCCAATGCTCCTGAGTGGCTCAACTCTTGGAGGCACCAGACTCTCTGCACACTTTCAAAGTGTACAGAGAAACATTAGACCCACCAGATCTCCTCCTCTATCCCCTCACAACTAGGTGACTATCCCTCACCTCCACCAATACCTCCTCTCCCCCTAAATGAGATACAAGGTTTAATCTCTGTGTAAATCAAATCATGGGCTGTACAGACCTGAGACACCAAGCCCAGCAGGGGACATAGGAAAGACAGTGCCGAAACCAGGCAGCATTAAGTGAGAGTCTATATGTGGAACCAAAGAACTCTCAGCTCCTTTTTTGTCCTCTGCTTGCAGAATGCCAGCAGCCCAGCATGTACCCACAAACCTATTCTATCCTAGAAAGAGATTAGAGATTTGTCCCTGCAGAAACAGAGTATTCAGAGAACAAATCTCTCAACACTGAGAGTTGATTGTGTGGGGGCAGAAATTCTGACTTATCTAATTACTCTAGAGTTACACCAACTATAGGGACATTACAAAGTTTCCCTTAACCTTTTAGCAGTCTCAATCTTAAACATGAATGGAGAGCCAATGGTTACCAGACATTTGAGAAAACCTCTTAGGAAAGAAATATAAGAAGTAGAGGGAATAGAAGAAAGTCTTCAAAAAAAAATCCTGTTAATATCTAGGAATATATTGTGATCATAAAACAAAAACAGGATACTATATAAAAAGGAACATTCAGAGAACAAGAAAGGGCCCTTAGGGAAACTATGTATGTATATATATATATATATATATATCTCAGCAGAAGCAGAAGAACATTCAATAGAAGATTTGGATAATAAAAGAAACTCTTCCAGAAGTAAGACAAGAGAGAGAGACATAAAATAGAGGATAAAAGAGATAACAAATCCAAGATTAATTCAGAAGACTCAACACCCAACTGATAAGAGTTTCAAAGAGAACAGAGAAAGAGAAGACTAAATTGTCAAAGAAATATGATGTCTCAAAACAGTCTAGTTTGAAGACCTCAAAAACAGCCCAATCAATGAATGAAAAATGACCACCTGAGTACATCATCATAAGATTTCAGAATATCAGGAATAAACAGAAGATCTTAAAACTTTCCAGAGAATAGACAATATTTCCTATATAAAATGTTGGGAATTAGAAGGGTATATGACTTCTTAATGGGAACCCTGAATATTAAAAGACAAGACAAAGAGAAATACCTTCAGAAATTAGAGGGAATTTCAACCTAAAATGCTATGTCCCTACAAACTAACAAAAAATGTAGGGGGTAGAATTGTTTTAATAATATACTTCATAGGCACCAGGTTGGAGGGTGTTGTGGTAGGTTGAATTATGCACTCCAACAAATGCTTGTTTTTAATCTTAATCTGCATCCCTGTGGGTGTGAAACCATTGTAAATTGGACATTGTGAAGATAATATTTTGGTTAAGATGTGACTAACTGAACCAGGGTGGACCTTAATCACTGGAGGCATTATAAAGAGAACCCAGAAGTCACAGAAGCTAGAAAGGAGAGAACATCACCATGTGATGGGAGGTAGAAATACACTCCAAGGGTTCCCAAGGATTGCCAGCAGCTAGTACCAGAATGCAGTAGTCTTCAGGGAGAAAGCATGGCCTGCACAATATCTTGATATTTGACTTCTTATTGTCTCAAAATCATGAGCCAATAAGTTCCTCTTGTTTAAGCCAACCCATTGTGTGGTATTTGTGGTAGCAGCTCTGGAAGACTAAAACAGATGTGTTCCCCCAAAATGAGGGAATTAACCAGGAAAGAGATGTCATACCCAAGGAAAGAGAGTACATAAGACAGGCGAGAAGCAAGAGGAATTCTGGGGGTGACAGTGAAAGGAGCCCTAAATATCAACTGTGCAGCAGGTCAGAGAGCAGCCAGTCTCCAAAGCAGCAGGAGAGTGAGGGCTGAGGCCTCTGGGGGGAAGAGAAAGATTTGATTTGTTAATGAATTTGAGTTTTTATAAAAATTATCAATAAGAGCTTGACAGATCTATTGAAGTATTTAAGAAGAAAAGTGTAATTGGTAAATAGATAAATAGATTATTAGAGAGAGAGAAAGATAAATAAGGAAGGAAATTGAAAAAAAAAAAAAAACAAAGAAAGAAAGAGGTAATTCTTAGCTCCAAGGTGGTGGCTGGGGTTAGAAATTATTTTTTTTTTTTAAAGAAGACAAGCAAGGAAAAATTATAGTAAACTATTTGACCCAGTAGTGAACAATATCTAAATATGATTAGGTCAGCATTGACTATTAAGGTAACCAAAGATTGAGGGGTAACTATGGGAAAGGAGGACAGTTGGTAATAACGTGTGATAATTAAATCCTCAGCCATATTAATTGTAAGTCAATAATTAAAGTCTAAAAGTGAGTCAGCTTGGCTTATCCACCAGGTTCAGAGAACACCAAAACCAAATCCATAGAATAGCAGTCATCATAAGTAAACCCTTTCCTGTCTCTTACCTATCTGCAGCTCTAACCCTGGAGCAGTCTGAAAGCCCAATGGGCAAGGAGAAGAGGGAGATGTGCAAGGTGGAGAAATCAAGGAAAAACCTACCAGAAGCTCCCTTTCCTACTGCAGAATGACTGGAAAAGCCATGGTATCTGGCAACGATAAACTAGCTCCCAGACCAGGTTTGAATAAGCAGTGGGAGTGGAGGTGGCATAGAAACAATTGTTTTCTGTCCAAACTCTTTGGAGTAGTGCTCCCTTGGTCTGGTAGCAGTGGAAGTGCCCAGAGAGGCCAGAAGAAGGAAGAAGGAAAGAAAAGGCTGTCCTGTATCTTGCCTCCAGCCAAGGCCATGGAACAGAATCCAGCACTGCCATTTCATTAGCCTTTGGGTTCTTTTCTGTGATCTCTGGTATATGGACAGATATGGCCCTAACCAAGCTCTAATGATGAAAGGGAACCACATAACTTCTCTACAAGACTTAAGGAGAGGAAACCAGAGGGGGGCAAGAGGAGTCAAGCCTCAGTCACTACATGGAGGAGTCTGTGGATATAAAGTAGAGGAAATATCCACCCTTCACCCCATGCACACAGCTACCATCTGAAGACTAAAATCTGCAAAAAGGTGATGATTGCATTCTAAAAACCTGTGTGAAATGGAAGAGGAGGTTGACTTACCTTGCCTGACATTGCACTAACATCTGGAAGAGATACCTGACCTTCTGCTATTGTATGCCCAACCACAGAAGGAAAAATTATACAAACTTCAAAGGCCTTGATGTTTATTATCAAAACTGAAGAACACTGAGTTTAGAAAGGGGCAAAGAAGCAGAGCCCATGGCAAACCTGAATGTATTGCTTTCATTATTCCTCAGAGGTCAGTTTTGCTACCACAGCAAGTCCACTTTCACAAGATTTACCTCAGTGTGACCAAGAATTAATTTTAAAAATCTCTCCTTCCAGGAAAATGAGTTTTTAGTACCCTTCTTCATCCACAAGAATGTGGTCTTATTTATCCCCCAACCTCAAGATTTTCTTTCTTTCTCCCTTTTCTTTCCCTAAAATAAGGGCAGTAGTTTTGAGTACAAGAGTTTTAAAAAATGTCGCTGCTTCCTGTCATTTGAGAGCAGCACTTAGATCTCAATCCCACCTTTGCCCATCAGTTATATTTCCTTTAACCCTTCTTACTGTTAATGATTCATGGCTGCCATTCTTTAAAAGACTGGTTGCAGAATCATCATGTAAGAGTTCCCCAGTATCATCACTCGTGCATCATTTTCCTTCTCCAACCTATTTGAAAGAAAAGAAGTAAGTAAAACTTACCCCAAACCCTGCCTCTTTTCAAAAAAAAAGTATACCAAGCATGAATCAAATGGTTCCTTCAGGAGACATCTTTGTAAATAGTTCAGAGTATATCTTAATTATCTATGCTTCTTATCATGTTTTGTAAATGCTTTATCGTATTGCTTAACCTCCCAACTAAATTTTAAGCTTCTTGAAGATGGAGACATTGTCTTATATAGCACTGTGCCCCCACATCCATGACATTTTCCGTGGACTCTGTAGGTTCTTATGCCTTCTGGAGTTGTCCAATATACCTATCCAATATTCACTGGCAACTGGGATTGCTGCCACTGCTCCTCTTTCAAGGAGAGGAAAGCGAGCAGTTCCAAAGGATCAGGAGACTGCCCAGATGAGAAGAAAGAGAACTAGGATTTTATTTTGCCATATATTTAGTCAGTGGTGCAGAGAGAAATGAAGGCTGGAAAGGGGAGGCAAAAATATGTTTCTAATCTGGGCAGTAGGCTTTCCTGGGCCACCTACTTACCTCTCAAGTCACTATTTGAGGAATTATAGCAAAGGCCTACTAGATTGCAAATACTTGAGGCCAGAGACTATGTCTTACTTTTTATTCACCTTTTCCAACAATCAGTGTGTGTTGATGAATGACTATTGTTAAAGGCAATATGATTTTAAATTCTACATTAGTAGGTCTTGCCAAAATACCATTTTTTCTTCTTTCACAGCCCACCCCAAATCTATCCTTGCCCAATGATTTTGAGAAGACCCAGCAAGAATTAGTCTGTCTGCCCTGCCCCCATCCTTCAAGAGCTGCATTTGGTAACACTGTGTTTGAGTTCTCTCTCTCTATCCCAGTAGACTGTGGGGTTTTCATGAGCAGAACTGGCTCTAAGTTGCCTTTAATATGCCCAGTTCCCAACAAATAGTTGATGTTCAATAGTATCATTGTAGAATGAACATGGTCTGCGACCACCTGAGTCTGCACTAACATCAAAGCTCTGCCATGAGCCCCCATAGTGATGGAAGTCACCACACCCTTCAGAAATCTCCCGTATGTACCAACAGATCTGTGGCAGTCTCGGGGTTGCCATAGAGCCTCATGATATGGAAGGGTTCCATCCTCTGGAACCCTGGGACTCCAAAGACCTGGTATAAACAGATTCTCTTCAGCAATGGAATAAAGAGCTTGAGAATCCAGAAGCCACTTCTGTCTATGCCTTTATTCTATGGAACCCCCACAGAGCCTCCTCTGCCACAAGCACCACCCTGGCTTCTACAGGAAGAATCCGTGGCTTCCCACTTATACAGTGGGGTTCAGGAGCCATGAGGAAATGCAGAGCTCACAATCTGAGCTTTTGGATCTCTACCCAAAATATTCTGTCCAATTGTCCAATACATCACAGGTATCAGGTCTCAGATACCAATGTTTAGTCTCCAAATGTGATCATGGGTTAATCTGGGGTCTGAAACTAAATGTCAGCACTTCTGGCCACTTTTTCCAAATTTATATTCTTCTCCTACCCTCCAAAGCAAAAAATAATATGACATAATGAAAAGAGCACAGGCTCTGTAGCCTGGCAGATCTAGTTTTAGCACTGGTTCTTCTCCCTACTAGTTGTATAGCTGTGGGCAAGTCTTTATCATTGCTCTGTCTCACTTTTCTCATCTGTAAAATATAAACATTAATAAGATTATCTAATCTAAGTAGATTATAGATAATTTATGTAAAGCATCTCACATTTGTTGGGCATTAATTAAAGAGTTATCACTATATGTCATCTAATCTAGCATACCATCCATTGCAAAATGCGTCTTTATCTTATATACCACAAAGGAAAAAATGCTTTCAGTTAAATCTTGTCACTTATAATTTCTATTTCATACACAATGAAAGAGATTTGTTAGACTTATTTGAGAAGGTTTTCTTTTTTAATAAAAACACATGAAAATGAAAATATATGCAAAATAAAGCATTAAAGTATTTCTAAATCTTATTCATATCAGTTATTAGATACACCCCAGTTTTCAGAGATTTTGAAATGCAACAAAAAAATGTTTTGTTTTTTTTAATTGATGCATTAGAGCACTGTTTCTTAGGGACCAGTAGAGCTAATAGTTGCTTAGCATTTCCCAGTTCCATGACTAACTATTGTGACCTTGGGAAGGTACCGACCCTCCCTAGGCCCACGGTTGTTTGATGATTATATAAAGTGATGTTTATATGGAGTTTAGCAGAGAGCAGACCTTAATAAATATTCCTTTTATGCCAAGAGCCAACAATGTAGCCATAAACTGCAATATCAAAAAAGCATAATAATTGCTATCTGTAAGCAATTTTACCTACATTATCTCATTTAACATCCAACATTATCTCTAAAATTCTGACATAATATCAGGGCTCCCCTTTTACAGATCAGGAAATAGAAGCTCAGAGAGATTAGGCCATTTGTCAAAGATCACATAGAGAATTAGAAGCAGAGAAGGGATGCAAGCATGGTTCCCTTACTATATTTTCTAGCCTATTTCCATCATACTTGGCTGTCTTTCTATTTGCACAAAATTATATCACACTTTTAAGAACAAGGAGAACAATCTCTGGCTTTTGAATTCTTGCCCTACCTAAAGGAGAGGGAGATTCTGGGTGACCTGGATTCAAATTCCATGTCTGCAACCTTTAACCTTGGGTAAGTCATTTAGCATGAGTTTCCTTTAATGAAGACAATAATAATAGCAGAAAACATTTAATAGTGCCTCCTATATTCCAGACAATGTTCTAATGCATTAATACTTACACAGCCCTAGTCTGCACCCATTTTATAGATGATAGAAAGAAGGACAAGGGGTTAAGTAACTTGCCCAAAGTCATAAGATCAGCAAGTATGAATCCAGAATGTGGGAGGCCAGACTCCAGGTACTGAACACTCTGCTGCACTGCCTCTTCTTTGCCAGAGAAAAAAAGTTCTACCTTGCAGAGTGATTGTGAGAATTTAAAGGAATTGAGGAACTCCAGTTCAGTGGACTCACCCAGGACAACTAACAAGGAGATGATGATGGACAACGACCATCCCAAGGAACCAAGAGAGTCTACAATTGCAAGCAAGAGAGTTCCATCCATCTGCCCCATGGGATCTAAGCCCCCTCTCAATTAGAGGTGGAGTGGGCTTCACCATCCCAGAATCCTCAGGATTGGGGAAAGAATTATGGACTAGAGTAGACTTACTGGTATTCTATTATAGACTTATTGTGATTCTAGCAATGTATGAACTTATATCATTGATGTGGAGACAATGGCCACTGGAGGTTCTGAGGGCAGGGAGAGGGAAAAACAGGTATAATATGGGGGCATTTTCAGGACTTGGGAATTGTCCTGAATGGCATTGCAATGATAAATACAGGCCATACACTACAAAATTGTGCAGGAGAGAGTGTAAACTACAATGTAAACTATAATCCATGATTAGTGGCAATGCTCCAAAATATGTTCATCAGCCGTAACAAATGTACCACACTAATGAAGGATGTTGTTAAAGTGGGAGGTGTAGGGAGTGGGGCATATGGGAATCTCCTTTATTTTTTTATGTAACATTTATGTAATCTAAGTATCTTTTTTAAAAAGTGAAAAATATATTTACTAAAAAGAACAAAAAACAAATAGAAAAAAACATAACTGAGGCAAAGCCCCTGCCCCCATGGCTGCCCTGTAATAGATGCTCAATAAAGAGCACCTATAATTACTAATAGTTAATCATACTAATAATATTTTAGCAGCCCTGCTTCTGCATTCTGTGGGCTTTAGATGCCCAAACAGTCCTGCCCCTGCTGGTCCCGTAGAGAAGACAGCAGGATCAAATGACCTACTTTTAGAGGACTGCACTATCTTATTCTCTCCCAAGTTGCCTCATCCCCTTCCCTAATCATAGACATAGAGTGAAAATTACAGACAGAAGAAAAAGTAGCCAAAACTTGGGACACAATGTCTTTAGCATTCAGCAGCTAAGGAATTGAGTTTGTATTTCCACTAAGAATTACTTTTTAACATAAACAAAAGCCTTCTGCAGAAAGCAGAGGTTCAGTGTTATTGAACATAAGTAAGTGTGCAGGCAACTTCAGCTTTCCTACAGGAAGCGCGAGACTTGTGACAAAGTTCTTGTGAAATCCAGACCGAGTTTCTTGCTTATGACTGCTATTGGCTTGTAGCCACGGGAAGACCCATCAGCTCAACAATCTTCGAACTGACATGCAAACAAGAGGACAAGCTGTGAATTTCCTGGTGGGTCCTCTCTACCATACCTTAACCAAGATTCTAAAGAAAAGTCACAAATGTCTATCTTTTCTATTAGCTGATATAAAATAAATTCTTACTGGGACCCTCAAAATAGCCCATACACAGGTACTAATTAAAATCAGTTGTGATGTTTTAGAATAGGGTCTCTTTATCCGTAGGGTCTAGAGAGTCACTGTAAGGATTGGAACTTGCATGCAAAATTCTCTGGATTCCTATGTAAGCAGTTTTCCTTCTAGAAGAGTCCATAGCTTTCATTACTTTCTCAAATGAGATCTGAGAACCAAAAAACATTGGAATTATTGGTATACAAATATATTTGGCACTGAAAAATGTTTACAATCCATTGTTAAATAAAAAATAGGGTCACAGGATATTTTGTGTAGCATACTACTTTTGTTCAAAACATACATGTGTTTATAGAAAAATGTTAGAAGTATACACCAAAAATATAAACAGTGGTTATCACTGAGTCAGGTTTATGGGTGATTTTTTTTTATATATATTATTTTCTTCTTTGTGCTTTTGTATGTTTGCATTTGTTTCTACAAGGAACATGTGTTAGTTTTAGAATCTGGAAAAGCCCAATAAATGTTATTTTCAAACTAACTTCAAAAAGCACTTGTAGGGCTCTTGGCTCCCGGCTCTCAGGTGGCCACCCCCTCAGGCACAGGCCCAGAAGACTCTCCCTCCTTCTGCCTTACACTTTGCAGCAGCCAAGATCTCAGGAGCTTTGAAGTTCAGCAAAGAAGGGAAATCCATTGAGAACAGTTTGTAAAGGAATCTGTGCTGTGGAAGGACTCTAAGGATGCCTGCCCCAGAAAGCTGCTTATGTTCTCACATCCCAGTACAACAAGAAGCAGAGGAAGGAGGTGAAGACATTTGCAGAGAGAAAGAATGGAGACTGGGGTGAATTCAACAGCCTGGAGATTTTGAAAAACAAGTGAGTGACTGGTTTCCATCTTTAAGTAGGAGATTATCTTACCGTTTCAGTGGATTTTCATTGTAGAGTTATTTATCAGACACACTGAGCCCACCCATTCTTCAGCTTGATACACACGTAAAATAACCAGTCTGAGGATCTTCCAACCCCAAGCCTTTATTGGTAGCCATTGTGCTTCAAGTGAAAAAATGACCAAAACACCAAACCTAAACAGAAATCCTTTGTGGGATTTATCCAGGAATATAAAAGTATTTTTGGAAATTTGGAGCCCTTTTTGGCAACAGGACCACCCAACACCACAACCACCACAACAAAAACAATGGCCAACATTTACTGAGGGCTCACTCCATATCCGGAAGTCAATTGGACTGTATCTGATATCTGTAAGGAGCTAAACTCACATGGATAACCTGACTGGCCATCCATAGACACTGTCAAAGTGAGCAAAGCCCACTGTGAGAGAATGCCACTGCTGCAGGGTCACTGCAGTGGAGACTAGAAACTTGCAACCATCAGTTAAATGTAACAGCAGGTATAGGCTTGGAGCTGGTGATTTCAGTGATCTCTAAGGGGGTTTATACCATTCTTCAGTGGAAAACTGAAGCAAAGTTGCCAATGGAAGGTCTTCCCTGGACAAACCAACCACTCTAACCACTTGGTCAGAAGTCACCATTCCTTCATGTCCAAGACCAAATATATAGGTGCTGTGTTTCACAAATACTGAAATTTGAATACCTCCAATATCATTGATGGAGTTGAATAGAACCACCCACAACTGGGATCAAATTTATAGTAAATAACAGCAATAAATCCTACTTTTGATGGGGTATGATGATAAATAAATAAATAATATTATTGAGCACTTACAACGTACAAGAAATGGTTCCATGTATGTATTTTACATTTAATTCTCAACCCATGTGCCCTGAGGAGTAGATACTATTATTCCTATTTTATGAGTGAGGGAGCTGACATATAGAGAATTTAAGTTACTTGCCCAGATTCACAACCTGGAAAATGATGGCGGTGAGGGTTGAGCCCAGGTAATCTGGAGGTAGAGCCCACATCCATAGCCCTATGGGTATAGAATAGGTGATAGGAGTCATGAAAAATGATGTATTTCAAATGTAGGCAGCAACCAGTTTGTATGCCAGAAATTTTTTTCTCTTGGCCTTGACTCTGGACAGAGGGTGTATTAGAGTTCTCTAGGGAAAACAGAACTGACAGGAGATATATGTAAATACTACGAGATTTTATAAAATTGTCTCACGTGACTATGGGGAAGCACAAGTCCAAATTCTGTAGGGCAGGCTGCAAGCCAGGAATTCTGATAAAGATCATCAATGAATTTCCCAGGAGAAGCTGGCTGGCTGAAGTGGAGATGGAAATTCTCTCTTCTGACTGCTGAAATCATCACTTCTCCTTTTAAGGCCTCCACTTGATTGGATGAGACGTCACTCATTGCTGAAGGCAATCTTCCCAGTTGACTACAGATGTATTCAGCCACAGATGCAATCAACTTACTGATTATTTAAGTCCACAAAATGTTCTCACAGTAACAAGCCAGTGCTTGCTTGACCAAACAACTGGATATCATTACCTGGCCAAGTTGACACGTGAACCTAACCATCACAGATTTTGCAGATGGTCTGCAGTGAAATTCTAGAGTCAAAATTGTCTTTCCTTAGTTGCAACTCAATAAGATCCTTCAGTGACTATAGGCTCTTCATTCTGCATCTCAGACTGCAGGTAGGGTCAATTGAGGCCAACTTCCCTGGGAATCTTCAGGAAATAGAAATAACCAGGGGAAAATGAACAGTAATTACTTTGCATTAAAGTTGAGACCTTCTGTGTGAAAGGCATGTGGAGATAGGCCTTTCAGCAACTTGAGCCTTATCATGAGCTTTCAGCTTTTCTGAATAAATTTGGAGGTAATAAAATGTTCAACCTTGCTTTCAAACCAAATTATACTACAACATTATTTTGAAAGACCTTTGAAACAAGTGACTAAAAATTATTTTTTTCTCCTCCTGAAGATTGAATCAGTTTCTCCTTATGAATGAGAACCCAGGCTAATTTCAGAAGATGACCATAAATAAAAGCATTTAATGAAATGAAATAGAATCTGATTTGTGAAAATGAACTCGGCATAGTATTGCTTCCCATTTGCCATTCATAGCTTTGTTCATTCATTCAATAAATATTTTTTAGCATCTTTTGCCAGGCACTGAGCTAGGCACCAATGATACTACAAAGAACATGACAAAGGGATGTTAGACAATTAACACATGGACAAAGAGAAAATAATTAGACCTATGGAAAAGTGTTAGGAAGGAAATAACTGGAAACCATACTAAGGAGTATAGGTTTGTAGAAGAATAAATTATCTCCTCTAGTGTGCATTCAGGTTCTCTGTATAGGTCTTTCTCTGTTTGCATTGTTATATCCACTTGAATCTTCTCTGTGGTATCTAGAGCCATCCAGGGACTTTTTATTGTAAAACAGACAGACACTTTTTCCAAACCATGTACTCACTCTTCCAAATCAATTTCTGGCATTGTATCTCATGGCTCATTTGCTATAAAAGTAAGGTGATTTCAGTTAACAAAGGAAGAATTTCAGGACAGGAACATGTCCCATTTTCCACTCCATGGTACATCTGATTGAGTAAACCAAATTTAAATAGAAGGCACCTGCCCCTCAAGCAAATTGAATCATGTCTCATTGCTTAAAAAACTTTCTGACTCCAGAAAAATGTTGAGAGGCACGGAAAAGCATCATGGAGTTTACTCTCCCATTTTCTGCTTTTACTCATCTTTTAAAATAATCCAAGAGAATCCTTATCTACATAAGCTTTAAGAATAAAATTATTGGAAGCTTCTTTTAAGTTGGCTCATTATATTTTCTGTATTGTAAACTATCTGGTAAATCAAATTTAAATACAATATTGTTTAATGACTAATATTGATATTATGATTCATCATTCATTTATTTAATTAGTAACACTTGACTTTATGTACTAAAAATGTCCATTTGCTACACTGATATTTTTTTCAGTTAAATAAAATAATGTTTTGAGAAGATAAAAAAAAAAATCATTCATAAAACTAGTCCCTATTCTCCTCTGTACCATTATTTCCAAAATTACACATGAATATCTCTCCATCAGGATTGTGTGAACCGAGCCAAAAAAAAAAAATCTACTTTCCAGTCTAGGAATGACTTCCAAACCAGTCTGGCAAAATTTGGGTGCATAAATGTTAGGCTTAATTCAGATTTGAATAGAAAATCTATTTCTCACTTACGTAAGAAAAGAGGACTAGCAACTTTGAGAAGAAGAGGAAAGAAATAGAAGAAAATCTGTGTAACTATGAGCTCAAGCTACTTGTTAAGACTGCCTGTGGGCAAGCATTAGATTTCACAAAAGTGGTTACTACTTAGGTGATGTCTCAAGCTCTTTGGCTCTACAACCAAAGTAGTTGGGGAAATAAGGTTTATATCAAATGCCCCATTAATGTTTTGTTTTGGTCGCAGAACTAAGGAAACCATCCAGATGCTAGAAGGCAAACACATTAGTCAAGGAGAACATGGTACGCTGTCCAGAGCTTGGCACCCTGCTGGCAGTCCCGCCAATGTGCAGGATTTGGATTGCGGAAGGTTTTGGGGGTTTGGGATGCAGGAAACATCCACAGTGAGGTTGCCAGATTTAGCAAATTAAAATACTTAAATTTAAATTTCAGATAAACAAAACAATATTTTCCTAGTAAAAATGTGCTCCATGCAATATTGGGGACACGTTTAAAGTAAAAATTTATGTGCTGTTCATCTGAAATACAAATTTAACTGAGTTTCCTATATTTTATCTGGCAACACTAGTCCACAGAGAACAAGGGAGGGCCAATGTACATAGGCATATTTTCTCACCCAAAATAGAGAATGTATGTACTGAAGTGGCGTGGGCAGGGAGAATCGCAGGGCCTCGGGGGCTGGGAAGGATTCTTTAAGGAGCTAGAGAAGGCCTCTAGAAATAAAGCAAACCAATGGATCACAAAAAGCCTCTTTCGCCCCATGTAAGAAAATTGGATCTTTCTAATGTTGCTCTTCTGGTGGTTAAACCAATATTACCCCAAAAGCAGAAGATAGAGAAACCCAGGAAAGTCCCATGGTAGGTAGTGTGCAAGCAAACAGCAAAAGGAACATACTAAATGGCAAAGGGTAAGCCTCAGAAGAATTGCAGTTGGGGTTTAAATAATGCTGATTGGTTATGCTTAGCTTTCCCTACAGCCAAGATTTCAACACTTCATCAGAATGCCTTGCACCTTGCAAAATTGGGGTCCAGAAAAGTGCACTGAAAAACAAAATAATATTTTTTTTTTAATGGAAAGGAAAATGGACATGTGTTGATGTCTGGATCTATGAGACACCAAATGAATGAAAAGTGAAAAAACACCACCCTCCAGATGTTTTATCCAGATAATAGCAGCAAAATGCTTTTTGCTTTCTATACCACTGTTTGTTTGACAACATGTAAATGTAGCCTATGACTAAGATATTGAAAAGTATGGATATGAGAATCAAAAAAATATCATTTTATATGGTCCACAAATATCCACTGAAATGTTTTTTCATCAACTTACTTTTAGCCAATTGTCAATACTTGATTAACCATGAAATTACCTCGCTCTGCAATCTGTTAAGCCAAATAAAAACCCCCAAAAGGCCTCTTTTCGGTTTTGTACCAAGTATTTCCCCCACCTTTGTTCTCTGAGCATCTGACTGCGGAAGGTCACGGTTTCCTGAGCCAGAAGGTTCGAATCCCACTGAAACCAGCTTGACCGTTCAACCCCATGCTCTTCCAATGAGTGCTGTAGAGGAGAATGTTAGAGTCCAACAGACTGTTACAGCCAAGGTTGGAGGAGGGAAGCAGAACCATTACGAGTGACGTGAAACAAAGGGTTTATTATAAGGATTAGACAATGCACAACTGTTGGAGGTGGTGAAGAAGTCTATGGGCAGCTGTTGTCCCTGCATCTGGTAATGGCCCTCAAGTCTCTATGGGTCAGCAGGGCCAGCAGTTGGAAAGACTAGCTGTACATGAAGTGGGGAGTCAAGGACAAACTAGAATCCACCTCAGGCTGTCACAGCCTCCAGCCTCAAAATGCAGGGGACCTGTAGAAGAAGCGGGAGCCCTTTGCCATGAAGCTGCACAAGGCTCCTGGTCCAGGACTCAAAGAATCTAAAGAAGGAGATCTGCAGGAACTAGAGAAGCTACCGCCCCACATCAACAAGGGGAGCCAGCAGACCAGTGACAACATATGGGAGCTGCAGCAGTACCTGGTGCCCTGGCATCGACACTCTGAGCATAATGGCTCCTGCACTCACTACCACTTTCTGAATCTCACACAAATTTCTCCTGTGCCCAGTCCTGACCGGAGGCCATACAGGGAAGGAAATTCTAGGGCACATAAATCCTGCCAGGCTATCCTGGCACAGCACAAAATCTCCACACAACAAGAGGCATGATTCCCTCTTCTGCCATTATCTAGCTGGGTGAACTTGGCAGAAATCAGATAATATTTATGAAATCACTCAAAAGAACAAGTATGCCACATGGTCAGCATATACAAGTGGTCAAAGTTCCTGTTCTCACAGAGCTGACATTCTTGTCGATAACAATACCTTCTTTGAAATGTTGTTGTTTAGATTTAATAAGAGAGGGAAAAAGAATCTAGCACATAGAAGGGACCCAGAATACTTTAGCCTACCCTGCGTGCATGCTCATAACAAGTTCATTTTCCAAGTAAGCTGACCTTCAGTGCTTGTAGCAAGTTGACCTTCCTACGGAGTTCCCTAGACAGAAATTACTTTCAGGGACCACAAACTCATACATGGGTTCCAAATGCCACTTTAGTATTTACTAACTTTTTAAAGTAGTGCCCTGCTATGCTTCCATACTACTGGCAGTCTAGAAAGCCTTAGCTCGTCTCTCCTTAGATTCATACTCGTAGAATAATCTGCTAGTGAAAACAAAAAGAGGGTGAGATCTGCCAGACAGAAATGTTCAGGTGGGAAAGGTTTGCACTTTCCAACTGGCTTCTTTGGTGCCATGGTCATCGTAATGTTAGATAGTTAATGCAGAAAGAAAAAGCGTCCCTAGCCACTTCCAGGAGAGCACAGCAAGCACCCCATACTCCTACCACTTACTTTACTTGAAGCCTTGTTACCACCATAATTTCCAACTGGGCAGCAACCACGTCTGCTTCCCTTCCTCTTTCTCGGCCATTACTAGTGGACGGCTGGCGGTTGGACATTGTAGGTAAATTCTATACAGTGGTTTTCAACATTTTGTAGCCCAAACTTTAGCAACCCCCTCTGCATGGAACAGTCGTGATTTATAATCTGTTGTAGTCAAAGTAGTTCCCTATTAGGGGGTATTGAGAACACGAAAGGTTTTTCTCAATAGCATGTCTGATTCTGTGCTTTTGTATGGATTACTCCAACGCGAAAACCCATGCACACATCAGGACGCACACTTCAGGACTATGGGGGCTATTAAGTAGCACCATGTTTGAAAATTCTCTGGGTTGCCTACCTGCTGGAACAAAATCTTTCTGATATCAGTTACCTGGCTGCAAAAGGAGAGGTATTGTCTTGCTCTTAAAGAGTCTCTGATCTTATCATTTGAATAGTCAAATATGCAGATATTCTCTCTTCCCCCTCTCTCTCATGTTGTCATGTTGAAACTCTACACACGGCTGTTAACTTTTGCTCTATAATCATCTTTACAAATTCGTACCATTGAGGGAGATGATCATACTCTGTAAATGAGATAATATTTGGATGTCAAAGAAGAAGTCGTTATTCTTTGAAATAGATGCTTGCTGGCTTTCTCAAGAACTCATTTTACAAAGTCCAGTTAAAACAAATGAAACATGTTCCTCTTTTTGCTTCCTCTTTTGAGCAATTTTATGATTGAAAAAAAGGCACTTTACCACAATGGAAAATACCTCATTTTTCCATTAAAATGTATTCATTTTTAACAGCTATCAAATCTACTTCCCTGTCCATTAGGTTAAAAGGAGCCCTTTCTAGGAGACCAAGCTAAGTTCTCAGCAAGGAGATGGAAAGTGAGGTGCTTGGCAGGCATGTCTGTGAACCATCCAACACGTAGATGCCTGTGGCAATGTCACCAACACCAGAGCAACCAGTTGGAAAGTGAGAACAATCATGTGACTAACTAACAGTTTGGTCTGTTCTGTGCCAAATAAGAGCCCGGGCTGATTTTCCCCACAATCGGAGGTACCAGCTCCATCAGCCCTTTTTATAGACAATGGGCCCAGACTTGGAGTGTTTTGGGTGCATATGTCACTTTGTGTCATCAAATAAAAGAATCCACATGGCCCGAGCACCGAGTTGAAACTTGGTTGAAAAAAATGAAACCAGGATTACTGGAAATGGTGAAGATCAGTGATTACTTGGTTGGATTTAAACTCTTTGGATATTTTCTAGTTAAATTGGTTGCATATAGACTTCTCCCCAGGTAGGTATTTCAAAGGCAAAAGATGAATTCAATTTAAAAAATACTGATATTTAACATAATGTAGACAAACAATTTGAAGGATTACCAAATACTGTATTTTGCCCTTCAACCTGATTGGGGGGGGCGGTGCAGGGGAGGCAGGCAGGGGTTAGGGTGATTAAAAAGTCACAATGGCACCAAAGAAAAAATGAAGATGCTATGGATTGTTCAGGAGTTAACTCCCCATATAAATTTTACTCTCACAAGTTAAGATTTCCTTGTTGAAAATAGGATTCTTCTCCTTTTATATGTCCTTCCAGAAAGTTTAGATGTCTTCCTAAGGAATGGGATATCTCTGCAGACAACCTCACCCTGACAATTATCTCAGTATGTTATTCACATCATACAAATGGATTATTTCTGTCCTTAATAGTTCTTCTTTGAAAAGTACATTACGGATAAAACACAGCAATCTCTTAGTGTTCTGTTCTAAATGGGTAAGAAAGAGAGCTTCTCAGTAGGACTGGTAATTTAAATTTATAGGTACCCAAAAATAACTACAAAAACTTCCCATTCATCATAAACACCTCCCTCGACATACACACACACACACACAAACAGCAGAAAAGCCTCTAGGCAGTGTTTCTTACAAGAAATTAATTTGTTCCCATTGTCTCCTCTTTGGGGATGTGCTACTAAGGAAAAATATCTACCCAAGAAGAGAAACATTAAAGATGAGGAGGAAAAACAAAAGGCTGGGACAATCTTCACACTGGATTAAAACTTAAACCCTGAGTAACCTGGGTTTGGCTGAAATTCTTTCTCATTTTATGTTTCTCCTTTTTTTTTTTTCTCAAATAAACCAGTGCATGGGATTGTAGTGCTAAAATAAAAATACAGTGGAACCCAGTTATTACAAAACTTTGGCAAAGCCACTGGTGAAATCATGTCCCCTGTAACATAATAACAACACACAGTAAAAGCACAATATTGCTCAGTGTGCCCGTAAAGCAAGTGTTAGCCATGTTCCGCAGAGTTTAACATTATAAAAGGATTCCAGCAATTCAGCAAACCTACCGCCAGCTCTGTAATTCTTATACTGTGGCAAAATCCATGTCCCAGTAAACTGCTGTGTAGTATATAATATGTATTAAAAGTACTTGAGGTAACATCGTCTAAGTGCCCGTGTTTCACTTTGACGTCTGATTGTTACAGTATCATTTTTCCCATTCTTGTTTTTGTTACTATTAAACTTTTCCAGGGTGTTTACCTTTGAGCTGGGAGTGGAATATTTTGAGATCTGTGGGGAGGGGGGTCAAAAATAAAGTTGAGATGAAAAAAGAAAACCCACATACTCTAACTATTGCAGTCAAGCCTTGTCAATGCCACCCAGCTGCTGGCATTGTGCCTCATGGGCAGCAATGCCCACAGTCTAATTACACGTAGCAGCGTACTAAAGTCTCACGTGTAGTATTGGGTTAATAGGTGCTGCTGCTGAGCCCACCTTCATGGAGGCTCAGGGTGCATGGGGTTTTCAAGTACAAGCTGCTTTCACTGCTTCCCGCCAGTTAAATGGGTTCCATAACCCAAACTGTCTGCTGGCACAGCCCAGTTTCTTCCACTGAGCACCATATTATTTCACCTCAGTCAGGCACAAAGGAATATCTGAGAACGTGTGAGGAGCAAGCAGATTTTCCAAGACAGTGTTTAAAACGTTTATGAAGGTGAATGAAGTGGGAACAGCTTACATTTTGATGTGCGTTGCCTTAAGGTGATGTTGGGGCTACTCCGGCAGGGAGAGGGGCGTAGGGGGTCAGGTACTGATGGCTGCTCGCTCTTGATGTCTTCCCTGTCCTGAGGCTTCTGAAATAGTGACATGTCCCATTCCTCTGTGTGAGGTCCTCGGATGAGCTAACGTAAAGAACTGTTACAATTAGAAGTGAAAGGGTAACACCATTTAGGATGAGGAATAGAGAAGGGAGAAGTCCTTACCATTAAAAAAAAAAACTGTGATTTAAAGAAAATTGAAATCAGTTGCTTCATAGGCTGGACACTGGACAAAAACGAGGCCCTTTTGGAGGCTGATGGAATCCAAGTGATAAAGGAGTTTCTTGGGGGGAAAACTGTGTCTTTCATAGACTTGATATGAGTCCACAAGAGTCAAACAATTCAATGGGAAAATGAAACTGATTTGCTGGTATCGATGCTATGAAGAGACAAACAAAGTATATAGCTTTTTTAATAATTTGCATTTTAATTTTTTAGGATTACGTCCCTGGGTACATTCTGGAATTCAGAGCATTTTATTTTTAGGAGGTACTGGGGATTGAACCCAGGACCTCGTACATGGGAAGCAGGTGCTCAGTCACTGAGCTACATCCACTCCCCAATGAGAGTTGGTTTATTGATTTTTTGTTTGTTTGTTTTGTTTTGTTTTAGGAAGTACCGGGTATCAAACCTGGGACCTCGTACGTGGGAAGCAGGTGCTCAACCACTTGAATTACATTCGCTCTTCCAGAGTATATTAAGAGAAAAGGGATATGAATATTCTCACTGTCCTGATTTTGTGATAATCAGGGTAGGCTAAACATTGGCTATATTAGAAACCATGCATGTGTCTCCAGACCTGGTTTTTCTCCCTAGGTCTGGTTTTTACAATGCCAGTGATAAACCAAGCCTGTATGGGAAATGACTGTAACTCTAGGTATCTTTGGTCAACCTTAAGAGATATAGCAGGGGGGTGGATGTGGCTCAAATGGTTGGGCATCCATCTTCCATATGGAGGGACCTAGATTTGATCCCTGGGACCTCCTGGTAAAAATTTAAAAATGAAAAATATAGAAGGCGCACAGGTGCATCGTCAGGCCCCACTGAGCCATGCAGCAAGATGATGACATCACAGGAGAGTGACACAAGGGAGAGCCAAAACGAGACACACTGAAAAACCAGGAACTTGGGTGGCACAGGTGGTAGGATGCCTCTCTCCCACATCGGCATTTCCGAGGATGGAATACCAGTGAAGACAGGAGGAGAAGGATGAAAAGAGAGGGCAGGAAACAGACGCTTTTGCCCAGCGAATGGACACAAAAACAGCAAAAACTGGGAGGGGGTGGCAAAAATGGATAAGAGTAAATAAATAAATAAATGAAAATAATAATAGGGTGGGTTGGGGGAAAAATACAACAAATGTAAGGTATGGACTATAATTAGTACTGTAGTAATATTTTGATGATATTCTTTCATAATTTCTAACAAATGTTTCACAACAATGCAAGGTAGTGGTGGTGGGGTGATGTATGGGAGCCCTTCATGATGTTATGCATGTTTGTTTTGTAAGTTCACAACTTTCACTATACACTTATTGTTTATGTATGTTCATGTATGAATGATATGCTTTTAAAAAATTTTAAAAAGAGAGAGAGAAAAGGGGTTGATGCCAAAAATCAAGTGTACTAAGGTCAGAAAACAGAGACCTAGAAGACATTTAGGGACAAGGACATATCAAACCCAAAGGTCATGTGCTGACGCATTTCTTAGGATTCAACTAGAAAGCCTCATTGCCCTTCTTGACAAATAGCCTTTTCTGGTTTTATTTCCCCAAAATGAAATTTTGCTCCCTTCCAAATCTGCTTCCCTTCTCAGTTCAGCAAAACTTGCCTTAGCATTGAAGAGTACCAAAATGATTTCTCCAGGAGAAATGGATTTGTATAAAAAGATACTTCCTTCAAATCAGCATGGATAATCCCACATCATTCATTCACTCATTCATTCATCCATTCAGCAATTAAGCACTTCCTATGTGCCAAACAATGTGTTTGGTGTAGGAATGAGGCACTAGCAACATCCTCCTCTTCTGCTGTTTGATTGCTTTAGATTAAATCAGAAGGTCTCATGTTCTGTGTAAGAAATAAAAAATTCAGAGGTATATCTTTACATAAAGGTATAAAGATGCATATTCTTTATATAAAGAGAAAGCCAATCCCACTCCTCTAAGATAATTCATGTTCTTTTCTCTCAGCTCATATGAACATATGTTCATATAGAGGGAAATTGTCTTTATTTATATTAATGAACCCATTCTATAAACATTACTCTTTGGTTTCCTTTTTTTTTTTTTTCCATAACCATATAATATGAGTGCATTGAAAATACTAGCTTCCCAAATCAGGTAAAAGCCAAATGAATTCCAGACAGCTCTAAATTGTTCATATTTGCTTATGGATATGTAGAAACCTGCTGCATAAGGTAAGGAGACACCAATTGTCCCCTGTCCTCAAAATACATCTTTTGGAGCTCCTGGAGCTCATATAAACTGCCCGCATTTCCGAGGATTATTGGGAAAAAATGCTAATGGCCCTAGGAAAATGGGATCATAGTAAGCCATCATCATCATCATCATCATCATCAGCCCCTGAGGATCAAGCTAGACAAACTGACTGTCAGTCCTTAGCTGGGCCTGAAGGAACATAGGCGAGATCCTGTGTGTGGCTGGGGAAGAGCACTGGCCATGAGGGTGGGAGATGATGTGAGAAGAAATAAGATATCTAAAGGAAAGAGGTAGAGAGAGGGGGGTGGCACAGATTCTAGAGGCCCTCCCTTCCCGTTAGCTGATTCTATAAAAGATGGCTGTCATTTTTTTTTGTAAAGGTTTATTTTATTTATTTATCCCTCCCCCCCCCTCCATTGTTTGAGCTCCCTGTCTGCTCTTTGTGTCCACTGGCTGTGTGATCTCTGTGTCTGCTCGTTTTCTCTTTAGGAAGTACCAGGAACTGAAACTGGGACCTCTCATGTTGGAGAGAGGCACTCAATTGCCTGAGCCACCTCAGCTCCCTGCTTTGTTGTCTTTCATTGTCTTTCCTCTTTGTGTCTCTTATTGTGTCTCTTGTTGTGTCAGCTCATCACACCAGCTCATCGTGTCAGCTCACTATCTTGCTCGTCTTCTCCAGGAGGCCAAACCTGAGACCTCTTATCTTTTAAAAGAAAATAGCTTTGAATCTGGACTGTATTTTAGAGAATGTATAAATGTTAATTTTCTTCAATTTGATTATTATATTGTGGATACTTAAGAGAATTTCCTTACATTTAGGAGATATATACTGAAATATTTAGGGAGAAAGGGTAACAATTGCAACATATTCTCGAATGGTTCAGGAAGAAAGGAAGGGAGGGAAGGAGAAGGGGAGGGGGAGGAAAGCAAAAAGGAAGGAAGGAAAAAAGCAAGAAAAAGGAAAGAAAGAAGTGATCCTATAAGGTTGACTTATTTTTATTTGCTTTAAAACTTGATCTAAATTAAATTTCTTCATTATCACCAGTTCTAGAAAGGAAGATGATCCAGCACAGGAAATACCATAAACATTATTATTTAAAATCTTTAAAATTCTTGAATAAAATAAAACCACTTCCACCATCCAGGATGTTATTTATGTATGGTAAAATGTTCAGCAAAGTTTTAGGATTTTTGTGGATTGTTTTCAACAAATGCCACTCTGTACATACCTTGGACTCTCCCAGAAATTTGGCTAACAGAATTCTAGAATGTCATGAGTTCAATTGAAGGAAACTTTGACACAATCTAATCCAACCTCCTCCTTATCCATCATACAAATAAAGAGACAGAGAAGGAAGAAACTTCTTACAACATTTCAGAATGGTTTTTCTGGCCATTTCCATTTAGGTTTGACTTCCTTTCAAATGGTTATTCTGAGGGCCAAATTCTCATTTTGTGTAACATATTTAGCACACTCTGTATTAACTGCATTTTTAATGTAAAAGAAAAAAAAAAACCTCTCTACATTTGCTTATATATGGCACACACTTACTTCAAAATAGACATTGTTTTGTATTAGGTGGGTTTTTAAATTGTTTGCTTCAGGTATATTTTTTTATTAAACTTTATATTTTGAGGTATTTGTAGATTCATATGCAGTCGTAAGATATAATACAGAGTGACCCCTGTACAATTTGCCCAGTTTCCCCCAATGATAATACCTCCAGGCTATAGTACATCACAACCAGGACATTGGCATTGATACAATCAAGATACAGAATATTCCCATCACCTTAAAGATCTGTCATGATGCCCTTTTACAGCCACACCCACTTCCCTCCCACTCCTGCACCTTCCTTAACCCTTGACAACCTTTTTTTTTGTTGTTGTTCTCCATTTCTATAATTTTGCCATTCCATGATGTTATATAAAGGGGATCATATGG
Organism: Tolypeutes matacus; assembly: GCA_026826555.1. Taxonomy (NCBI): domain Eukaryota; kingdom Metazoa; phylum Chordata; class Mammalia; order Cingulata; family Chlamyphoridae; genus Tolypeutes; species Tolypeutes matacus. The sequence continues at coordinate 4,992,182 of JAKSZT010054263.1, forward strand.
CATGTAATTCTGGGGGATTGCCTTTTTTTTACTCAGCATAAGGCTCTGTAGATTCATCCAGACAGTCTGGTATAGCTGTAGTTTATTCCTTCCTGAGTAGTATTCTGTTGGGCCAAAATGTTTTCCAGAGTGGCTGTACCATTCCCAGCGGCAATGATCCAGTTTCTTTTTGGGGAGTGTTTTAATACTAATTCAAGTTCCTTAACATTTATAGCACTATTCAAAGTATTTCTTTCATATTGAGTCACTGTGGTAGTTTGTGTTTATTAAGGAATTGGTCCATTTCACCTAAGTTGTTAACTTAATGTATCTAGAGCTATTAATAGTAATCCCATATTATCCTTTCAAAGTCTGCAAGTGATAATCCCTGTTTCATTCCTGATATTGGTAATATATGTCTTCTCTCTTTTTGTCAGTCTTGCTAGAGGTTTGTCAAAATTATTCTTTTCTAAGAATAAGTTCTTTGTTTCATTGACTTTCTCTGCTGTTTATCTGATTTCAATTTCATTGATTTCTGGTGTTGTCTTTATTATTTCTTTCCTTCTACTTGCTTTGAGTTTATTTTGCTCTTCTTTCATTAGGTTCTTGAGGTGGAACCTTGTATTATTGATTTAAGATTTTCCCCTTTTCTAATGTGTGCATTTGATGCTATAAATTTCCCTCTCAGCACTGCTTCAACTGTGTCCCTCAAATTTCGATATGTTTTATTTTAATTTTATTTGATTCAAAGTATTTTTAATTTCCCTTGAGACTTCCTCTCTGACCCATGGATTATTTAGAAATGTGTTATTCGGTTTCTGAATTTTGGAGATTTTTCTGTTATCCATTTCTAGTCTGGTTTCATTGTGATTGGAGAACATATTCTGCATGATTTCAATTCTTTTAAGATTTGTTGAGGTCTGTTTTATAGCTCAGGATATGGTCTGTCTTGGTGTGGCAGTTTGATATTGTTTATGAATTCCAAATATAGATATTGGATTATGTTTGTGAACTGGTCTGTTCCTCTGGACATATTAGATTGTATTGGATTCAGGGGTTTCACTTGATTAAATTATGATTAAGGTTTGATTGGACATCAATAGGCCATTGAGTCCCCACCCCCTTGGTGAGCAGGGACCCACAGAGAAAAGCATACAGCAGAGGAGAGAGTGGGGGTTTTCATGTTGGAGGCCCAGGAAGTGAATACACAGGAGAAGAACACAGAGGAAGAAAGGTGGCTCCACAGACATGGCAGAGGCCCCGGCAGAGAGAGAGCCTGATAGTCTACAGCTGACCTTGTGTGTGGAGAGAACAGAGCAGCTGAACCTGGAGAGAAACAAGCCCCATGAGAGAGATTAGACTTATCCCAGCCTACAGCTAATATTGGAAGAAGCTGAGACCATGAAGCCTTAAGAGGAAGAGGAAGGCTGAGCCCTTGCAGACATTAGCAGCCATCTTGCTCAACACATGGCAAATGACTTTGGGTGAGAAAGTATCTCTTATGGAACCTTGAGTTGGACTCTTTAGGGACTGGTAGCTGTAAGCTTCTACCCCAAATAAATACCCTTTATAAAACCCAACAGATTTCTGGTACTTTGCATCAGCACCCCTTTTGCTGACTAGTACACTTGGTATATGGTCAACAAGCACCTGAAAAGAATATATATTCTGCTGTTACTTGATGGAGTGTTCTATAAATGTCAAATAGATCCTGTTGATGGGTGATGTTGTTGAGTACTCCTATACATCCTTGCTGATCTTCTTATTGATCTATAAATTGTGGATTTGTTTGTTTTTCTTTTAAGATCTATCAGTTTTTGTTTCACATAATTTGCAGTGCTTCTGTTTGGTGCATAATACTGCTGTCTTGTTGGTGGAGTGACACTTTCATCATTATGTAAAACCCTTTCTATTCCTGATAATTTTCTTTGCTCTGAAGTCTACTTTATCTGATATTAATGTCATCACTCCTGATTTCTTTTGATTAATGTCATATCCTTTTTTCATCTTTTTACACTCAACCTGACTATAGCATTATATTTGAAGTGAGTTTCTTGTAGACAGTATATAGTTGCGTGATGGGTTTCAACCAACTCTGCCAATCTCTTTTTTAATTGGTCGGTTAACTGATTCTTTCCTGTCCCTCTATTCTGCTATTGTGTTCATCAGCTTTGCTTTTATAAAATTTTGGTTATTGTATTTTGCAGTTCTAAAATTTTTCTTTGTTCCTCTATTCCTCTATTTTCTATTTTTTCATTAGATTTTCTATTTCTTTGTTAATGCTTCCTTTTTTTTTTTTCCATTTGTTTCAACATAGTTGTAATTTTTCATTGAAGCATTTATCATGGCTGATTTAAAATTTACCAGATAATTCAACATCTTTGTCATCTTCGTGTTGTCTTATATTTATTTTCTTTTTTCATTCAGTTTGATATCTTTTTGGGTTTTGATATGTGAGTGATTTTCATTTGAAACTTAAACATTTGGGGCACTATGTTATGACATTGGACCATATTTAAGCCTTCTATTTTAGCTGGTTTCTTCCATCACTGCTCTATCAAAAAAAGAAGGGTGCTACCTCATTATTTCCAGGTAAAGGCAGAAGTCCACGTTCCCCACTCTGCTACTGTTGACACACAGGGGAAAAATGGAGCTGCTCATTACTGCTAGGCAGGGATAGGAGTTCCAATTCCCCAGTGGGCCTCTTCCATCTCCCTGACTTGGAAGGATAGGAGTGCCTCATTACTTTTCCCTACATGACTTCCACTGATATCTAATGACAGGTGGGAGTGGTGTCATCTCATTACTTCTGAGTATTGGTGAAAATTCTGACTCCTCACCAAGCTTCCTCTGACACCACCTCAGCAATGAGGGAGAGATGTACCTCATTACTACTGGGTGAGGTTGGAAGTCCAGACTTCCCACATAATTTCCACTGACATCATGGTGAAGGGGGTTTATTACTACCCAGTGGGAATGTAAACCTTAGCACCCTAATTGCCTATCTCTGAGACCACCCCAGTAGAGATGTTGCAGCACATTGTTAGAGCCTCTTGATGGTAGAAATCTAGGCTCCCATTCAGCTTTTGCTTACATGGGTGGGGTTGGGGCCACTAGTGTATTTTGTGTGTATGGTGTTTGTTAACAACTGCATTAGAGTAGTTATTGTATAAAAGTTTTGTCTTTCTAGGTTGCCCCTTTCCTCATCCTTTAGCTAGAGAGAGCAGGATTTATTTGGGACATTTTTGTATGCACCTATTGTCATTTCCTCATTTCCATTAGATTTTATTAGCTCCACATCTGGGCTATATAAGGCAAAAAGAATCTCAGGGAACTCACCACCATGTCATTCCTTGGGTCCCGAGGTCCCTAGCCATTCTGCCTTCTCTTTACGTTTTAGAGTCTTCTTATGTTTGTTTTAACATATAATAGCCAGAGTTTTTTATTTACTTAGCTGAAAGAATAGAGAAAACTATATCTACTCCATCCTCCTGGAAGCAGAAGTCAATATTAGTATTTTTTTAGCCATTAATGTTAAGAAAACAAGATTTATCCATCATGGAAAAGCCACTTAATTTCAGAGTATCTTAAGCTGTGTCTAAATGGTACCAGAACATGCAGTCAATTCCTCTAAAAGTACAGTTAATCATATTTAGTAATACAGAGAGACATTTACAACACATTCTTAAGTAGTCCACAAAATAGAATATACATAATAATTCCAACTATGTAAAAATGATACATACAATGATAGATTATAGATATAGCTAAATAAAAATATAACAAAAATGTTGAATGAATAGGTGGTGGTGGAGAGTTATGGATTTTTTTTAAATTTGTGCCTTTCTACATTTTCAAAAAAATCTAAATTAATAATTATTACTTTTGTAATTAGAAAAAAAGTTAAATTCATAATTCAACTCTTTTTCTATTTGATGTCAAACAACTAGCTTAATTATATTTCTTACTGGATTGAATGTATCAGCCAGATAATTTGTAATTGCTAAGGAAAATAGTTTTTCCCTCTGCAGAGAAACATTTGCTCTTAATATTCTTAGAACTCCTCCTCAGCATTTTTCATGAATTTAAGATAGCACAGTGAGCCACATAGAAGATTACTATACAAAGATCAATGACTTTCTTATTTTCAACAATAACAAATTAAAAGAATGAGAAAATTGGATTCACCATATCAACAAAAGATATAAATTACCTAAGAATAAATACAACATATAAGTATAAGACCTATAAATACAAAGAAAACCAGAAGCAGGGGACTGTATAGTCCTAAAGCTTTAGAAATTTGCCCTTTAGCCAGAGGCAACCTACCCCCTTCATAGTGCTAGATTGCTTTTTGGGTTAGAGAAGACTGTCCAGTAGGCTTTTTGGTTACTCAGAGATAAAGACCTCTCCTGTCTTGAAATGGGGAATTTGAGAGAATGAGGAGCAGAAGTACCAAGTGAGAGAAAAGTTTGTTTCATCTCAGCAGCTAAAGGACAAGGAAAGGGGCAATCTAGAAAGACAAAACTTTTTTTTTTTTTTTTTTTTTTAGTTAGGCCAGTAAAAAGAATTTATTTGGGAAATGGAAAGAATAGAGCTTGCTGAGAAATAGAGAGAAAGATAGAAATACACACCAAAATTTGGTGTGGGCCCCTCTAGGCAAAGAGAACCTTTTTAAAAAACTTTATTTATTTCACTCTCCCCCCCACCATTGTTTGCAATCACGGTCTGCTCATCTTTTTAGGAGGCACCAGGAACCGAACCCGGGACTTCCGTGTGGAAAGGAGGCACCTAATTTCTTGAGCTGCCTCTGCTCCCTAAAACTTTTATACAATAACCACTCTAATGCAGTGGTTAACAAACATCACACACACAAAATACACTCTGCACTAATAAAGAAGTGAATAAATAAATTTTAAAAGATAAACTTATTTCATAGAAAAAGCCAGCATGAAATAGCAATGTATTAACACCAGTTACCTCCAAGGACTGAGATTGGATGCAAAAGAAATTTTCACTTTTTATTTCATATTTACCTATATTATTTGTTGCACAAACTATAATTACTTTAATTTATATTTAAATTAATTCAACTAATTTAACTTTAAGTTTCATTTAAATTAATTAATTTTAAATAATATTTTTTAAAGTGTGTGGGATTCTGAGCATTCTGATCTTATCTACATGATGCAATCTCAAGAAAAAAAAATAAGTAGATAAAAACTATACTAAATAGCCAGTTTTTTTTTTTTCATTTTTTCCCACTAAATTTAGCAGCGCTGTCCATTTAGTATAGTTTTAGCTTTAAACTATAATATAATAATGTATTTGAAAAGTACCCAACTCCAAATTCCCAGTTGTAACAAATTCTTAATGCTAGGAACAAAAAAAAGAGTTCTTCACCAAAAAAAACTTGCTATTTTTGATGCTACTTCAGACACCAGGGGATGCAAGTGTCTCAGTCCCTAGAAAACCACACAAGCTCTTTGTGTGCCTCATTTGGAAAGTAAAAGCCAAGATCAAATTTTCCAGATTGGCTTCCTCTAACCATGGATGACTGATGCCCTGTGCTTCAGAAGAGAAGACTGCCAACCCCAACTAGGAAAGAAGATCACAAAGCACTCACATTCTTGGCTCGGCCAACTTATCTAACAGCCTCTTTATAGAGATGTTTTTAATTTTGATCCTACATCCCAGAAATTTGATTTCCTTGGAATAGAAAATATGAGTGTGGGTGGGCCTATTCACTTCATTATCTTCTTCCTTCTCTCCCTCCCATCCCCTTGCTTCCCATTCTCCATTCTTTTTTTCCAAGCATGTGTTTCTCTCTGTCTACCCTCCTCTTACTTCATTCTCCTCAGATTCTTTCTCTGACTCTTCACTCCCAGAAATAGCTTTCTCTCTCCTAAGCCTGTGGTTGATTGAATCACTTTATGGCAACCCTAATTTAAGTGTCAAGATGACCAAAATAAACAAGGAGCAGACTAGTCTGCCTAATTTTCTAAGCATCTTAAAGATCAAGAAAGGACAACTGTGTCAAAATTCATCTGTTATTTTTAAATGACTGTTTTCTAACACCCCAAAACTCTCCCCAAAAAGGATAGCAAATGCACTGTGTACATGACAACTAAGTTGAGTGTGTTTGGATATGGTTTCAGTATTTTTTTTATATATATATATACTTTCAATCTTTTTCTCCTTCTCTTTTCCCACCTGATCAAAGATACACTATGAAAGATTTTTTTCAAAGATTATATTCTGGTCACCTCAATCTAGAAATAGAGTGTAAAGGATTAAATGAATCTCATCCTTAATCACAGTCATGTCCACCAACCATCCCCTCTGATTCCCCTCAGTTTCCATATAAGTTAAAATGTAAGTTCAGCTGAGAAGGGGTCTGTGAAACCACACTAGCTGTGAAACCTTAGGTAAATCACTTCACTTCTTCGTGCCTTGGGTTCCTTGTAATGTGTTATTAATACTAGCAAATAGCCCTCTTTTCCTCTCCTCCTAGTCATATGCTAAGATTTTCCTTCCCTGTTTCCTTTGAAGATAGGCATAGTCATATAATTTGTTTTGTCCAAGGAAATGTGAACAGATAACTTTAGGAACCAGTGTGCCATTGACCACATTCTCTTCTTCTACCTGGAGATCATGGCAACATATTTTAAGATGGAACCTCTGTCAGCCTAGGTCCCTGTGTGACTTCATTGATATAGCCCCCTCTACCAGCGCGTGTTTGACATGGTAGCATGCATGTTTTAAGCCCTTGAGTTTTGAGGGTTGTTTGTTACCACATTATAACCTAATCCATCCTGACTGATACATTTGTCATAGGATAATGATGGTAATACCTAGCTTACACTGTTGCTCTAAGGATCAGATGAAACAAGGCATGCACCTCTGCACTTGGAATAGTGTGTGGCACATAGTAAATGCCCAATAACTGTTGATTATCATTAATTCTATGAGACACCTCAGGCAAGCTGAAAAGCTTATTAGCAGTAGACCAATGCTCTTGTCTAACACCTAACTTTGAATGGCGATAACAGAGCTTTAAGACACCACAACTCACATGGGTATCACTGGAAAATTTCCCTGCTTTCCCCATCCCTGTCTCCTCAATAGCCAGTTCTCACTTTATACTCTACCTGCCCACCTGATGCACCCTCATCAAGCTAAATGTCTTTCCTCTATCTTTTCACCTCCTTGGGCTGTCTTCCCTGATCAATCCAGAATCATGAAGTTTATCCCTTATACTCAGCAAACCACTTGTAGCAGTTTGGCAGTTTGATGTAATTATGAATTTCAAAAATAGATATTGGATTATGCTTGTAAACTGGTCTGCTAATCTGGGCATGATTAAGTTATGACTAGGGCCTTGACTGGGCCACGTCAGTAGGGCGTTGAGCCCCACCCCTTGGTGGGTGGGGAATCAAGTATAAAGGCACAGCAAAGGACAAAGTTGAAGGAGTTTTGATGTTAGAGTTCTGATGTTAAGATTTAATGCTGGAGCCCCGGGAAGTGAACACACAGAGGAGCTTGCTCATGAAGAAAGAGAGAAGGCCCCGGGAAGGGAAACAAGCTGTTCACCTGATAGTCTATAGCTAGCCTTGTGGAGAGAAGCAAAGCCTAGAGAGTCCCATAGTCTACAACTGACCTTGGGAAGGAAACAGGAGCTAAGGCTGGAGAGAAACAGAGCCTCGGGAAGAGAGGAACCTAAGAAGCTTGAACCCTGGCAAACGTCGGCAGCTGCCTTGCTCCAACATGTAGCAACAGACTTTGGTGAGGGAAGAAACTTATGCTTTATGGCCTGGTAACTGTAAGCTTCTACCCCAAATAAATACCCTTTATAAAAACCAACCAATTTCTGCACCACTTTGGCTGACTAATACACCACTCTTTCAAACACACATTGTATGCATTTCTGCTAATTTTTCCTAAAAAATTATTTAGTTTTTTTTCATAATTGTCCAATATTCCTTGTCCTCTGTTTTTCTGATGTCTTGTAGTTTCCATAGTTTCCCAACATCCCCTCACAATTATTCCCACTTGTATCCTTAACCACCACACTTCAGAATCTTCTGCAGGAAACTGCATTCAGTAGATCTCCATTGGTGTACTTTCCTGATGGGTTTACTCTGTGCCAAGACCTACAGAACAAGCTGAAACCAATGAGGACTTGCCAGGGATTTTGTCATCAAGATGGTTACAAGTCCCCCCTCACCCAAATCAGGATTTCTTACACTTTGAATTTTTTTCCCCCAAAGGGATAGATGCATACACTTGCAAATCATTGCCCCAAGAACCACAAATGGTTAGTCATTTTGTTCACTTGATAACAGTCATCAGAGAAGTATCTTGAAAGCTCTCCTGCTCCAAAACATCCATGAAGCCCTCTGGATTCACCAGAACAATAGCCTCTTGTGAGAGCATGGCCACCTCTCCTCGCAGGAACCTATTGTGTAGGTAAGGCCCTGTGGGTACATTCTGCCCAGAGGGTAAATTGGAGCCTTCTCAGAGCAGGGAAAAGGCAGCTTTGGGACAAGTCATGACTTACTATCTTCCTACAAATCATTTGTTTGTTTGTCTGTTTAGGTCAGCAAATCAGCTCTCAGTAATCCACTGAAGAGTGGATCAGAAGTGGAATGAATAAGAGGAATCTGCAGATAACTGCTGAACCTGATTTCAGTCTTATACTTCTCCTTTCTCCTTTAAATAGGCAATGGCCTTTGTTTGTGTTTGACAGCTCTGTGGTGGCTAAGCAAGTGGGGCACAGAATCTCTTTCACTTCCACATTGCCTGGTTTCCCAGAAACCATTCTTAGATCTTTAAGCCACAACAAAGAGATGCTCATTTAGCGAACTGATCCCCTTCACCACCAAAGGTGCTTCTGTATTTTCAAAATGGCAGTCTGTGCCTGAGGCAAAAGAAGGCATTTTATACTGTTTGCTTTCAGCCTTGAAGCAACCTCTAGACACGCATGTTCATGGGGGCTGGGAATAAATTGGAAAAATAAGAACCCTAGATGGCCATAGCCTCACACTGGCAGTACCTTCAAAATTTACCCCGTAATTAAAGTGAATTAAAGGAGATTCACTTTCTCCTTGTTTGATGAGGCCCCTTCTGCAATCGCCCCATTTCCCTTTTGGTTAATGAAGAGAATCAGTAATTTGTAAAAGCCTCCTCCAAGTGATCAAGTGAATGGACTCTGTGTGTACTATGATTTCAACAGACACAGAGTTAGACATGCTTTCACCCTGTCTGCCCACGGAAGTTTGAAAGTTGATCATTTTAAGTTAACAGAAATTTAACTGTTTTTCCTGCAGGTAAATCTATATGCATTGATATGTAAATATATCCCATTTTATTAAGTGAAAATGGTGCACAGCACTAAAGCAAAAAATACTTGTACAATATTCATATCTTTCAGGTCTCAGATCAAATTTCACCTCCTTAGGGACTCCTTCCCCAACTAACCTATCTAAAATAATGTCCTTCTCCCTATTACATTCTTTCCCCAAACACTACTTTGTTTTCTTTATAGAATTTATCATTATCTTAAATTATTTTATTTCTCTATTTGTTTATTTGTTCATTACTTTTTTCCACCATTGGAATGTAAGCTTCATGAGTCAGGAACTTTGTCAAGTTCATTGACTACATCCAAGTGCCTAGAATGTAAGCAATTTTAATTACTTAGATGGAAAAAGATAGAAAGATGATGATAATGATAAATAGATAAACAGAGATTCATAGATAGATGGAAATTGGTTGGTAGATAGACAAATGGACAGACAGAGGGACAGATGAATATATAGAGATAGAGATGACAGATAGATTGATAGATGATGATGACAGAGCTAAAAATATAGACACATGCTTCCATACCAGACTGGTAAACAAGAAACTAATAACAATGCTTATCCCTGGGAAATTGGACTAAGTCCAAAAAATGGGGGAAAAAGGACCTATATTTTTCATTCTGTACCTCACTGTATCATTTGAATTTTTACCATAAAGATATATCTCCTTTTATAATAAAAATATTAGGAAATAAAGTCATATATTTCACTTCAAAAAATTTAAAATTTCACATGGCAAAGAAAAACATCAATAAGTCAAAAACTAATAATATATTAGGAGAAAAAATAATTTTAGTAGAACAGCAAAGCTATATATCCCTAATATACAAGGAGCATCTAAAACTTGATAGGAGAAAGATAAGCTAATAGAAAAATAAGTAAGAATATGAATCGGTAATTTAAAGGAAGGAATTTCCCGAAAACCAATAAATTAACAAAAAGATGCTCAACCACATGCATAATTAGAGAAGTAAAAATTAAGATGAAATACCAATTTCCATCCAACAGATTGACAAAAATTAAAATCAATCAGTACTAATGAGGGTGCAAGGAAATAAGCTCCCCCATAAACTGCTACAAATTTTTGAAGTAATTGTGCAATATCTATTAAAATTTTAAATACACATGAAATTTGACACAGAATTCTCACTCTTTGAACGTTTCCTATAGAAGCAAAAGCCACATATATATGAGGACATATGTTTTCTTTTTTGAAAAATGTTAATGGCAGCTCAATTTCTAACTACTGCATAACTGAAAATTAAGCGGATACTAAGTAGAATGAGATTGGCCTTTATTGATGAGAGGCCTGATTATGAGGTCATGTGACAAAGAGGCTATAGAGTACTATTTAGTTAATAGTTTCAGTTTTTTAAAAAATATATACAACTCCCTCCAAAACCTCTATTCATGCTGTTAGTTTTATACACACACACATTTACATAAATATAGAGAAAAATGGGAAATGAGATCTAATAAGCTAACACTGGAAGCTCAGAAAAATGGGCCCTGGTAAGAAGTAAAGGAGAAGGTATTATATTTTTTTTACCTATTTGTATGGTTTAATGCATGACAGTGAGTAAAATTTATTTTGAATATCTTTTAAATAAGGAAAAATATAGTAAAATTATTAACAAAGAAAACAGGCTTTCCATGCTAGTCTCACATCCAGAATCCAGCATGCAGAGGAAAAGTAACTATTTTCCTCCTTGGGTGACCTTTGTTTCCTGGCCCAAGTTGGGTGCAGACCCTCCATCAGACCCCAACCTTGTGGAAAACCTCTATTGGGAATCCTCTGGCTCCTGGGTATGAGGTTCCAAGTCAAAAAAGTTTTGCTCCAGCGTGGTCTCAAGAACCTAAGCATGCTTTTAATATATCTTGCCAAGGCAAATGATTTCTCTCACCACTTCTTCCTACATTCCCACCCCCCACCACCTCCATTCCCTGAAAGGCACAGCAACAGAAAGGGTAGCTGTTTCTTTGATGCTAAAATTCTGTCAAGGCAAAAGAAATAAAATTCTCAATTTAATTTTCTCTTCAGCATCTTAATAATTTACTATTTGATTCCAACCTCTGCTGAATGGTTTCTTAAATTCACATATTCATTCACTAAACACACATTGAGCAGCTACTATGTGCAAGCACCATGCCAGGCATTAAGATAAAAAGTTCTAGAACTCATATCTTCTAAACACTACCACCTTGTACAGATTAGATGATGATGTAGTGTTCAAATAATGGTTGGGGTGGGGGGTGGTACTTAGAGGTCAAGGGAAAGTCTTCCAGTGCTGCCCACAACCAAGAGTTTTACTGCTTGTAGCATTGAGGCATGGTGTCCAGCTATATACCAAGTTTGGGGCAGCATAGTTTTTATGTTAGCAGCACCCTTGTAATCACCATTTGAATAAAATTTTGACTAACAGAGAGACTTCCAGAAAGAGATAGAACCTGGAAGAGCCTGCAGTTTTCAAGTGCCTGAAGAATTGGTTTGAATGCTCAAGGGTGAAGGGCCATGTTGTCTGCCTGTCCTTGCATAGGGTCATGGCAAGCTTTGTGTTCAGCCAGGATCCCAATCAAGAACTACATCTGTCTTTTTATTTTCAAGGTGTAGGATTTCTTTATATATGCTAGATATTGGGCTCCTATTAGATATATGGTTGCCAAATATTTTCTCCCATTGGGTAGGCTGCCTTTTTTACTTTCTTGATAACGTCCTTTGAGGTGCAAAAGTTTTTAATTTTGAGGAGATCCCATTTATCTATTTTTCTTTAGCTGCTCGTGCTTTGGGTGTGAAGTTCATGAAACCATTTTTTATTACAAGGTCCTGTAGATGCTTCCCTACATTATCTTCCAAGATCTTTATGGTCTTGGCTCTTGTATTTAGATCTTTGATCCATTTTGAGTTGATTTTTGTATAAGGTGTGAGATGGTGTTCTTCTCTCATTCTTTTGGATATGGGTATCCAGTTCTCCAAGCATTATTTGTTGAAGAGGCCATTCTCTCCCAGTTGAGTGGGTTTGGTGGCCTTGTCAAATATCGGATGTCTGTATATGCGAAGATCTATATCAGAACTCTCAATTCGGTTCTGTTGGTTGGTATGTCTATCCTTGTGCCAATACCATGCAGTTTTGACCACTGTAGATTTGTAGTATGTTTTAAAGTCAGGTAGTGTGATACCTCCAACTTCATTTTTCTTTTTCAATATGTCTTTGGCGATTCAGGGCCTCTTACCCTTCCAAATAAATTTTGTAGTTAGTTTTTCCAATTCTTTAAAAAATAGTGTTGATTTTTATTGGGATTGCATTAAATCTGTAGATTAGTTTGGGTAGGATAGACATCTTGATGATGTTTAGTCTTCCTATCCATGAACAGGGAATATTTTTCCACTTATTTAAGTCCTTTCTTTGATTTCCTTTAACAGTGTTGTATAGTTTTCTGTATATAAGCCCTTTACATCTTTAGTTAAATTTATTCCTAGGTATTTGATTCTTTTAGTTACTATTGTAAATGGTATTTTTTTCTTTATTTCCTCCTCAGATTGCTCATTATTGGTGTACAAAAATGCTACTGATTTTTGAGAATTGATCTTTTAGCCTCCAATTTTACTGAACTCATTTATAAGTTCTAGCAGCTTTGTTGTAGATTTCTCAGGGTTTTCTATGTATAGGATCGTGTCATCTACAAACAGTGAAATTTTTACTTCTTCCTTTCCAATTTGGATGCCTTTTATGTCTTTTTCTTGCCTCAGTGCTCAAGCAAGTAATTCTAACACAATATTAAACAGGAGCAGTGATAGTGGGCATCCTTGTCTTGTTCCCAATCTTGCAAGGAAAGCTTTTAAGATTTCACCATTGAAGATGATGTTAGCTGTGGGTTTTTCTTATATACCCTTTATCATGTTCAGAAGGTTTCCTTCTATTTCTATCTTTTGCAGTGTTTTTGTCAGGAAACAGTACTGTATTTTGTCAAATGCTTTTTCTGCATCTATAGAGAGGATCATGTGATTTTTTTCTTTCAATCTGTTTATGTGGTGTATTACATTGATTGATTTTCTTATGTTGAACCATCCTTGCATAGCTGGGATGAAACCCACTTGGTCATGGTGTATAATTCATTTGATGTGTCATTAAATGCTATTAGTAAGTATTTTGTTGAGAATTTTAGCATCTGTACCTTCTATTTAAACCTATACTTGGTGCTGGAGTTTGCAGGTGTACATCCAAGAGACTCTTTGGGCTGCTCATGTGCCAGCCAGGCCTGGAACCTCACTGGAGTTGCAACACCTACTCTACAGTTCATTAGACTTCCCCAGGACAACTAACAAGGAGATAATGATGGACAACGACCATCCCAAGGAACAGAGAAAGTCTGCAACTGCAAGCAAAATAGTCCCATCCATCTTCTCCATGGAATATAAGCCCTCTCTCAATTAGAGGTGGAGTGGTCATCACTATCCCGGAATCCTCAGGACTGGGGAAAGAATTATGGACTAGAGTGGACTTACTGATATTCTACTATAGACATATTGTGATTCTAGCAATGGAAGAAATTACGACATTGATGTGGAGCCAGTGGCCACTGGAGGCTCTGGGGGCAGGGAGAGGGAAAAACAGTTGTAATATGGGGGCTTTTTCGGGACTTGGGAATCATCCTAAATGACAATGCAATGACAGATATAGGTCATTTTATATCATCACATAACAGGCAGAACTGTGTGGGAGAGAGTGTAGACTTCAATGTGAACTATGGTCCATGCTTAATGGCAAAGCCCCAGGATGCGTTTATCAATTGCAATGAATGTGCCACACTAATGAAGGATGTTTATGTGGGAGAGTGTGGGAGGCGTGGGGAGTGACGCATATGGGAATCCCTATATTTTTTGTGTAACATTTATGTACTCTAAGTATCTTTTAAAATATATATATATAAATTTTTTTTTTAAAAAAAGAGCAATTACATCACTTTCATGAGTGACCCTCAGCAAATTTTCTAGGCTTCCTTGTATCATCTCTTTAATGGAAGCCAAATTAGCTCTCATTTCACAAGGTCATTTTTATGAAGGCAATTGATAATAAAAGTTAATGCTTAGATAATAAAAAAAAGAAAGAAAGAACTGCATCTGGTGAGCTATGAACTCTCCTCACTGCTCTACCCTCTTCTCTTAATCCCACCTTTCCAGAATCCCTCTTGACCAGAATGATGGGAATTTAAGTGATGGTGTTTCTTTTCTTTTTTTCTCAGTAAAAACCTTGAGAATGTAAACTCCCAGGAGTCAGAGAAATCCAGAAAAAAAAGATAAAGTACACGTTTGAGCATAAATGATGATTTATGAAGAACAGCTGAAGAAACTGGGAACAAGCTTTGCTTAAATAGATTTGAAGACCCCAGAGAATTCCAAAGTATGTCATGTCCTTACTAGCTTGTTGATCTGATTCATCACACAGAAATAGAGTCATCAGATAAAATATAGGACACCCAGTTAAAATTAAATTCCACATAAACAAAAAAATGATGGTTTTAGTTTAAATATGTCCCAAATATTTCATAGGTCCTATGTTTTTATTTGCTAAATCTGGTAACCTTATCCAGAAGGGAATTGTTTGTCCCCTCATTCCTGTTCTTAGGAATATCTTCATTCTTCTTATCGATATTCTACTTTCACAAAGGCCTTTGTTCCACTCATGAATTATCAACAGCTCTACTCCCTCTTAATCTCAGGAACTTAGAAATCTTTAGTCAGAAAATCAAATTCTAAGTTTACCAATTGCTACTGACACTGCATCTGACAATAAGTTTCCTTTTTAAGCAATGTTCATCAGGACCATGAGAAGGTTGCCTTGTTTAAATTACCTAATGACAAGAAAACCATCTAATTTACAGACCATTTATTCTCAGTCACAGAGGCAAGTATTTACTTAGATCTGGCACTGTATACTGGGGAACACTAATAGGAAGTGGTAAAATAGGCAATTATCGGCTTCATTTAATCTCTGTAAAGAGTTTAATTGGATCATTCAGATGCCAAAGAGACAGGTAAGACCCACACTGGCTGGAAGCCAGCTGAGGTATGCTTCATCACGTTCTCTTACACCATCATTCATTCTCCCAGCCGATTATTTGGAGTATATACTAAGAGTTATTCTCTAGTAGCAGTGGTGCATTGCAATGTATCATTCCTCTCTCTTGTTGGGTCTCCCTCTGGCCAACACCACACAATTCTAGGACTGGAAGCTGGGGATAAAGCTTTCCCTTTGTGTAAATCTAACAGATATGCAACAGAAAAGCCTGATTTTGAGATTTAACAAACTGAGTCAATTGGCTGCCATTTGGACAATATGAATTGTCTAATTAGCCGATGTCTACTTTCCTTTGTTGACTGGTCCTTAGGGAGGCAAGCTTGTTGATTTATCTCTTAATGAACTATAGTCATTTTATTAAAAGGGAAAGTAATTACAATTATGGATTAAAGGAAGGAGAAAGATGGTTATGATATGGGAAAGAAGGTAGGTAGAAGAGAAAAAAACTGTATGTGAAATCGAACTTCAGTAGGAAACAAATGTTACATAGAATAGACCTGGAACAAAATGTGCTTATCCTTGATCGCAGGCACTGTACTGTGGCTGCATGTCCCTTCTCTCTTCTCCCACGGCACCCCAAGGCAGGCCCAAATGGGAATAATTATGTCAGCTCAAACAACATGCATGAGCTCACTTTAAGAAATTCAGTGGGAGAGAGACAGAGGGAGGTTGGAGGGGAATGAAATCAGGAATATATATAGTCAAGAACAATTTAGCACTTGGCAATATTTACATTTATGTAACAAACTGTGCCATTTATTAAGTGCATCATTTAAAGCAATGATTAAGGCTGAGACAGCAATAGACTCGGACAAATTTGGATTTGAATCTCAGCTCCATCAGTTTCTCCCCCTGGGCATGTCACCTAATCTCTGTAAACCTCAATTTCCTCATCTAGACACTGGATAAAAATCATACCTATAGCAAAGGGATTGAGGATGGATGCACATAAAGCGGTGCCCAACACATAGTAAGCATTCAATAAAAGTTTTGGTACACTATTAGGTATTGTTATCCCCACTTTACTCTGGAGGTCACTCAGATATGAAGAAATTAGGTGACACTTACTCAAAAGCATAAAGATATAAAGAGAATATTTGGGGGGCGGATATGGCTCAAATGGTTGGGTGTCCGTCTGCCATATGGAGAGACCTGGGTTCATTCCCCGGGACCTCCCGGTAAAATAACAAATATACATATAGAAGGCGCATGGGCTGCCAGGCTCTGTGTGCCGGTGAGCCGCCAGGCCCTGGGAGCCATGCAGCAAGATGATGACGGAACAGGAGAGAGACGCAGGGGAGAGGCAAGACGAGATGCTCCGAAAGCTCTGAAAATCAGGAACCGAGGTGGGAAAGGTGGCAGAACACCTCTCTCCTACATCGGAGGTCTCCAGGATCGAATCCTGGTGAAGACTGGAGGAGGAGGATGAGAAGAGATGGCAGGAAACAGACACAGAATTGCCCAGTGAATGGACACAAAACAGCAAATGGGGAAGATGGTGTTTAAAATGGATAAAGTAAATAAATAAATCTTTTAAAAAATAAATAAATATAAATAAATAAATAAATAAATAGAATATCTGAAACTGGAACCCAGTCTTCTAACATCATGTGCAGTGCTCTTTCCTCTCTAATTCCCTAATTCACTGTTTAAAAGCAAAACTTTTATGATACCATTAATGCAGTTTGATTGTGTTCAATATGACCCAAACTGAAGTGCCAGAAACCCAAATGATATACACGTGGATCCTTGATTTCATTGACAGTTTCTGGACGACAGTCAGAAAAAAAGACAATGATCACTTTGGTAGAGACACTGAGAAAACCACATGGGATTTTATACTTTGGGGCTGTACTTCCCCTTGTGTGGGCCAAGATATGTCCAAAGTCACCTCTTGCCACCGAGTCATCATCGTGATTAGTGTCATTGATCATAACTGTGCTCCAGGAGCTCAGGGAAGAAAATTCTCTTAGCCTCACTTGGGAATCAGCCCCATCTCTTAATAAATATTTTCCAAACTCATTAAGAGAGGTTATAGAAGAGGTAATGTCCCCCAAAGAACTTCATTTATTTCACAGATTTATGAAACATATCCTCTTGCCAAGGCCTCATGTACACGTCTTTTTTCACCAAAGGTGACACAGGGCTTCTCCTAAAATAAAATTGAACTCTTCCAAATGCTTAAATCAAGAGTCACTAAGTCATCCTGGCTGCCTTGTATCACTGAAGAAACAGCTCTAGGAATCAGTGGAACTTCTTAATATAAAAGATTTAATAGCATTTAAGCACTTTCCCTTAACTGACATGCCAGAATAGGCG
This sequence comes from Tolypeutes matacus, assembly GCA_026826555.1. NCBI lineage: Eukaryota > Metazoa > Chordata > Mammalia > Cingulata > Chlamyphoridae > Tolypeutes > Tolypeutes matacus. The sequence continues at coordinate 5,009,922 of JAKSZT010054263.1, forward strand.
GTTGTACTGGTCTTTAGCATTCCCACAAGTGCTTTGGGTCAGTAAGCTTATCACCATCTTTCCTAAACAATAGTTCATACAACTAACCTTTGATTTATGTAGGAGGTTTTCCTTAAACAAACTCTGAGCACTCATCATGGGCCAAGCACTGTGCTAGGTTCTAGGGACGTCCAAATGAACAAGGACCTCCATTCCCTTCTAAACATTCAGTCCGGGAGAACAGAGAGATTTTATTTTAAAACTGCATTGCTTTATTTAATAATAAAGTATGAGCAAATAGCTGAGGGGACTCTGTCTGAGAGGATTACCAAAGGCTTCACTGAGGAGGTGATGTTTGAGGTTGGGTGCTTAGGAAGATTGCTGGAAACGGGGGCATAGAGCTTTCATGATAGATGAAATCTCATGCAGAAAAGCATGTAAGAGTGAAAGAGCACAGGGGTGGGGGGATGGTATGTGGAGGGGGTGGGAACAACATTCCAATATGGAGGGAAACTAATGAGAAAGTGATGAGGCTAATGAGAACCAAATTGTGATAAGCTTTGTATGCTCTGCTGAAGAGTTTGGATGATATCCTCATACTCTCTGAAACCATGGTCGTTTTGGCCATCAAAATGGTGACTGATAAGGATCTACTTATTGATTATTTATGTCTATAAGCCACAACCCATCCCTTACAACAGTTCACCATAAGGACATTGGATCTTTCTCTCTCTCTGGAAAAATGCTCTTCCTACACACACACACACACACCACATGCCAACTCCCTCCTCACCCCACATCACCTCAGTACAGCTTCTTTGCTCTAGTGCAGAGCCACTAGCACAGAACAAAGAGAAGTGTATTCCTGTCTCCCAAATTGGGATTTGGAGCACCAATATCCTCCTAGTTGCTAAATCCAATGTCTATTTCTCAGTTTTGATCTTTGCTCCACAAACTCTCTTCTCATGTCTTCTCTGAAATATTCTACTCTCTTGACTTATGGGCACTGCTGCCTTCTTGCTACGATCCAACATCTCTGGCTGCCCTTCAGACCCTTCTAATCAACTCTTATGGTCTCACTGATCCCCTGCTATATTTCCTGCCTTGCCTGCCCCTAAGAATCCCACCCTCAGGGCCAACCCTTGCGGTAGAGCAGTGACCCAATCACACATCTGTAACTGAGCTCCTCCTGCTCCCCAAGGTCTATGTCTCCCTCTTTTTACCTTATGTGTGTGTGTGTGTGTGTGTGTGTGTGTAGAGGACTACAATCTCTTTGTACTCATCTCCGCTGTTCTCTTATTACCCAATCCAATCTGTCTTCAGGTCCTTTGAAATTTTCTTCCTTAATATCCCTAATCCAGCTCCACTTCTCTTACTCCATCTGTCCTGCCCTGGTGCCTCTTCCATTTTCCCTGAGATTACTCCAACAGCCTCTGAGCCCTTCTTCCTAACCAGTACTGGTGGCTCCTCCCTTCAGGTGATAACATGGTAACCAAATGAACTTGTAAAGTGCAAATATGAGCATGTCAGTCCCCTACATGTCAGTCCCCTACTTGGAGTCCCATCTCAAAATGGGACACTCACATATGTATTTATCAAGCCCTATTTGTCTAGACCTTTCTTACATGATATTCAATCTTGCCACTCATCCTGAATAGGCTGAGAACTTTAGACTTCATGTTAATGTCCTTCCCCATAACTAAAGCATCCCTTCAATTTCACCCACTTCCCTAACTCTATCTTTCTCTTCCACCAAAGCAAAGTCAGCTGCAACATCATCTCTGAGATTCCTGCCCGATCCCTTTCACCCCCCGTTCACTGTTTTATATGCTCATATAAAACACTGAGTAAGCTTCCACCAAAGCACTTAGACTCAGGAATGGGTAATTACTACATGATTCAACTGGGTGTCCTTGATGTCAGGGACTCATGTTGTCTGGGTATTCCCAGTGAGAATACATTTTTGGATAAATAAATAAATGCATATTTCCATAGAAACCTGTTGATCTGATTCTTTAACACTATTTTCAGCTGTATATTATGTAGGTTGGCTGGGAACCCTAAGTAAAATTTATCATTTTGTTTCTATGGGAAAGTACATTGACAGTTCCAAAAGAAAGCCTTATAAACATTGTTTGGAACAAAACCCATTTGTAAATTGAGGATTGACTATATTTATCTCTTCACATTTGTGTTAGTTATGAAATTGGTCTATAATTTTTCCCTCTTGGTTAGTGAGCCATTAGAATGTAGAGAGTATAAATATCCATCTAACACTAAGTATTCTTTGATTAACCTTATGGGTGTTTAATAAACACTCATGGGCGGGATAAATTGGCATGGATTCCAGGCACCCTTCTCAAGTAGTTGCTATTTCTTTTGTTTTCTGGCCCTGTATTCATTTGGTCCTATTTAGGAAAACTTGACATTTGGAAATCCAAACTTAGAAACCAGATACACTCAGGGGTTATGACTCAGGTTACAAAATAATTTTTCACTTTAGAAATGTAATAGTGACTCACTCTGTTCATTAAAGAGTAATAAAAATTATCATATAGCTGAAAAGAAATACTGAATTGAAGAACATAGAATTAAGGCTGGCAATATTTGTGGTCATGAGCATTTCTCTTGGAAATACCATAATTCACCCCCTATTGGGATTTATTCTCATGGCATTAAGACTTTCATTCCACCAGGCACAAAAAAAATACCATTTGAGTAGTAAGCAGATGTGTATCTTCTAGAGCTTAACACCCCTGGATCAAATCTGAAGGTGAAAATTTACAGCCCTTAAAATATACTATACTGCAGTTACTGTGACTGGGAGGCCCCCTCCCCAGCTGAGGGAGTAGAATTGCTAAAATGTTAGTGGCCAAAGGGGGGTAGTAGGGGGAGGAAGGAGACTGATTTTTCACTGAGCGGAAATGAACCCAGAGATTATCAGTGGATGATATAATCAAAAACTCAAATTCCAGTTTCCAAATTTTATTACACTACTGAGAAAAACAGCTCATTTATATTGGATTTCCTGTCCTTTTTTTTCTTAATAAGAAGAATCACATATCTGTGAGTCATCATGATTATTATAGATTTGATAGGGAATTTTATTTGATAATGCATATGACTTTTTTTAAAGGATGATAAGCTACAATAATTGCTTGCTTCCTAATTTATTGATGGAATAGTAAAATGATGAATTAATATAGTCTTACTTTCAATGTTTCTTTAAATAACTTTGACTATTTCCAGTAGGCAACATATCTGTTTAGTAGCAACATACAAAAATTAATAAATAAGGAAAAGGCACAATGGGAATAGACTATAATAAAGACAAATGGAATCCATATTTCAAAAGTTGGCAAGAGCTAACAGATATGCTCTCATTTTTTAATTCTTGCAATAAAATGTTCTGAATTCAGAGTCATTTATTTCCTTATTTCTCTTGTCTTGAGTAAGAGCCATAAATGCTTCAACAATAAGAAAGTAGATTGAATATTCATTTAGTCTTGCTTAATTCATTTTATGAAGTACTACTTAATACTGAAGTGGTATAACATTTTTTCAATGGGAAGGTTCAATTTGTTTTCTGTTATGACCACTTATACACATACCCTTTAGAATATTACAATCACCAATTAGTCCTTATTGAGTACTCGGAGCTTAGGAGCCACATTGAAAATATAAAGGAGTGGAGTGAGCAGTATAAAGGGCTATTTTTCAAAGAGCAGACGTAGACTTATGAGACACTTTTTTTTTTTAATGAGCATTTTCAAAGCTATAGCATCAAAACAAATTAAAATCTGCCTTGGATTTTTAAAAGGTATCCAAATTACCCTCCATCAATTTACCTCACATTCCTTGAAAACAAATGTAGTTTTTCTCCAACCTAACATTATTGGAGTGCAATAGCCAAGTCTGACTTCTGAGAAAGAACAGACCTTGGAAAATGTCTTGTGAATAGACGATCTGCTGGACAGCAGGCTTGGAAATAAGGATATTAACAACACACTCTAGTCCATACCCAAAGAAGGCCCTGCATATCCATTATTAGTAGAACCTCTGCTTGGATTGGTTTTTCCAGAAGTGAGATGGATTACTGGGGTCAACCATATGCCCCATCTGGTTTGGCTTGGGATGATAGCACCTGCTTTGTCTAGATAGTTGACCAGTGTTGACTCTGTGTGTGAAGTTGAAGAAGCTTATATGGAGATGGAACCATTGTCCTCATCAACTCTGTAGTCTAACTTACTGCTAATCAACCACAGTGAGGACATATGGACAAAACTTTGAGAAAAAGGGAAACATCATACCAAATAAATAAAAATAAGTCACTACCCTAGAGAACACCGAAAAGTGGCTAGTCAGTTGGTGTGACACATGTAAAAAAATTACTGTACAAACTCAGTGGATATGATGAAATCCAGATCAGGTCAAATAAATTTCTCCTGGTTAAGTCCCAACTCTTACATCAGAAAGTCCATCTTCAATCTGAAAGATGTTATCCATGAACCAGCAAAGAAAAATGATCAACAAAATAGATTACTGCATATAGGGACTGTGTACACTCTTCCAAGACTAACCAGTTGCCTAAGTAAGATCTACTGCCTTCCTTAAAGTTGTTAGGACACATTATGAAATAATATGGATTTCACAAGGTTGAATGATATTCACATAATAAAACATTCCTGGGAACCTGAATGAATACCACCATGGATCAGCACCCACAATGAATGATTTCTTCCAGATATAAGTGATTCTTTCTAACTTTATTCAGGAACTGGTCCAATACTTGGGTCCAAATTCATCACGGCCCCTTCCAAAAACGATTGCCATGGACAACATTTACATCACATGTGCATTTTGTATAGTCCCACTTCCTCTAGGGTGAGTGCACACTTGGATGAGGGTGTGTCCTATAGGAAACCGCTTCAGCACTTGCCTTATCCTAATGAGTGCAATTAACCACTGCCATAACATTTGAATTATTAATGTTCCCTAGTAGTGTGGATAAAGTGTCTCTGGAGCAAAGCTATTTGGAGCTCTGGTAAAGCTCATGCCGAATTTAATTTAAAAGTTCATCTTGAAGAGAGACAATGCTGGCGTTGTGTTACATTGATTTAAAACAAGTCTGTCCTAAGGATTTTCTTCATCCTTATCTGCAGTAATAGAATATGAAAGAGAGAGAGGGAGGGACATATCAAGTGCTGGAAAATATCTTTCTCAGAAACTAGAGCAGACGGTCACAACATTTTTAAACAATGATAGTAACATTTATTATATCAAAGCCATTTTATGTTTTATTTGGAACTCTGGCGCCTTTTTTTTTTTAAGTTCCCATAACATGACAGTAATTATAGCCATCAAGATGTTCCCTAGAAGATAGCAGTCCAAAGTCCAGATGCTGCTGCCCTGTTGTCCCCCTTGCTGGAGCTCAGAGTGTGCACATTACATCATGGTGTAGTTTATTTTAAAAGTGCCTTAAGAATGTAATGATAGTAATTGTAGACAGGGAAAATTAATGGGGAGCATTGCCGGTCTGCAAATTCCATTTATAAAACACTCCTGCTGCTCAAAAAGAGAGTGCTTTCTTGTTAACAGAGGCTTCAAAATACAATTTGGAGGATGTATTAAATAAACTCTGTGCTAAAGTCATTTTCAGCTGAGCCTTGTGTGTACATATTTCCCTCTCACTTCACCACTAGCCGACCACACGACTTTCCACAAGAGGATACAAGATTCTGCAGAGAAGCAGAGGTTGAATGTTCCCAAGCAAAGGAGAAAAAAAAAAACTACCATGGCTGTGAGGCAAGAAAAGGTTAAGTGGTAGAGCTGGTCTCAGGCCAATGAACACATACAAAGTGTGTAAAACAAAGGGAAAGCTGAGAAGGTCCACTCACATCTGCACCTATGAGCCCCAGCCTTGGCCCTTTAACATACTATTCTTGTTGTTCCAAGAGGTTGAAGACTTCCATATTTCATTGGTGGTACATGGTGGGCATCCAAAACACACTCTTTTCTCTGACATTGCGGTACAGGATGGATGACCCATCCAACACCCGTTCTTTTGTGTCCCTTAAATCTATATTCCTTCCCACATTTAATGTTAGCAAAGATAAAATAACCTCCTCAAGATTGCTTTTCAGATCCTATTTGTGAAGGAATCAACTGATCAACAGGTGACCAGTTTTGCCCTATTGACGTTTCCAAGGAGATTCCATTTGTTTCTGGGACTCTCAAGAGAAAGAATTAAGAACAGACCAAAATTGGTAAGTGTTCCCCTCATTCAAAAGTAAACAAAGTAAAAATAAAGCTTTTCCACACCTCCATTAAGAGCGTTTTTTGCCAAGGTGGTTTATGAAGAGGATGGCCACTGGGCTCATTACAGGAAGGGAGATTTCTATTTCTGCCCCAAACACAGGGGACAGACAAGTAACTGGAAATGATTAGTGCTGGGGTGTTGGAGAATCTGAGATAAATGAATGTCTTCTTCAAACAAATATACCTTGTTCTCTGACTTGCAATAACCATTTGTAACAACAATAATTTGGGAAAAGGAGAACTCAGGGAGTGTGTGTATATATGTGTTTTGGGCAGAAGGTAAGGGGGCTTATAAGAGAGTAGAAGAGAAGAAATGAACAGACTGTTCCTGACTAGGCCATTAGCTATATTTTCCCCCCATACTGCATAGTCTGATACCATTACCTTATATATATATATATTTTTTTTTTTTTTTTTACTGGGAGGTCCCGGGGATCAAACCCGGGTCCCTCCATATGGGAGATAGACGCTCAACCATTTGAGCCACATTCGTCCCCCTACCTTATATTTTAGAGTCCCTTTGACTTAGTTTCAATTACACATGTATCTGTGGCTTCACTTCATTCACAATCCTATGAGCTCCGTAGCACCAGAATCATTACTCCCACTTTCCAGATGAGAACAAAGAGCCACTGAGAAGTTGAATACATTGTCCAATATCTTGGTGAAAGACTCAAGCCTGGAGTCCAGGTTGCTTAACTCCCCAGCTAGGCTCTTTCCACTGCTCATTAGCCACTCACAGTGGAGAGAAAAAAGTGATTTCCTTAACAACTGAGCTAAGACAAATGGAATTTCCTTGTTTCTCCCTCTGCAAATAGTAAGGGTCTGTCTAGTCTTGAGCTTGGCAAGATTGTAATCTTCATCCCTAAGCAACAACTGCTCTTTTGGGGGTTTGTTTGGTTTTTTAAAAATATATTTTTATTACAGAAGTTGTGATCTTACAAAACAATCATGCACATGTGTGGAATTCCCATACAACACCCCTTCACCATCGCACCATGGTTCATAGCATACATTTGGCATATTTTTTCCACATTCCCCTATTATTAGCACAATACATCTTTGGCATTGATGTAAGAATATTACAGTATTACTGCTAACTATAGTCCATAGGTGACATTAATTGTATTTCTCCATGCTCCTCCACATTCCCATCACCCTGCACTAGTAGTGTATATCCATTCTAGTTCACAGAAGGACGTTCTTGTGTTTGTATTATTAACCAAAATTCTTATCCACCACTAGGTTCACTATGTTATTCAGTCCCTAGATTATTCTCTAGCTTTCTTTCAATTGACATTTATGTCCCTAGAATAATAAGAAATATCTATCCCTAAAATAGATAAGAAAATATGAGCCATCTATATGCCGTCTAAAAAAAGACTCACCTTAGACCCAAGGATACCTATAGATTGAAATCAACTGCTTTTTAACATATCTTACAATAGTTTTATAATAAAAGGGGGGAGGAGAAAAAAGTGAAACAAGAACAAGGACTAATACGTATGGAATAATATATAACAATGCCCATTACGAACCAGCTACTTTTCTTTAATCGATTATTTTTAGAACACTTAGATTTATATAAAATTGTGCAGATAGTACAGATAATTCTCATATACCCCCTCACTACCCGAATCATAGTTTCCCTTATTATTAACAACTTGCATTAGTGTGGTACATTTGTTAAAATTGATGAATCAGTATTAATACATTAGTCACAGAAGTCCATAGTTTCAATTAACATTGACTTTTGTTTTGTATAGTTCCATGGGTTTTGACAAACGTGTTATGTCATATATCCACCATTGCAGAGAACAGAATAGTTCTGCTGCTCTAAAAATGCCCTGTGCTCCTCTCCTCCTCCCAACAAACCACTGGAAAATACTGATCTTCTTATTTTTAAAATGTTTTATGTTTTACCTTTTATTAGAGAAATTGTAAATTTACAGAAAAATCAGGCAGAAAATACAGAATTCACAAATACCCCCCTTCATATACATAATTTTCCGTACTATTAACACTTTGCATTAGTGTGGTACATTTGTTACAATTGATGAAACAACATTATTATAATTACATTATTAACTATAGACTATAGTTTATATCACGGTTCACTATTTGTGTTATACAGCCCTATGATTTTTATGGCTGTTTGGTTGTGATTTTTATTCTAGTAACATATATCTAACCTGAAATATGCCCTATAACCACATTTAAGTATATAATTCAGTGGTGTTAATTATATTCACAATGTTGTGCTACAATCACCACCATCCATAATCAAAACTTTTCTATCTCCCCAAACAGAAACTCTGCACCAATTAAGTATTAACTCCCATTCCCTACCTGACCCTGGCACCCATCTAGTTTCTAAATATGAATTTGCTTATATTAATTATTTCACATAAGTGAGATCACACAATAGTTGTCCTTTTGTGTCTAGCTTATTTCACTCAATACAATGTCTTCAAGATTCATCCATGTTGTCCCATGTATCAGAACTTCATTCTTTTTTGTCTCAATATTCCACTTTATATATAATACCACATTTTGCCTATCCATTCATCTGTTGATGGACGCTTGGGTTGCTTCAATCTTTTTACAATTGTGAACAAAGCCACTATGAATATTGGCATATAAATATCTCTTTGAGTCCCTGCTTTCAATTATTTTGGGTATACAGGCATTCCTTGGACATATTGCAGGTTCTATTCCAGACCACTGCAATAAAGCTAATATTGCAATAAAGTAAGTCACATGAACTTTTTGGTTTCCTGGTGCATATAAAAGTTATGTTTACATTATACTGTAGTCTATTAAGTGTGCAATAGCATTATGTCTAAAAAATATAATGTGCATACCTTAGTTTAAAAATATAGCATCACTAAAAAAAATGCTAACCATCATCTGAACCTTTAGCAAGTTGTCATCTTTGTTGGTGAAGAGTCTTGCCTCAATGTTGATGGCTGCTGACTGATGGCTGTTGGTTGCTGAAGGGTGAGGTACCTGTGGCAATATCTTAAAATAAGACAACAATTAAGTTTGCTACATCAATTGACTCTTCCTTTCACAAAAGATTTGTCTGTAGCATACAATGCATTTTACCCACAGCAGAACTTCTTTCAAAATTGGAGTCAATCTTCTTAAACCCTGCTGGCTACTTTATCAATGAAGTTTATATAATATTCTATATCTTTTGTTGACCATTCAACAAAGTGCACAGCATCTTCAACAGGAGTAGGTTCCATCTCAAAACAAAACAAAACAAAAAACACTCTTTTGCTCATCCAGAAGAAGCAACTCCTCATCCATTCAAGTTTTATTGTGAGATTACAGCAATTCAAGTCACATCTTCAGGCTCCACTTCTGATTCTAGTTCTCTTACTTTTTCCCCACATCTACCTCCTCTGAAGTTTTGAACCCATCAAAGTCACCCATGAGAAATAGAGTTGACTTCTTCCAAATTCCTATTAATGTTGATATTTTGATCTCCTCCTATGAATCACAAATGTTCTTCATGGCATCTAGAATGGTGAACCCTTTCCAGAAGATTTTCAGTTTACTTTGCCCAGATCCATTAGAGGAATCACTATCTATGGCAGCTGTAGCCTTACAAATAGTCTTCCTGTCACTTGAAAATTTAGAGGCCGTTGTAGGATTATCATTTGGCATAATTTCAATATTGTTGTGTCTCAAGGAATAGGGAGTCACAAGGAGAGGGGTATAGTCAGTCAGTAGAGCAGTAAGAACACACAACGTTTGTAGATTAAATTTGTTGTCTTTTGTGGGCATGGTTTGTGCTGCCCCAAAACAATTACGATAAGAACATCAAAGATCATTGATCACAGATCACCATAACAGATATAATAATAATGAAAAGGTTTGACATATTGTGAGGATTATCAAAATGTCACACAGAGACACGAAATGAGCACATGCTGTTGGAAAAAAGGAACCAATAGATTTGCTTGACACAGTATTGCCAAAAACACTCAATTTTTAAAAAACACAATATTTGCAAAGTGCAATACAGCAAAATGAAATAAAAGAAGGTATGCCTGTATACCTCAAAGTGGGATTGCCAAGTTGTAACTAAAAGTAACTTTCTGAGGAATTGCCAAACTGTTTTCCACAGTGGGTACATCATTTTACCTTCCCACCAACAATGAAACAAATGTTCCTAGATCACCACATCCTCTCCAACACTTGTTATGTACTGTTTTTTAGTAGCAGCCATTCCAGTGGGTGTGAAATGTATTTTGTTGTGATTCCCTAATGACTAAATGGTGTTGAGCATCTTTTCATGTACTTTTTGGCCATTTGTACATCTTCTTTGGAGAAACATCTTTTGCACATTTTTCTAGTTGGGTTACTTGTTTTTTTATTCTTGAGTTGGGAGATTTTTTAATATATTCTGAATATTAAACCCTTATTGGATAATGTGGTTTCAAAATATTTTTCCTGTTGTATAGGTTGTCATTTTACTTTCATGATAAAACCCTTTAAGGCACAAAAGTTTTTAATTTTTATGAGGTCTCATTTATATATTGTTTCTTCTGTTGCTTGTGCTTTGGGTGCAAAGTCTAAGAAACCATTGCCTAACACAAGATCCTAAAGATGCTTCCCTACATTTTCTTCTAGGATTTTGATAGTTCTAACTCTTATATTTAGGTTTCTGGTTCATTTTTAGTTGCTTTTGTATATGGTGTGAGGTAGGGGTCCTCCTTTTTTCAGCAAACGGAGATATAGGTTTCCCAGCACCGTTTTTTGAAGAGACTATTATTTCCCAAATGAGCGGTCTTTATCCATTTGCCAAAAATCAGCTGGCCATAAATGTGAGGGTTGTTTCTTATGCTCTCAACTCAGTTCCATTGGTCTATATGTCTGTTCTTGTGCCAGTATCATGCTGTTTTGATTACTTGGCTTTGTAATAAGTTTTAAGATTGGGAAGTGAGAGTCCTCCAAATTCATTCTTTTTCAAGATAGGTTTAACTATTTGGGGCCCATTACCCTTCCATATAAGTTTGGTGATTACCTTTTCCATTTCTGCAAAGAAGATTGTTAGAATTTGATTGGGACTGCTTTGAATCTAAAAATTTCTTTGGGTAATATTGATATCTTAATGATATTTACTTTCCAATTTATGAACACAGAGTATCCTTTTATTTATTTAGGTCTTCCTTGATTTTTTAAAACAATGTTTGGTAGTTTTCTGTATAAACATCCTTTACATCCTTGGTTATATTTATTTCTAGATATTTGATTATTTTAGTTGTTATTGTGAATGGAAGTTTTGTGGTTTTTTTTTTTATTTATCCTTCTGATTGTCCATTACACATATATAGAAACACTGCTGATTTGAGGAGGATGATATTGTACCCCCAAACTTTGCTGAATGTATTTATTAGCTTTAGGAACTTTGTTGTGGAATTTTCAGGATTTTTCTGTATATAGGATCATATCATCTCCAAATAGGGAAAGCTTTACTTCTTCCTTTCCAATTTGGATGCCTTTTATTTCTTTTTCTTGCCCAATTGCTCTGGCAAGAACTTACAATATAGTGTTGAACAACAGTGGTAACAGTGGGCATCCTTGTCTTATTCCTAATCTTAGAGGGAAAGCTTTTTGTCTTTCACCCTTAAGTAGAATGTTATCTATGGGCTTTTCACATATGCCCATTATCATGTTGAGGAAGTTTCCTTCTATTCCTATTGTTCAAGAAGGGATGCTGGATTTTGTAAAATGCCTTATCTGCATCCATTGAGATGATTGTGTGTGTTTTTTTCCCTTCATTCTGTAAATGTGGTGTATTACATTAATTGGTATTCCTATGTTGAACCACCCTTGCATATCAGGAATAAATTCCACCTGATCATAATATATAATTCTTTTAAAATGCTCTTGGATTTGGTTTGCTAGCATTTTGTTGAGGATTTTTGCACCTATATTCATAATAGATAATGATTTGCAGCTTTCTTTTCTTTTGGTATCTTTACCTGGCTTTGGTATAAGGATGATATTGAACCTCATAGAATGAATTAGGGAGTTATCTTTCCTTTCCAATTTTTTGGAAGAAGTTGAAGAAAAATAGAATTGTCTTCTTAGAATGTTTGGTAGAATTCCCCTATGAAGCTATCTGGTCCTGGGCTTTTCTTTATTGGGAGATATTAGATTACTGATTCCATTTCTTTACTAGTAATTGGTATGTTGAGATCTATTTTCTCTTGAGTCAGTCCGTGTACTTTGTGTGTTTCTAAGAATTTTTCCATTTCATCTGGGTTATCTAATTTATTGGTGTACAGTTGTTCATAGTATCCTCTTATAGTCATTTTTATTTCAGCAAAGTCAGTAGTAATGTCCCCTTTTCATTTCTGATTTTCATTATTTGTATCCTCTCTATTTTTTTCTGTCAGTCCAGCTAAAGTTTTGTCAATTTTATTGATTTTTTTTTAATTGGTTTTGTTGATTCCCTCTATTGTTTTTGGTTTTCTATTTCATTTTTCTCCATTCCAGTTTTGGTTATTTCCTTCCTTCTGCTCAATTTGCTCAGTTTGAGTTTAGTTTGCTCTTCTTTTTCTGGTTCTTCCAGTTTTGAAGTCTTCTTTTTTAATGTAAGCATTTAGAGCTATAAATTCCCCTCTCAGCACTGCTTTCACTGTATCCCAAGAGTTTTTGTGTTGTATTTTCATTTTCATTCACTTCAAGATATTTCCTAATTTCCTTTGTGATTTCCTCTTTAACCCAGTCATTGTTTAGCAGCACATCTTTAAATTTCTACATATTTATGAATTTCCCATTTCTCCCTCTGTTGTGGATTTCTAGCTTCATTCTGCTGTGATCAGAGAATATACATTGTATGATTTCAATATTTTTGAGTTTTTGTGACTTGTTCTGTGATTGAACATATGGTCTATTCTGGAGAATGATCTATATGTACATGAGAATAATGTATATTCTGTTTTTCTTGGGTGACATGTTCTATACATGGCTGTTAGGTCTAGTTGGTTCAGAGCATCATTCAAGTCTTGTACATCCTTACTGATCTTCTTACTAGATGTTCTATCCATTATTGAGAGTGGTATGTGAAAGTCTCCTACTATTAATGTAGAACCATCAATTTCTCCCTTCAATCTGTCAGTATTTGTTTCATATATTTTGGGGCTCTACAGTTAGCATCATATATATTTATAATTGTTTATCTTCCATTGAATTGTTTCCTTATCAGTATATAATGACCATCTTTGTACCTCATAACTGTTTTTGACTTAAAGTCTATTTTATCCAATATTAATATAGACACCTCAGCCCTCTTTTGATTATTACTTGAATGGTACAATTTTACCATCTGTAGCAGTTTGGCATTATTTATGAATTCCAAAAATAGATATTGGACTATGCTTGTAAACTGGTCTGTTCCTCTGTGCATGATTAAATTATGATTAGGGCTTTGATTCGGCCATGTATTAGCCAGTCAAAGGGGTACTGATGCAAAATACCAGAAATCAGTTGGTTTTTATAAAGGGTATTTATTTGGGGTAGAAGTCACAGTTACCAGGCCATAAAGCATAAGTTACTTCCCTCACCAAAATCCATTGCTATGAGTTGGAGCAAGATGGCTGCCAACGCTTGCCAGGGTTCAGGCTTCTTGGGTTCCTCTCTTCCCGGGGCTGCATTTCTCTCCGGGCTTAGCTTCTCTGTTTCCTCTACAAGGTCAGCTGTAGACTTTGAGGCTTTCTAGGCTTTGCTTCTCTCCACAAGGCCAGCTATAGAGTATCAGGAGAATGGCTTGTCTCTATCCCAGGGCCTTCTCTCCTTCCTCACCACCAAGCTCTCTTACTTCCCGGGGCTCCAGCACAAGATTCCAACATCAAAACTGCTTCCTCTGTCCTTTGCCTTGCCTTATATATTTGATTCCTCCACCCACCAAGGGGTGGGGCTCAACACCCTGCTGATGTGAACCAGTTAATGCCCTAATCATAACTTAATCATGCCCAGATTAACAGACCAGATTATGCTTTTAAAAGCATAATCCAATATCTGTTTTTGGAATTCATAATTACATCAAACTGCCCAGCTACTACAGGCCACGTCAGTAAGACATTGAGACCCCCCCACCCCTCGGTGGGCAAGGACTCGGAGATAAAACTACATGGCAGAGAGCAGAGGAGTTAGTTGGAGTTTTGATGTTGGAGTTCTGATGTGGAGTTTTAATGCCAGAGCCTGGGGAAGTAAGAACACAGAGGAGCTTGGTCGTGAAGGAGAGAAGGCCCCGGGAAGAGACAAGCTGTTTGCCTGATAGTCTACAGCTGGCCTTGTGGAGCGAGGCAATGCCTAGAGAGCCTCATAGTCTATAGGTAACCTTGTGGAGATAGCAGAGTTGCTGAGCCCAGAGACAAGCAAGCCCTGGGAAGAGAGGAACCCAGGAAGCCTGAACCCTCACAGATGTTGGCAGCCATCTTGCTCCAACAAGTGGCCATGGACTTTGGTGAAGGAAGTAACTTACACTTTATGGCCGGGTAACTATAAGCTTCTACCCCAATTAAACACCCTTTATAAAAACCAACCAATTTCTGGTATTTTGCATCAGCACCCCTTTGGCTGACTTATATACCATCCTTTCACCCTCAATCTACTTGTATCTTTGAATAAAAGATGAGCCTCTTGTAGACAGCATATAGTTGAGTCATGTTTTTTCACACATTCTGCCAATCTCTTCCTTATGACTGCAATATTTAATCCATTTACATTTAAAGTCACTACTGATAATACAGCAATTTCCTCTGCCATATTGTTATTTAGCCTTTGTAAGTCATATCTTTTTGTTCCTCACTTTCATTAATGCCTCTTTTATATTTATTTGGTTTTTTGTGTTGTACCATATTGGGTGCCTTCGCATTTCTATCTGGAAATATTTTTCATCTGTTTTCCTTGTGTTTACCATGGGGTTAAAATTTAACATCCTAAATATATAACATTCATATTTAGTTTGATATCAACTGAACTTCAATTGCATGCATATATACTATTCCTATACTCCTCTGACCTTCCACTTCTTTGTGCTTTTTACCACTTATATCTTATTATATTATAAGTCCAAAAACAGACTTATCATTAATTTTTATGAATTTACATTTTAGCACCTGTAGGAAGTAAGAAATGGAGTTACATATCAAACAATACCGTACAATAATACTGGCAATTATAATTATCCAAATGGTTACCTTTACTACAGGTCTTTATTTCTTTTTGTCTGTTGAACTACTGTTTAGTGTCCTTTTCTTTCATTTCGAAGAACTTCCCTTTGCATTGCTTGTAGGGGTGGGTCTAGTGTTGAGGAACTCCTTTGGCTTTTGTTTATGTGAGAAGGTCTTAATCTTTCCCTCATTTTTGATAGAAAGTCTCTTTGGATATAAAATTATTGTCTGGCAGTTGTTTTCTCACAGCACTTTAAATATTTCAAACCACTGCTTTTTTGCCTCCATGATTTCTGATAAGAAATCTGCATTCAATCTAATTGGGATTCCCTTCTATGGAACACATTGCTTTTCTCTTGCAGCTTTTAGAACTGTTTCCTTGTCCTTTGTATTCAATAGTGTGATCAATATATGATTGGCTATATTTTTCTTTATGTTTATCCTAATTGGTGTTCTCTGGGCTTCTTGGACATGCATATTCACATTTTTTTACCATCTTTCTGAAATTTTCTGTCAATATTTCTTTGAATATTCCTTCTGCCCCTCACCCTTTCTTCTACTTCTGGGACTTCCATAATGTATAGATTGGTGCATTTGATGGTGTCCCAGGAGTGTATTAGGCTATTATCACTTTTTAAAAAATAAAATTTTATCGAAGTATTCATACATGAACATACAATAGCTGTATAATAAAAGTTGTGAAATCACAAAACAAACATGCATATCATCATAAAAGACTCCCATATATTACCCCACCAACAACACCTTGCATTGTTGTGAAACATTTGTTACAAACTATGAAAGAGCATCATCAAAACATTACTACTAACTATAGCCCATATCTTTCATTTGGTTTATGTTCCCCCAACCCACCCAATTATTGATACCTTGTATTAGTATTATATATTTGTTATCATTCACAACAGAATGTTACCATATTTGTCCTTATATTCACTTTTAATCATTCTTTTTTCTTTTTGCTCCTCAGCCTGATTCATTTCAAGTGTCTTGTCTTCAAGTTCACTGATTCTTCTGCCATCTCCAATCTGCTCTTGAAGCACTCCTGGGAATTTTTCAGTTCAGTTATTGAGGTCTTCAACTCCAGTAGTTCTGTTTGGGTCATTTTTAAAATTTCTCTCTCTTTACTAAGAATCTCATATTGCTCATTCATTGATTTCTTGATATCCTTTAGTTCTTTCTCTATTTTCACCTCATCTCCTTAAGAATTTTTAAGAACATTTTTAAAGGCCTTGTTCAGTATTATCACATTCTCATCTTCTTCAATAGTGTTTTCTGAATTTTTTTCTTCTTCCTTTGGATGGGCCATCATGTCCTGTTTGTCTGTTACTGTTGTTGCACACTGTACATTGTCATATTTTAAGATGCTAACTCTGGCATTTATTCCCTGAGATGTCTGGTTTTTTTGGTTTTGTAAGCAGCTGGTGATTAGGCAGAGACTTTCTTGTGCTTCAACCCTCCTATCAGAAAGGTCTGCCCAAGGCAAATGCAGTGTGCAGTCCCTGTCTTTCTCAGTCTCTGTCTTGTCCTGGACTTTTGTTGTTAGTTGTTTTGAAGTTCCCTTCTTTACATCGAGTTTTCTTGTCCTTTCTGTTGCCCAGGAGACAGTCCTCCCTCTCCCAGGTGTTTGAAGTCAGCAGGCCTTTGCCCCAGACTGTCCACCTCTGTAGGTTTTTACACTCCTTTAATTGTCTCAAGCTGATTTTGCCTGCAAATTATGGGAGCAGAAACATGTAGGAAAGGACTTTCCCAAGTCAGTCTTTCCCAGCCTAATCAGGGCCAGGCACCCACGAAGGGGGTACAGATGGGCTCCAAAGTGCCCTGAGGAGGGGATCAGCAAGGGTGCCAAGAACTTCTCCAACACCTCCCAGTGCTGAGCTTTTCTGGTCTTCCTAGCAAATTCAGCCCCTCAACTAACAGTCCTCTGCAGCCCTGAGGACATACAGAGTCTTTTAGTCTCTATCCCTGCCACTGCAGCCCTTTCCAGGGAGGCTTGAAACAATGGCTGCCACCATCTATGTCCAGACAGGTTGAAACAATAGCTACCCTCACAGGCAGGCCCCCGGAAATCCAAAGTTACTAATCAAAAGCCATGATCACTGATCAGCGGTGCCCACCTCTGTTCTTGGGGAATAGGATCTCTATGTCCCTTTCTGTGACCAGTGCACTAGCAAGGGATTGAACCCCTTGGCTGCCTGCCACAATAGTGGGGGATGGACACCTTTGAGTGCCTGTAGCCACAACACTGAATGAGGATTTTACTATCCTTTACCATAATTTATCAGCCGCTTCCTCCTACTCTTCCCTGGATATTGTACAGTGTTCTTATGGCCTCTGGAGTTTCAAAATAGTTGTTTCAGACAGTTCTTGCCTATTTGTTATTTTGGTGGAAGGAATGAGTCCTGGAGTCCCCTGTTCTGTCATCTTCCTTCAAACTCTTGGATCATGTCATCTTACAATAGGGAAAGTTTCTCTTTTTGATCTTCAATTCATATGCTTTTTATTTCTTTTCTTTGCCTAATTGCTCTTGCTAGAACTTCCAGTACAATAACAGTGGAGACAGTGGGCATCCTTGTCTTGTTCCTGCTCTTAGAGAGAAAGCTTTCAGTCTTTCACCATTATGATATTAGCTGTGGGTTTTTCACATATGCCCTTTACCAAGTTGAGGAACTTTTCTTCTATTCCTAATATTCTAAGTGTTTTGTTGTTGTTGTTGTTTGTTTGTTTGTTTTGTTTTTTTAAGATTTTTTTAAAATTTATTTTTCCCCACCCTTTGTTGTTTGCATTTGCTGTGTCTGTTTGTTGTGTGCTGGTCTTCTTTTTATAGGAGGCACTGGGAACTGAACCTGGGATCTCCCATGTGGGAGGGAGGCGCCTAATCACTTGAGCAACCTCTGTTCCCTGCTTTGTTATGTCTCCCATTATGTTTTCCTCTGTGTGTCTCTTGTTGCATCATCTTGTTGCATCAGCTTGCCGCACTAGCCCATCATGTCTTGCTCATCTTCTTTAAGAGGATGGGAACTGAACCCAGATCTCCCATGTGGTAGGCAGGAGCTCAGTCATTTTAGCCACATACACTTCCCTTCTAAGTGTTTTTATCAAGATTTTGTCAAATGCCATTTCTGCATCAGCTGAAATGATCATGTTTTTTTCCCTTCATTCTTTTTTTTTTTTTACTGTAAAATTAAATGGAAATTTTATCACTACTATATGCTTTCTTTTTTTTTTTTTCAAATCAATTTTATTGATACACATTAATAAAACATAAATCTACCCAAAGTGTTCAATCATATAGTTGTGCGTTCAACACTTCAATCACTTTTAGAGCATTTCCATTATTCCAGTAATAATAATAAACAAATAACAAACAAACAAAGAAAAACTCATCACTTCTCAATCTCTCTATGCTTCCTCTGCAATTCTGTTTCTGACTCTTTAGTTTATTTGTATTTATATTTTGTAAAAGCAGTCATATATGCAATATCTCTCATAATGGTATTTTTTTTTATTTTAAAAGATACTTAGATTACATAAATGTTACACAAAAATTCCCATAAAAATGGGAATCCCTTCATTCTTTAAATGCAATGTATTACATTAATTGATTTTACTTCATTTATGTGGATGTGGTTTTTTACATTAATAGATTTTCTTACCTTGAACCACCCTTGATTCCTGGGATAAATCCCAACTGATTATGGTGTATAATTCTCTTAATGTGCTGTTGGATTCAGTTTGCTACTATTTTATTGAGGATTTTTGTATCTATATTCTTAAGGAATATTCGTCTGTAGTTTTCATTTCTTGTGGTATATTTCTGGATTTGGCATGATGTGATGTTGGCCTTATAGAATGAGTTAGGTAGTATTCACTATTCATAAATTTTTTAGAAAAATTTGTGCAGGATTGGTGTTAATTCTTGAAACGTTTGGTAAAACTCACCAGTGAAGCCATCTGATCCTGGGCTTTACTCTCTTGGAGATTTTTGATTATTGATTCAATCTCTCTACTACTAATTGGTTTGTTGGGGTCTATTTTTTCTTGTGTCAGTACAAGTATTTTTCTGTTTCTAAGAATTTGTCCACTTGATCTCGGTTATCTGATTTATTGGTGTTTACAGTTGTTCACAGTATACTTTTATAATTCTCTTATTTCTATGGGTCTGGGCTAATGCTATCCCTTTAATTTCTGACTTTAGTTATTTGTGTCCTTGCTTTTTTTTTTTTTTTTTTTTTTTTTTGTCAGTCTAGCTAAAGTTCTTTTCAAAGAACCAAGTTTCCGTTTTGTTGATTCTCTATTTTTTATTATTATCTATTTCATTTATCTCCATTCTAATCCTTATTTTCTTCCTTCTACTTGCTTTGGGTTAAGTTTGAAATTTTTTTGAGAGAGAGATCCTTCAGTTGTGAGGTTAGGTCTTTGAAATGAGATCTTTCTTCTTTTTAAATGTAAGCATTTAGAACTATAAGTTTCCCTTTCAGCACTGCCTTTTCTTCAACCCATAATTTTGGTATGTTATGTTTTGTTTTCATGTGCCTCAAGATATTTCTGAATTTCCCTGGTGATTTCTTCTTTTACCCATTGGTTAAGAGTGTGTTGTTTAATTTCCACATATTTGTGAATTTTCTGTTTCTCCATCTGTTATTGATTTCTAGATTCATACCATTGTGATCAGAGAAAATATATTTAATTTATTGAGACTTGTTTGTGAACTTACATATGGTCTATCCTGGAGAATGATCCATGTGCAATATAGAAGAATGTGTATTCAGCTGCTGTTGTGTAAAGTGTTATATATAGGTCTGTTAGGTCTAATTGGTATAGTACCATTTCTATTTCCTTATGGATCTTCTGTCTAGATATTCTATCCATTATTGAAAATAGTATGCTGAAATCTTCTATTATAAATGTAGAACCATCTATTTCTCCATTCAAATCTTTCAACATTTCCCTCATATATTTTGGGCTTCTACAATTAGGTGTATATATATTTATAATTGTTATGTATTCTGGTTGAATTGATCCCGTTATCAGTATATAGGGACCCTCTCTGACCACATAACAGGTTTTTTCTTAAAATCTACTTTATCAGATATTACTATAGCTACTCCAATTCTTTTAGTTACTATTTGCATAGTATATATTTTACCATCCTTTAACCTTCAACCTATTTGTGCCTTTTAAATTAAAGTGAGTGCCTCGTAAACAGCATATAGTGGGGTGTGATAGTTTGAAGCTGTATGTACCCCAGAAAAACATGTTCTTAATTTAACCCATTCCTATGGTATAAACCCATTGAATGTAGGACCTTTTGATGAGATTACTTCAATTAAGTGTGTTCCACCACAATCAGGATGGATCTTACTACTACCAGAGAGGCCTTTATAAGAGAAAAGAACTCAGACAGAGAGAAAGGCAGACACAGGAAGCAAGAAGATGAAATTGAACCCAGATCAGAAGGAAGAAATCAGGAGATGCCACCATTTGGCAGGGGAGCCAAGGATCACCAACAGACAATCTTCAGGAAAAAGCAGCACCTTGATGATGCCTTAATTTGGACATTTTCACAGCCTCAAAACTGTAAACCAATAATTCCCATTATTAAGCCAAACCATTTCATGGTATTTGCTGGAGTAGCATAAGAAAATAAAACATGGGGTCATGCTTTTTTATCCAATTTGCCAATATCTGCCTTTTGACTGGAAAGTTTAATCCATTTACATTTAAATTAACTACTGATAGTTAGGACTTTCTTTTGCCATTGATCTTTGCAAGTTATACCTTTTTGTCCCTCAACTGTTCCATTAATACCTATTTTATTTCTTTAAGCCATATCAATCCACTGTCCAGTGTTCTTTCCGTTCAGTTATAACTCCTTTTAGCATTGCTTATAAAGCAATTCTAGTGGTGACAAAATCTCTCAGCATTTGTTTAACTGGAAATGTCAATCTCTCCCTCATTTTTGAAATACATTCTCTTTGTATATAGCATATTTGGTTGGCAATTGTATTCTTTCAGCACTTTAAATAATTTCTCCCACTGCCCTCCTCTTTCCATGATTTTTGACGAGAAATTGGCACTTAATCTCATTGGGACTCCCTTGTACCTAATAAATTACTTTTCTTTTTCAGCTTTCAAACTCTCTCCTTGTCCTTGGCATTCAACAGTTTTATGACTATGTGTCTGGGCATGGTTCTTTTCAAGTTTATCCTGTTTGGGGTTTGTAGGGATTCTTGAATGTGCATATTCATGGATCATTAATTTTGGGAAGTTTTCTGTCATTATTTCTTTAAATATTTCTTCTGCACCTCTGGATCAGGACCAGGGAACCACAATGGAGTGCAAGCTGGCTCTATACCATGCCAGGGAGGGGCTTGGGGGGGGAACAGCAAAGATACAACAAGCATCTCCTAATGTTTTTAAAGCTATGTTTTCATGATTTGGCACTCACCCAGTTACTGCAACTGTTTAACTGTTTTCCAGAGTTCTGAGGAAGATGGCTCT
The DNA here is from genome assembly GCA_026826555.1 of Tolypeutes matacus. Lineage (NCBI taxonomy): Eukaryota > Metazoa > Chordata > Mammalia > Cingulata > Chlamyphoridae > Tolypeutes > Tolypeutes matacus. The sequence continues at coordinate 5,031,938 of JAKSZT010054263.1, forward strand.
GACAGCTTTGTAACAAACTGTCATACTGTCTTCCAAAGTAGCTGTACCATTTTGCAATTACACCATCAATGAATGAGGTTTCCCTTTATTCCACATTCTCACCAGCATTTGACATTGTCAGTGTTTTAGATTTTAGCTATTCTAATAGGTGTGTGGGGGTACTCATTGTTATTTTAATTTGCAGTATCTTAATGACATATGATGTTAAGCATATTTTCATATTCTTATTTGCCCTCTGTATATCTTCTATGATGAGATGTCTATTCAGATCTTTTGCCTGCTTTGTAATTTGGGACGTTTGTTTCATTATTGTTGAGTTTTAAGTTTTGTTTTTATATTTTGGGGGAAAAGATCCTTTATCAGATACATTTTTTACAAATATTTTATCCTAGTCTGTGCTTGTCTTTTCATTCTCTTAACAGTATCTTTTGAAGAGCAAGGATTTTAATTTTAATTTTAATGAAGTCCAACTTATCAATTTTTTATTTCATGGATAGTACTTTTGGGGTTGTATCTAAAAAGTCAATGGCAAATCCAAGGCTACCTAGATTTTCTCCTAAGTTATCTTCTAGACACTGTATAGTTTTCATTTTACATTTAGGTCTATAATTCATTTTGAGTTAATTTTTGTGAAAGTTGTAAGTCTTTGTCTAGATTCATTATTTTTACTGAAGATAAGTTTTTCCAGCAAAATTTGTTGAAAAGATTATTATTTCTCCACTGAATTGCCCTTACTCCTTCATCAAAGGCCAGTTGACTATATTCATGTGGGTCTATTTCTAGGCTTTCTATTCTGTTACCATTCACTCTTTAACAAGCTTTACAATCATATCTATTCTGTATAACAATTCTATTAGGGTAGTATTATCAGCACTGTTTTTTAGATCAAGAAATTGGAATTCAAAATGATAACACTACTAGCGCAACAGCTAATAGCCACAGAGCACATAAGTGTGCTCCAGGCACTGCTTTAAGTACTTTCTGTATAATACATATAATCTTAACCATAACCCTATGGAGGTAGAGACTATTATTATCATTTCCTCCATTTTACAGGTGAATAAAATGAGACACAAAGATGATAAGTAACACATCCAAGGTCACACAGCTAATCAATGACAGAGTTAGATTCAAACACAAGAGTACCTGCTCTTAGCCATTCCTCCTATCTCTAGGTGACAGGGCCAAGAGCTGTCTAGTGACAGAACTCTTTCCACTGCAGCATAAAGTGCCAAGGGAATATTTACCAACCAAGTAAAGTGGGGCTTTCAACAGCCTCTCCTCAAAAACATTACAGCAACTCCTTTTATTTTTTTCTTCTTAGGAATTCTGTACATTTTAAGCCTTAACTTCCCATTCTGTCCCCTGGTAACCTATAGTCTAGATTCTGACACTATGGGTTTGCTTATTCTAATTGTTTCAAATCACTGAAATCATACATATTCATCCTTTTGTGTCTGGCCTATTTCACTCAATGTAATGTCTTCAAAGTTCATCCGTGTTGTTGCACCTATCGTATTTGTTCATTTTTATGGCTGAATAATATACCATTGTATATATATACCACATTTTATTTAACCATTCATCTGTTGACAGACACTTGGGTTACTTCTATCTTTTGGCAATTTTGAATAATGCTGCTTTTGAACATTGGTGTGCCAATAACTGTTCAAGCCCCTGCTTTCAATTTTTGGAGGTATATACCTAGTAGTGGTATTGTCAGACCATATGGTAGGTCTATATTCAGCTTTCTGAGGAACTGTCAAACTGTCTTCCACAGTGACTGCCCATTTTACATTGCCAACAACTCCGTTTTCCCCTTGAAAAATAATTGAATCAGACTAGAAGATCTTTAAGACAATTTCATCTCTAAAATGATGTAAGGATCTGTTGAAAGAAGAAAACTCTTAAGTCTGTAGGATAGACTTATAGAGTATAAGAGAGCATTCCCAGAAAATAAAGAGAGCAGAGAATTTTTGTCCAAGGTTTCTAGGTGTTTCTTTAAGCTCTTCTTCTGTCCAAAGGGCTAGCTGTTCCTGTAGATGAAGCTTCAATACCCCACAAGCTTCTGCTGAGGACAGCTAATCTGGACACAGTTGCCCTTGGTGTCTGCCTCCCCACCCATTAATTCCCTGCTCCTCTCAGAGTGGTCTGATTTTGTAAGTCTCTAAAGCTAAACTTGCTAAAGCTGTTCGTTAAATGTGCAATAATCGCCATGATTTTGTTCCTCACTGGCCTCCCAAACATGCCCAGTCAGTCATTGTTTAAAGTAAAATACATTTATTTTTCCACAGGAAGTCAAAAGAGTTCCCTATTTGACACACAGTCTGGCTCTGTGGGTTCTGAGGACAACCTCTAGAGCTCAGGCTATGCCTTGGTCCAACAGAATCTTAAAACTGAGGGTCAGAAGACAGAGGTGATGAGCTTTCCCCCTTCTTAGTCCCAAACAGTGACTTGAACTTCACTGATCTCTCCTGGGATTCTGCTTCTCCATCAGCCAAGAATCCTTTGAAACTATTGCAACCACCTAGGCCCAGGGAATGCTCAAAACAACCCAAGTATTCAGGGGCAAGGTGCTCCCAAATTAGCACCTCCTAGGCAGTCCCAGAGGGGCTAATTTTAGTATCATATACAGATTTATGACCCCAAAAAGTGAGCATTTCCTGCTTCAAAAAGAAGTCTTGGCATGCCCTGGAGACTGTCTACAGAGTACCAAGAACCAATATAAAAAGTAATCTTGTGAGATCCTCCAGGGGAATTCAAACTTCCCTCTCCTTTATTCTCAGGGAAGCATGTATAATGTTCAAGGAAATGAGAAGTCTATAAAAGCATTCTTGGGAATTTCATCTAGGAAAGTTTGCTAATGATTTCAAGACACACTTTCCATTAGAAATGAATGGAACCATGACCATATCCCAACTGCATCTTTGACCATCCATGCCAACCCTTAATGAGATTTCAGGCCTGAAAGTTGTCACTAAACTAGAAGCTTCCAAGGGCACAAGTTGGGTTACCACAGATATCCATAAGGCCATGAGAAGGCAGATATATTTCATAGGAAGGTCATCCACAGCACTTCTGCCAACAAGTCAGGGCAGATTTGTTCTGCCCCCAAACCCCTCCCCCTGAGATGGTTCCCTCGTCTGTCTGCTCATTATCTGCTCACTGTGTCTGCTCATTGTCTCTGCTTTTTGTCTCTGCTCATCTTCTTTTAGGAGGCACCAGGAACCAAACCCGGGACCTCCCATGTGGGAAGCAGGCACCCAACTGCTTGAGTCACATCCACTCCCTGCTTGTTGTGTCTGATCACTGTATCAGCTCATTGCGTCAGCTCGTCTTCTTTAGGAGGCACCGGGAAACAAACCCAGGACCTCCCATGTGGGAGGTAGGCATCCAACTGCTTGAACCACATACACTCCCAGATTTGTTCTTAAGGGGCCAGCTTCACATAGCAAAAAATCAGTCACTAACTTGTTTTATCTCTCAGAGAAATAATAATGTCAACCTCACTGTTGCGAGCATTAAGATGGATAACTTGTGTGATTATACTTTATTTTTTAAAGTATGCTAATGTACTAGTTATTTTCCATTCATTCATTCAGCCAATATTTATTGAGACCTATTCAATTCCAGGTACTAACCTAGGTTCTTAGAATATACCAGTGAACAAAAAAAATTAAAAAAAAAACGAAAAACACCTGTCCTTATAGAGCTTATATTCTAGAGTGGGGGCAGATTATTACAATAAGCACAACATATAAGTAAATAGTATGGTAGGTTAGAAGGCAGTAAGTGTTATAGGAAATAACAGAGTGTGTTAAGAGGGATTGGGGGGGGCGTGGCCATAAAGTGGGATACAAAGTGAAATAGAGTTGTCAGGTCGGGCCTTAACAAAAAGGTGACATTTGAGCAAAGACTTAAGAAATGGGAGGAAGTTAGGTGGCTAGCTCAAGGAGGAGGTTCCCAGGCCAAGGTGGGAAAGCAGGTCTGACATGCCAAAAACATGCCAGGGGGCAGTAAGTTTGGAGCAGAGTGAAAATGGGGGAGAGTGGTAGGATAGAAAATCACAGAGTTGGCAAAAGAGGCCCACTGCAGATCATGTGGGCCCCTTACCATTGTAAGAATTTGGCTTCTACTCTGAGTAAAAAGGGGAAACTGGAAACTTTTGAGCAATGCAATTGACATGAGCTGAATTTATATTTTTTAAATATTATGCCCTTGTATTGAGAAGAGACAACGAGAGAGCATGGGAGGAGGCAGAGAGACCAGTTAGGATGCTATTTGAATAATCAATACAAGAGATGTTAGTACTTGTACCAGAAGAGTAGCAGTGGAGGTGGTGAAAAGTGGTTGGATTCTGGATATATTTTGAAGGTAGAACCTTCCAGATTTCCTGATGAATTTGATATGGAGTGTGAGAGAAAGGTGTAAGTTTGATGCCCCTATGTTTGTGGCTTGAGCAACTCAAAGGATGGAGTTGCCATCAACCAAAATAAGGGAGACTATGTGAGGATGTGAGGGGTAAATCAGGAGTTTGACTTTGGACACAGTAAATTCAAAATACACAGTCGAGGGAAGCGGATGTGGCTCAAGCAGTTGGGTGCCCGCCTATCACATGAAAGATCTCAGGTTCGGGTCCCGGTGCCTCCTAAAGAAGACTAGCAAGACAGCAAGCTGACGCAACAGCCTGGCACAGAGACCTGACACCACAAGATGACGCAACAAGATGATGCAATGAGAAGACACAATGAGGAAACACAATAAGAGACAAAACAAGCAGGGAGTGGAGGTGGTTCACACGATTGTGCACCTCCCTCCCACATGGGAGGTCCTGGGTTCAGTTCCTGGTACCTCCTAAAAAGAAGACAAGCAGACATAGAGAGCACACAATGAATAGACACAGAGAGCATACAGCAAGTGCAAACAAGGCGGGAGTGAGGGGAGATAAATAAATAAATATATACAGTTGACATCAAAGTGGAGATAAAGAGTATGCAGTTTGGATACAGGAATATGGAGTTTCAGGAGAAATAGGATGCTAATGGGGAGTAAGGAGTAGAAGTAAAAGAAGGATTTTTTTAACAAGAGAAAAATAGCATGTTAATAAGCTGATGAAAATTATTCAAAAAAAGAAAGAAAAAAATAATGATGTCGGAGAGAGGGAGAATTGCTGGTGTCACGTCTTGATTGTGCCTAAGGGGACCAGATCTAGTACATAAGTGGACACACTAGCTATAGAAATTGATGGTGAGAGATGGGAAGGCCGAGAATGTGGCACAGAAGGAAGCAGCAGTGCTGGGAACCTGTGAACATTCCCTCTTACTTGCCTCATATGGTGCCTAGCATTCCCCTATTATTATTCACTTGTTTGAATTATGACTGTAAAGCCATCTTTTGATATAAATAAAAATTTTAAAACAACTTTATAGAATGCCTTTCCACCATAGGCCTGTTTTGATAGGAAAAGGGAATGAGAGTTAGAATAAGTACCAAGAACGTGAAAAGGTGTGGAAAACCATCCCAGAGCACAACCATCCTGGGTATCTAGAGGCAGGTCTGCCAAAGGGAAAAGAGGGATAGAAACGAGGTTGGAGAGAAACCAGTTCCATCAATGTGTATTCTCCAGGACCACCTACACATAAGAGATTCCTCCATATCTACAAGTATTAACTATCCCTAACGTAGCTTCCATTTTCCCAAGCTACATGTGCTTCTCACTGTCAGTTTTCCTGACTGTACTACCAGCTGGAAGCATTAACTAGGTCATTAGTCATCTTAGGAAACCCCAGAATACATATTTGAAAGCTAAAAGGGGCATGATATTCCTTCTCAACAACCTGGTGTCCCAAGGTAAAATGAAGGCAAGTTGTTTTTCACTTTTACCCAGATCATAAAACTCTCACTTAAGGCTGGCAAAAATTGCAACACAAAGGTCTGAGTCCTCAGGGCCTGTGTGTCTGGTGGGGGAGGGGAGAGCACTTCCAGCCAGACTAAGATCTCCGAGTGGTGGCAAAGTATGTGTTACATCCTAGGAATGGTGTGTGGGGAGTTTGCCGAGGGATTTATACCTGCCACAGTGCCAAATGTCCAGGTCTGCACTCTAATATTAGGAACCAATCTAATTAAAGAAGAATGTTCTGCACTTTGGAAACAACCACCAACCATAATTCATCAGCTCCGAGAGCTGGAAGTAACACGGCAACAGCCCACAGAAAGGGGGTAAGAATAAGGAATGCGACAGATGGAACTACAAAATTGAAATTGCCTGATCCTGCTCTGCTTACAGTCCTCTTTACCTATTCCATGTGCCATCCACATGTCTATGCCTAGTGCTTGCCATGGCATAGACTGCCAACCCCTTTCCAGCAGATACTCTTTCCTGCTCCTGAGGAAGCCTCCATGACCATCAGGATCCTGTTTCCCAACAAGATGTTTTATAGGTAGAAAATGGGTCGGTCAGAAGCTGTGTCTCTAATACTTCCGTTATCCCCCAGAAAATGATCATTGGCTATTATCGGACGGCCACCAGCAGCTGGCTCTTCAAGGGGGATCCCCTTCCCATGGTATTTCAGGATTCTGAAACCTGATCTTTGTCTTTCTTGGTTCTCACAAGAGAACAGTGCCTAATCTCTTGTTTCTGGCACAAAGTTCAAAATCAAGGTCTCAAAAGGCCATGCTTTCTCCTGGATTCTGTAGCATTTGGGTCCTGGCTTGCCACAATTCTTTGGATTCTGTGGCTTGCCTTTGCCTCTGTCACATGGCTTCCACTTCTCCTGCTCAGTTGTCTGTGTCTCTGACTAGATTTTTTTCTCCTTACAAGGACTTCAGCCATATGGACGAAGGCCCACTTTAAAGATTCTATTCACAAATGAGTCTACAACTTAACTGATATCTTCAAAGGTCCTATTTTTAAAATGGGCTCACACCCATAGGAACATGGATTAAGACTTTAGCATGTCTTTTATGGGGAGATGATTCAATCCCTAACAGTAGTCCTTAATAATCTGGCATCAGTACTGGTCCCTTCCCTCTCCAGCTTACAAGCCCTAATGCTGTATTTGCACATATGACCCCCTCTACCTGGAGCACCCTCCCCACCCCGTGTTTTTGCCTCCATTCACCTGGCTAATGCCTGGGTATCACTCAAGACTCAGCTCAGGCCATCTCCTTCATTCCGCAAAGCCACATGCTCCTCTCTCCACCTTTGTATGCAGTAGCTTGCTCTATTTCTGTTCCCATAACACCCTGCACTTCCCCCTCTCTTAGTGCCTGTCACATTGTCCATCATGTCCACTGATTTCCCACTTTGCCCACTGAATGTGGGACACTGTGAAAGTACAGACTGTCTTCCTGGACCATGCATCCCTGACGCTCGTGTCAGTCCTTGACCCAGAGAAGGTTCTCAATCATCACTGAAGGAATAGCTGTAAAAAGACTGAAGCCTTCAGTTTGTTTTAAGTTTTTCAATGTGATTTAACTCACATAGTACTGAAAAACACCTTTTGTTCTATTATAACCACAGAGATTTGGGGTGGGCAGGTTACACAAAGAATATTGCCTTCTTTCTTTTTGTCAAGGTAAGAACAACTCTTGACTCTCACTGTAACAGTTTGGCAACAAAATTGGACCTGTTTTCAAATAATCAACAGAAAAGCCTGACCTAAACTTACAGTCCTTTATTTCACCTAGTAAAAGTATTCACGTGTTTTGTCGAAGAAATAGTAACGTGTTTGTTAACAGGTAGAGCTTTTGGCCATGCTGAGGGTATTATGTAGTATAAGATATATGTACCATATTATCTTCATAATAGCTGAGAATGTCTTAACTTCAAAATGTATCTGGCCCTGAGGGTTTTAGGAATTGGACTTGTGGATGTGGACTGAATCTTAACCAGGAGACCCAAAGTGTTTCAGGTTCCCTAGTGATGAGACTAATCAGACAATAGCACTTCTTTAGCAACTACTGCCAAAAAGAAAGGTTTCCATTTCACTGTTAATTTATACTTAGTTTATTCTTTATTTCACTGCTTATGTCACATGAAATACTCTGCTGGGTACACACAGTTCTATGGTCATCATGTAGAAATAGGACTTACTTCAATTTCCCAATTCAGGACACTTTTGTTGCCACTGCCTTTTGGCTTTAACAAATCTGAGTGGGTTATTGGACTACAAATGTGCTATTGTTCTCCCTATATTTTTGTTTTTGCTCTTATTACCATGCATTTCTAGCAGGTAGATGCATGCTTTCGGGCTTCCTTGACTCAGAGACTTTAGCAGAACTAAAGAACAGAAGTATCCCAAAATCTGAGAATATGCTAAGTGTCCCAGAGGAGCTAAGGGGATGGAAAGTCCCAAAGTCCTCCTGCCTGGCCTGAGAAGGGCAGAGTTCTTCAGGGCCTGTGGCAGTGAGAACCCTTTCACATTCTGGGATGGTGCTCGACAAAGTGCGAGGCCTTGCCGGGCATGGGCACGCAGAGCATGCAGAGAAGGGACCCCCGACACTCAGGAGCCCCAGCTCATCACAAATGCCTGTGCCCCACACCCAGACTGGAAACAGAGCAACCGAATATCAAGGACACTCGACAGCTTGACCACGCGGTTGTCAAAGTGAATATGAGAGCATGGAGATGATGCTGGTATACCCTAAGAGGAAGAAGGGGTCCAACAAGTGACTGTAATAGAATTTCCTCCCATTCAGGTAAATTGGAACCTTGATTTAAGGAATAAAAAGGTGATTACTTTTGCACATCTGAGCTGGTAGGTTGAAGCTCATGCCCATGACATGTAATTTGACAGGAGAGTTTGGGTCTCTAGTCTTCCGTTGGTTACTTCCTTCTACCAGTACTGCAAATTCTGAGTAGGGAATTATAAGCTGGTTCCTGCTACCTGGATCTTGGTTAGATCCCTGGAAATGCCCCTGAATGAGATTTCTGTTTTTAAGTACCAACAGAGCATAAAACACACAAGTACAATATAACCTATGAGTGCGAAGTAGAATTTACACTTAAACAATGTATATTTATGATGTTCCTCTCCCTCCTTCATTGGGGAACAGGACCACTTCTGTATACTTAATCAGAACACATTTTAAATCACACCATGCAACAGGCCCTGTGGCAATCTATGATGGCCAAAGTATATAAAATATGAGGAAGTTAAGAAGTTGCAGCTGAACCAACAATATATCCTCCTGGAAGGGAGGCATTAAATAAATCTTCACTGTTTTTTGATAGCCTATTAATGTTCCCTAAGAGCTCCAGTACATTTGACTACATTTTTCAGCCTTAAACAAGCTTTTGTAATCATAAATATAACACTAAAAAAAGCAAAGACAAAGAGTTAGCAATTAAATGTGTCTCTTGTTGGGACTAGCCAATGAATGGCACCTTCCTCTAAAGGGAAGTAAAGGATTACATAAAAACCAGGCTATATGGGAATCATTTTTTTATTTTTTCATCCATTTGTGGAGATTTAAGGCCTAGTTTTAATTCTGACTTGGGGTTGGGAAGGCAGCACCTTCTGATAAAGACAGGATAATTTTTCTTGATCAGGTTTAGTTTCATTTGTTAAATAAATGGTTTGATTAAAATAATTCATAGTCCTATTTATATAATAACTTTTTACCCTAAACTTATTAAAACCAGGAATTGAGAAAGATACTGAGAAAATAAAAGGCCAGCAAAAAATAGAAATGAATAAAAACTCATTCAGTATATATTTCTTCTTACAAAATAATTCATCAGCTAAGTAAATAACTAAAGTAAAGTTAAATCATTTAAAGATCTTGTCCAGTCAGCTATTTTGCATCTCAATCAGCACCTTATAACATTTCTAAGCAAGTAGGTATCCTTTGGGTAGAATAAGTGATCCAAATTTTTTTTGACATTAAAATTTTTATTACCAACTTTATTTTCCCATTTTTACTAACAGTCATAGACAGGTATTTATGACAGCTGAATATCACAAAAATTAATAACATATTTTGACAGGTAGAAGAGTTCAAGTTGCTGAATTAGAGCCCTAATAGAATTAGAGTAGATGGTAGGAGAAAGATCAGATGTGCCTTGATTGTAGCAAGCTAAACTCTGCTAAGAAATATGCAGCTTGGATTAAACACATTTATATATGACCAAAAACCAAAAAAAACAAATTATGTAATAGTGAGCTCAAATTCCTATAACTTGATCAATGGAGCTAAGCAGTGAGGCAGGACATGGAGTAGGAGACAAAGAATGGTGCCTAAGATAAAGCAGCTACAAGAGCAGAGGCCCTTCTTGTTTCCAAGAAACATCTAATAACATACATTGTACACTTTGGGTAACACAAGACTCGATGATATTTCCAAGTTTAAAGTTCTATTTGTCTCTGAAGGACAAAATAGGAAAGGCGCAAAGTTCAAACTTTCGGTTTCTATATTAACACTGGACTTTAAGGTTAGTGTAGAATGATCCTAATCTAGAACTCCTACAAGGACCTATAGCAGAAGTAGTTATCAGTGGAAATTCCTAGCTAATCATTTTGAAGGCTGAATAGAAACCAATGAACAGAAACCAAGCTTTAGCAGACCCATCCAAGCTCTTGTTGGTCAACCAATCTATCCACACGTTAAGAAATGTCTCTTATGGACTCACACTGTGAGGAGTCCTGGCATGTAAGACATTATTTCTTATACCAAATAGAGATACTAACTTATCTCAAAATTACTATTGTAAGTTCCTTGCAGACAAGGGGTTCCCTGCTGTATTCCCAGGGCCTATCCTAGTTCCCAACATAAAGAAGGTTTATTCACTTATGACATTTAAACATGTATCACAAATATTTATTAAGATGCACTAGGTATTCTACCATCCTCCAAGGAATTTAGGACCTGTTTAAGGCAACCTTGGAAGTAGCTTTACTTTGCTGTCAAAGTCAGTAACAGCTGATGCTGAACAATCATGAAGGCATGTTAATTTTCAGCCAGAAAACAACAAAAAGCCATTTATTGATTTTCACCAGGAAACATTGCTAAGGACTAGAGCTTTAGATAGAAAGACAAAGTATCAGTCACAGATGTGATGGACATCACTCTTAACAATTTAATGGGGAATTCAGAACAGACTGGCATGTTATCAACATAACTCTAGCCATATAAACAAAATAATCACAAAAGGAGAAAAATAAAAGAATACAAAATGCTTATTAGATTCATTGAGAAAAGTTTTCTATATGAGAAAAAGTTACTCTTCAAAAAAAAGTTTTTTAGAAAGGACTGGTTAAAAAAGGTATTACACAATATTTTTTGTTATTGTCTTTTCAGAGGAAGAAAAAAAGGGAGCGGGGGGTGGAATTTTGGTCTGTTTTGCAAATAGAGCCCAAAGAGGTTCCTGACTTTTCTGAAGGCACATTGAAAACAGCCTGAGTAAGGAATCCCTTCCCTGACTCCCACCTAGTGACTGGCCCCCCAAACAGTGACCCATAGCCCCAGCTCCTCAGCCCTACTCTACAATGGCTGCCACTTGTTTCTATTTTTAATAAGTTCATACTTATTGTTTTCATTAAAGGTTGGTCAAATTAATTTTTTTTTTGTAATTTCTTGGTGCCTCTGGCTGGCTGTTCTACACAGTTATGTATAGAGACCTTCACTTGCTCCCTGTTTCCCCAATCTGCTCTTTAGCACCTCCACATCCTTGAGCTGTGGTGATATGTGCCATCGTCACATTCTCAGCTTTATCTCAGAGGTAGTTTCATTTGCTCTCTGCCCCTGTTAAGTACCTCATTCCAGTTCCACCACTGATTTCAATAGGAAAAACAGAACAGATATCCCCATAGAACACTGTCATCACCTCGTAAGGCCTGCAGCCTGGAACATAAAATACTTCCAATTTCTCAGTTCTCTCTCAGCTTGAGTAGATTACAAGTAGGGCACTTAAAATCAAAAGCCAAAAGGGAAGAAACTACGACTTTGAATGAGAAGTCAAAGAAGAAGTCATGAACCATTTCCAAACATTGGGAGTTCAAAGTCAAAACACCCTAGAGAGACTGTGGATCTGATCATCAGAGTGTTCCCAAATGCAAAAAGCAAGAAGTAGACCTGCGTTTCAAACAGGACTCCACAGCATATGGATTTTGATTTAGCATGAAATGAAATAAAATAAAAACAAGGCAGAAAAGCTTGGAAGGACTGTTCCACTGTCATCTTATTTACTACCAAGTGAGGTCCAAGTAGGCCTTCCTTCCAATCCACTAATAGGCTGAGTAGAGTTCAGGTAACAGGAGAACCAAAGTTTCCTGTTTCACAGGATGTTGAAATCTCAGGTCCAGAAGGCAGCTTGCAAAGCCATCCCCCTCAGCACTTCCTTACTGGTTCACATTAGAGCACCCAAAAATGTATTGTTGCTTAAACAAAAGAAAAATCTGGGAGTAAGTTTCAGAATTTTGAAATCTGATTATACCACAAAATGACGAAGGCTATTTATAAGCACTATATGATTCGTCCTATCTGCCATGCTCAAAGCTGTGGCGTATCACTGTACCAGCTTGCCCCTAATGATTTGTGGAAGAGATTCCCGCTTTGTCTACCACTGTTCAACCAACGGAGCAAACTCTCTTTACCAAACAACTCCCTTACTTCTTAAGCAATATAAAGTGCAAGATTGATAGTCCTTTAATTTTACAAAGCACCCTGAGTTTAGAAAGCATTTTTCTATATATATATATATATTATAAGATGCTTAGATTACATAAATGTTACACAAAAATTACAGGGATTCCCATGTTCCCCACCTCCCAAACCTCCCATAACCTCCCACATAAACATCTTTCATTAGTGTGGCAAATCACCATCACCCACAGAAATAATTTGCTACTTTTATCTATTCTTTCTCCCCTTATGATTGTCCATCATGCTTGAATCAGATGGTATTCACTCACAGGGCAGCTCCAGGCAAGGACTACACAATTTCTTGTTCTGTCACAAGTGTGTTCTCCCAATATTACATTTAGAATCTGTTCCTGCTTTAAGCAGCCTGCTTAAATTCCTGCTAGAGAATCACAGAATCCTAAGATTTAAGACTAAGAAGATACAATGCGTTTGACTATGGGGGAAAAAATCAACAGTGTGAGGCATCCATCTTCCCTCCTTACCTTGGTAAAAAGCCAATAGGTGAAATTCCAAACTGGTGAAAGTCCCAAATCTTCCTTGGAGTCCTTTCCTTCCTGTGAAAAGAATCATTGGTGAGGTGGGGCAACAAATCGGGAAAAATACAATGTTGGTAGGCAGATTTTCTGCCTTCTATTACACCAGCCCTCACAAACTCAAATGCTGCAGAGGCCAGGGGCCAGGGAGGTAAAGAGTGAGCAGAGCTGGTCTAAAATACCAGCCGTGGTGGGATTGCCTGGCTCGACAACGTCAACATCTGTTCAGCTCCCGCCAACAAATGAACAGAAATATAGGCCCACCGTAACCAAATCTTTAGAGTTCATGAGACTCCACAAGTCTGGATTTTTTAATGAGAAATTTCCCAATTTTCAAATGTCGGCAACTAATTAAAGATATTTTTTAACAGTGTGAGGGCCAAGGAAAATTCATCCACAGGCCAGCCATGGCTTAGGAGGCATGGTTTGCAACCTCTGTGATAGGCTAACAGGCTGATTAAGTTCACTAGGAGAGTTGGGGTACATCAAGGAGGAAAGAGAAATGGCTTATCCTTCTGGCTTCCGCTGGGAGTCTAACAACCTGTGTGGAAGAACGGTGGCTCCCTGGGAAAAGAATAATGGGAAAATAGCCAGCATGGCTTGGCCTAAGCCTATTGGGCTGACAATCAGTTGATGTTGTCCAAGAAACAGCCTCCTTAGAAAAAGTTAGGGGGTGGAACTGGAAGTCTAATTTAAAGGACATACCAGTATAAACAAATAATGTGTGTTTCTGTTCTAGAGTAAAAAAGTACAAAAGCAAATGGGAGTAAGATTCCAGGTCCAAGTTCCTCCAGGATGGAGAGAAAAACTATGGAAAATCGGTGGATAATGTGCAGTTATTTGGACCATAGTAAAGTGGAGTGAGAGAAAATGTTCAATTACTAGCATAGACCTAGGAGGGAGAGAGGGTGTTTATCATCACAGTCCACATCCCCCTGGATCTGTCTCTATTCACTAATCAAGGTCAACCAGTCGAAACTGTTTAAGTGCAGAAAAATGATAAGGAGGGTCTCTCTCTGTATCTATTTCCATTGAGTTACTGTTACATCAGTCTCCTGGCAGTTCCACATTTGGGGAAGATGGCGATGGACAGGTAGTGTACCAAAGGGAAAGACCACATGTGTGTAGCTGAAAAATAATATTTGCTAATTTACAGCTATTAATTAAAAAGTCCTGTCACCAAGCCAAGCACTCCAGCATGTGTTTAACATTTTTCCCCAAGGTGGATCGCAACTTCTCCAGGAAGGGAGTTGCAGAGAATGCAGGGGAGGTGCACAGCACTTAGGCTAGCAGGCCAGGGAGCGGACAGCGTCTGCAGGCTTTGAATTTGCACAAACAGCCCTGCCTCCCCCAAGCTGAGACAATGCCCTGCATTCACAGCCATCTCAGGAACTCCAATACAAGTACTGAGGAGCAGGGAGAAAAAAAAAAAAAAAACTAGACTTGAATTGAGGATAAATTGGTATTCACTAAATGCCACTTCTGAATTTACTGCAGCCTTCGCCTTTGGAGGGAATTGCCAAGGTGCTCATAAAAGGAGAAATGATGAATATTCAGGATGTCTTTTGAATCCATTAGGCAACTGGGGATGAGGTCTCCATATGTAGGGCTCTAGTTCTTTCCTTAGGCTGTTAAGAAGACTGCCAAAATGGCCGTCTGCAGGAAAAAATGGACCCTGGGTTTGCCAATGGGGAGAAAGTCTAAACTCCAAAGGTCAAGTCCGTGGAAATAAACCTGGTTAAGGAGTTTTATTGCAGAGGAGATCTATAAATTTTGGATTACTGGTCAAAATGAATGAGAGAAGGTGTCTGTCTGTAGGAACATTGATCAAAATATAGTAGCAGCCTATTCATCGTACTTTCACCCTTTGTTTCACAGGATTAGATATACTGCAGATCTAATTGTGTCCACTCCGCACAGGAAAATCCCAATCAGACAATCTATGCAGGGGCCTCCTGTAGTTTTGTCAGCTGGGCTAACCAGAAGCAGAATTGTTTGTATATCCCTGAAGAATTTTTTGTTTCCAAGTCTGCTTACTTAAGTCCTAAGCACTTGTTCCTACAGCTTACACAAGGAAGAAGGGAATTAAGGGTTCTTTATGCAAAAAAAAAGAATTTTAAGCAATAATTTAGCACAGACCTTTACCTCCCAGAAGTATTGAGCATACATCAATCTTTAGGAAAAGGGAATTTATGGAAAAAAGGATGATGCAAGTCACATATCAGCAGTTTCCTTGCCTTTAAAGTGGAGAAATGGAGTCAGAGTCAAAGCAACAAGCATTAATTAAAGCCTTCTGTGCATCAGGCCCTGAGATAGATGCTCATAAGCACCCTTTCTTGTCCTCCAGAAGCTGACACTTTAGCAGGAGAGACACACATTGCAGTATATCTTTAACACAATGTTCAAATAACTACAGTAAGTGCTATTCAACTCAGATGATAGAGTGATTAATTTTGGTAGGGAGTATATTAGTCAGACAAAGGGGCGCTAATGCAAACTACCAGAAATCTGTTGTCTTTTTTAAAGGGTATTTATTTGGGGTAAAAGCTTACAGTTACAATGCCCTAAAGAGTCCAACTCAAGGTTACTTCCTTACCAAACTCTCTTGTCACATGTTGAAGCAAGATGGCAGGCGTCTGTGAGGGTTCAGCCTTCCTCTTCCTTCTTAAGACTCTGTGGGTCCAGCTCTTTCCGATCTCAGCTGTAGGCTGGCATGGGGCTCAGCTGCTCTGTTCTCTTCACAAGGTCAACTGTAAACTATCAGGTGAATGGCTCATCTCTCTTCCCAGGGCCTCTGCCATGTCTATGGAGCTGTCTCTCTTCCTCAGTGTATCTTTTTTGCATATCCACTTCTGTGTATCTACTTCTGCGTCTCCTTGATTAAGTGTCCGTTTATATAATCCACAAAGGGGATGGAGACTCAAACTGAGTCACCCTAATGACATGGTTGAATCAAAGCCCTAATCTTGACATAATTCAATCAAAGTCATCTCAGCTGAATCTAATACAATCAAAGGGTATCACACCCAGAGGGACAGACCAGTTTACAAACTTAATCAATATCTCTTTTTGAAATTCATAAATAATATCAAACTGCTACAAGAGGGTTGGGGAGAAAAATCAGAAATAGAAAATTCCAGAGACATGAAGACATTGGAACTAAGTCTTGAAGGAGAAGAGGCCCAGCATGAGGAGAGAAAAAAAGAAAGATGGGGTATCCCAGATAGAGAGCCTTGCAAGGATGAAAGCTGGGGGTTATATAAAGGCACAAGGAGGAATAGGAAATCAGGTAGAAAAGGCCTCTAATTATTTTGTAGGAAACAGACTATGAACCCTCAGGGAGACTGTGTGCCCGTCCCCGTGTTCTAAATCAAGAATCAGAAAATATAATCATGCACCTCCAAAGTTCCTTCCAGAAATAACATTCCATGATTTTTATTATTCTAAGAGACAGGAAAAACTTGAACCCAAGAAAGGTCTTGTACTTAATGATCTTAATTCTTTGCTATTTTAGTGGCCAGAAGTGAAATGGGTGGTGTTTGGTGGATTACCACCTTGGTCTCACCTATCACAGTCAAAGTCACATGACCTTCCAATCAGGGAGGACCAAGCCCAGCCATGAGGAGCATGAGGGTGCCCTTCCAAAGTGCCTGGGGAAAAGGTCCCTGGGTCAAGAATATACAGATACCATGGACACCAGGTTCTGTGATGATACTCCCAAGTCCTATATCCCCCAGAATTTTCTATCATCCACTCTTTCTTCCATCTTCTCTGCCTTCCCATATATTATATATCATCAATGAATCTGGGCCAGAAATAAATCAAAACCCAGATACATGAAAAAATGTCTCATGTGACAGGGTTTCATTTTATCTTCACAATAACAACAGAACTACAAGTGGGACAGATGAGAAAGGTAAGTGCCAGAGAGGTGAAGGGACTGCTTCAGTCCTCACAATTGGGCAAAGCAGATTTGATGTCTGCCTGATGTAATTCTCCTCTGTCCATACACCTGCTCAAAGTTGCCAGTCTTAAAAGCAACAGCTGAATTCATGGGAAAAACTTTCTAAAGAGGCAATAATGAGTGGTATCATCTAGTTTTTATTAAATGGCATGAAGACTTAGAGCATGAACAGAAATATGAACATTTTATTAAAGATTAAAATAGTAGAGTCTGTCATGATGTGGTATATTATTAAATAAGTTAGATACACTATGACTTAAGTGTTTGGTGGTTTGAATTTTGCGTATCCCAGTAAATATTATGTTTTTCAACTAATCCATCCCTGTAGGTGTGAGACCTTTTATTGTATTAAATTCAGTAAAGGGATCTTGATTAGATCACATAATTAGATTGCTTTTGATTGGACTACATCATAGAGGCATGACTCAGGTTGGGTCTCCGCCCTCTTGCTGTGTCTTATATAAACTAAGAACAAAGAAAGATGAAAGGAAGAGACACAGAGAAGGGAGCCATTTTGACTCAGCTATGTGAGAGAGAGGACTCCAGGTTGGCCTACCGCTGCAGAAAGACACGGAATCCCCAAGAGGCACTCAAAGAGATGAAACCCAGGGTGAGATATCTGATCACCCACAGCTGAGCTCCAGGAGAAAGTAGAGAGAGAACAGTAGACCCACCATCTTGACTTACCATGTGGCAGGACACTAGGATCTGCTAGCCACTGATCTTTGGTGAGACAGTTCTCTGTTGATGACTTGATTTGGACATTTTTGCAGCTTTGGAACTGTAAGCTTTTACCCCAAATAAATCCCCTTTATAAAAGCCAACCCATTTCTGATATTTTTTCATGGTCAGCCTTTGGAAAACTAAGACAGTGGCACAATAAAAATCCAATATACCTACTAAAAGCATGATTCCTGAAAGAAACAAATGATAAAGTGTACTCTGTTAAAATTAAAAATACTTGCTCTGCAAAAGACACTGTTAAGAGAATGAAAAGACAAACTCAACCTGGCAAAAATATTTGCAGATCATATAACTGATAAAAGACTTGTATCCCAATATATATATTAAAATTCAACAAGAAAATGCCCCAATTGTCATTAGGACAATGCAAATTAAAACCACAATAAGATACCACTGTACACATATTAGAATAGATTTTTTTTTTTCAAACTGACACTACCAAGGGCTGGTAAGGATGAGAAACAACAGGAACTCTCATTCATTGCTGATGTGAATGCAAAATAGTACAGCAACTTAAGATACAGTTTGTTAGTTTTTTTATAAAGTTAAACATGTTTTAATCATACAACCTAGCAATTTCAATCCTAGGTATATACTCAAATGAATTGAAATTGAAAATTTATATTTTCAAATGAATGTGAATGCTTTCTGCAGCTTTATTCATAATTGCCAAAAACTAAAAACTACCCAGATGTCCTTCAACAGGTAAATGGATAAAATAAACTGTGTAACCTCCATACAATGGGATACTACTCAGCAATTAAAAGGAACAAATTATTGATTCATACAATAATAATGAATCTTAAAAGTATTTTGCTAATTGAAAGAAGCCATATCCAAAAGGTTATATCTCATATGAGTCCATTTATGACATTCTGAAAATGGCAAGACCATAAGGATGAAAGACAGATCAGTGATTACTGAAGACAGGGTAGGGGATTAACCAAAAAAGACATTTTAGAATGATGGAATTGTTCTGTCTGGTACAATGATGGTGGGTAAATGACTCTATGTATATGTCAAACCCATAAAACTGTAAACCTAAAGAGGGAACTTTACTACATGCAGATTAAAAATAAACAAACCAGGATTTCAGGAGAACCCAGGATGTAATGTTGTGACAAATAAATTTAATTGTATTATAAATGAATGACAAAACCTTGCTGAAGCAGGTGGAGAGAAAGGAAGCTTATCTGGGAAACTTTAGAGAACAATGTTTTGGCTATATATTGTAAAGCTAAAGGCAAAAAAAAAAAAAATTGTATATAAACACTATTTGGTAAATTTGTTTCTCACAAAGACACCAATAAGCAATTTTGAAAGTACTTTACTTGTATACTAGGGTTGAACAAATAGATACAATGTAGATAATGCGAGCCTGGTTCTTCACTGTCAAAGAAAGAAGCTCAAATAACAGATGAAAACTAAAAGAATTCTGGTGGTATTGGATTGAATCAGAGCTATCAGTATGAACTCATGTTTAATTTAATATATCTACTGGTATACAGATACAGAATTATAGATGTGTATTTGATTATTTTACGTACATATATTTTCTAGCTCTATCCACTAGAAGGAGTGACACCCCAATAGCAATAAGCACATCTAGCATCCAGATATTGGTTTCTAAATACCAATTTCCAATAAAAGGAAACAAGAATCCTTGAAGAAATAACTGATCCTAAAGCTGGGGCAGAGAAAATACTAAATGAGCCTGGAGTATCTTATAATGCCAAAAAGTAAGGAAGTAATAATAAAAAAAATTTTTTTTTTTAAGGAATGGAGTATAACAAAAAGACACAGACACCAATCTGAAAGGGCTTCCAATGAACAAAACTGGAACAATTTGAGCAAAAAATAATATACAACCTAAAGAATAAAATAAATATCCACAAGTCCATACTAATATAAATAAATGATAAAGTAAATAAAATAAGGAAGAAAGAACAAAACTTCCTGACAGATGGACTCCAATTAATAAATATAGAAGGGAGGAAGGGAGGTAGAAAATCACAAGAATATTACAGTAATAATTCCTGCAGTTAGATCCACAAATGAATCTAAAATGAGTGGGGGAAACCTGAAGGAGAAACAGGATTAGTGCAGGGCCTCAAAGTAGCTCCAAAAAAATATTTAATAATTATTGTAATGGTTTTAACATGCATCTACAAACTCTTTGATACTCCTTTTTCCAGAGAGGAATTTAAATTTCCACCCCTTGAATGTGGGCTGAACTTAGTGACTCACTTCTAAGGAAGAGAGTATAGAAAGGGGAAAATCATAACTTTGCAGTGGAGAAACCTGGCAGACCCCACCTTAACCAAGTCATTAAGGTTAACATCACCAGTTTAAAAATATACAGATAGATATGTTAATATCATATACCCCTCGATATTGTACACTTCACCTCTGGAGTATTCTTCCCAAACATCCATAACCCTTGAATACTAATAAGAAAATAGACAAATGCAAATTTAGGGAAAATCAACAAAATACCTGAATGAAAGTGTCAAGGTCATGAAGGACAAGGAAAGACCAAGAGACTATCACAGATTGGAAAAGACAAAGGAGACATGACAACTAAAGCAATGGGGTAACCTGTATTGGATTCTGGAACAGAAAAAGGACATTATGGGGGAAAACTGGAGAAACCAAAGTCTGTAGCTAAGAGTATTGAACCAATGTTAATTTCTTAGTTTTGATAAAATTACATGATTATGTAAGATGCTACCACCAGGGGAAGCTAGATGAAGAGCATACTCACTGTGGCAATTTGAGATTATTTTATGAATCCCAAAAAGAGAAATATTGTATTTATAAACTAATCTATTCCTCTGGAAGTGTTACCCTTTGATTTGATTAAATTTAGTTGAGGGGCCTTTGATTAGATTACTTGATATGATCGATTTAAGGCTTTTGATGAGGCTACCTCAGTGAGGCATGACTCAGGTTGAGTCTCCACTCCCTTGCTGGGTCTGATATAAATAGAAACACAGAGACTCATGGCAGACAAAGACAGAAAAAGAAAGCTGCCATATTTGATCCCAGGCAGACACAGGAATACGAAGTCACCATGTTTGATCTTCAGAGAAAGACTACAGGATCACTTAAGCATGAAGCCTCAAGAGGCTGGGCCCATGGAGCAGCTCAAGAGGAGACAGTGAGCCCGGAGGGGAAGGCTGAGACCTTGGCAGAGATTGGCAGCCACCTTGTTTCACCACATGGCAACAATGCCAGGATCAACAGTAGCTGACTTTGGTGAGAAAAGATCTTTGTTGATGCCTCAATTTGGACATTTCATGGCCTTGTAACTGTAAGCTTTTACCCCAAATAAATCCCCCTTATAAAAGCCAACAGATTTCTGGTATTTTGCATCAGCAGCCCTTTGGCAAACTAAACACACTTTCAATATTATCTTTCAACTATTCTCTTACTTTTCAAACTAAAAAGTTTTTTTTTAAAGATTCAATATAACATAATTAGCCTACACTCTTGATTCTAACCTCTCTCCTAAGACAAAGGTTATAAGATGTTTCCCACTATGCCATTATAGAAATACTATGGGGGAAAAAAAGAGAACAGAAGGGAAACACCATGGAAAAAAGAAGAAATAGGAAAACAAAGAAATGTTAAGTTTGGAAGAGAAAAGAAAAGGTGGAAGGAGTGGTGATATCTTCCACCCTGAACCCCAACAGTCCACTTCACACGTACCCTAGTCTGGCATCACAGTTGTTACACTTCCAGCATTCTCTACCCCTCTCCCATCACTGTATTATTTTGAGTACATGCTAAGCTGATATAACAAAAGAACTCACAAATATAATTACCAAAATTAATAAGCATTTATTTTTATCTCATTTCACAGTTCTGAAGTAGGTATTCTAGTGTTTGTAGGGTGACTTTGACTCCATATTTATGGGTTCTGTCCCTGAGTCTAAGTTGGCTGCTCCAGCTCTGTCTTCTTCCAACCATTGGGAAAGGGGACAAAGATAGGGCAGCACAGGCCCCTTCCTTGGAACACTTTTCCTCTGCTCACATCCCATTGATCAGAAATGAGACACATAGCCTGACCAAAGTTACAAAGGAGGCTGGGAAATGTAGTCTCTGAGCAATCATGTGTCCAGTTAAAGCTCAGCAATTTTACTATTAAATATGGGGAGAGTTGATTTGGTAGATAGTGAGCAGTCACTGCCACCACCACCCCAATCCAGAATCCAAGGCTTTGAAACAAATTGTGCCAAGCACTGCTGAGGAGCGGCTTGAGCTTCCAATAGTCCCAAAACCTGACCGCCACCCTCCAGGCCTCCAGAGGTCAATTTACAAAGTCAGAGAATTTGGTCTGCTACTGAGTGAAGAAAATTCTTCCCTCCGGCCACAGAGTATGCAGGCTTTGTGTATACGTGTGTGCACGTGTGTATGCATACATGTGTGTGTACAAACTCCAGCCACTTATTCTAGGTGCTTCAAAGGGACTCCTGCTGATTATGGACTTCAGGAAAGGTGAGCACTAGGTATGGGATGGTTTGTTATGTAGCAATAGCCACCCGATAAAATGGTGGGGCCTGCTTCTGCCTGAGCAAAAAGCCTTCTCTTGTGGTGAGGACGAGCACAGCCTTTGGAGACAGATAATCCTGGATTCAAGTCCCAGCCCTGCCACTTACTAGCCATGTGGCCTAGGGTTAACCTCTCAGTTCCTGCCTCCGTAAAATCATGTTAATAATAACCTCTACCTTGAAGGGTTGAGATAAGCATTAAATGTTAGTTAGAACATCAGTTCTTATGGCAGAGGCAGACATAGTGTAAGGAAGTCATACCAAGCACAGAGGAGGCCTCAATAAATGTCAGCTATCATTGTCATCCACCTCGACTGACCCGGCCAGATCTCTGGTGCCTAGTTGTGGGTCTTCCCATGCCCCCTGCTTGCCAGTTTGCCACCTGTTTTACCTATTGGACTTGACTTCCTCAATCATTCTCTTCCCAGCCCAATGGGCAAAGGCCCAACCTGACCACCCCCCATCCTACTGGAGTTAACCAGGCCTAGAAGTATCTTAATGAGGCAATGGGTTATGCAAAATGATTCTCTCAATAAGAGATAAAACTGCAAGACAATTGGGAACAAAAGGGGAAGTACATAAGCAGGCATGGCATGGTGACAAGCACTTTCAAGGCCATAACTGTGTGGCAATAGATTTTCTCTTATTCTGAGATTTTCCCGGAAGGGACCTGGTATCATTAGCCATTATTATGAGGCAGAGTTATTTATTCACACAGTCACATGGATATCACATAAGACTGACAACCAGGGAAGGAGAATATGTCACTCTTTGGAAAGAGGGAGGAAGGAGGAGGAAGGGTTAGGGCAGGAGTGGGTGGAGGGAGAGAACTTGTATAAACCTATCGGTGAGGGGCTATTAGCAGCCTAAATGTTTATTTAATTAAGGCCTACTAGTAACAAATTATTTCATGATTTGCACAATAATATTTAAATCCATCTTCCTAATCCCCAACCAGCTAGATAGCTGCAGAAACAGATTACATACTGATGAGGAAAAAATGCACACACACCCCTAAACAATGTTACAATAGGTCAGTTTTCTTGCCAAACATTCCCTACATAATTGGTAAACTTCTTATTCATTTTCCACCCCCACAGGTTACTGGAAATTTTATAGGGTACAAAGAAAACACAAGTGCATTGCCCTCTTAAGGTGGGGACTCCTAGACAGGGAGAGCCACAACTCAGCTTCTGTACCAGGGCCCATATTGACCTACCACACCAGATCCACACGTGCCCTGGGCTGACATGTGGCTTGGCACCCCCATCTGAAGAGGGTCGTTAGAGGCAACCAACTGGGAACTTCAACCCACAATTTTTATCTCTTCTTTATTCATCTTCTCCCTTGCTGATACACTGAGGTCCAAAAACACACTGAGGACCGTGGCTTTAGAGCTGGAACTACCTGCACTTCCTCTGGAGGAGCTTGTCTCTCTCTTTCCCAGGGATAACCCCCTGCCTCCTGTCAGATTTCCCAGCACAGTCCCCAGATAACCATCTTTTCCAGGTCTATCAACTTGGCTGCTCCCATTTTGATTCTCTCTCTCTCTCTCTCCACATCACATTTTGGCTAAAAAACATTTCCTGTCATCTCCTTGTCTTCAGGATAGAACTAACACTGCTTAGTCCAACATCCAAGGCCCTCTGAGGTCTGTCTTTCCTTGCTAGCCCCCTGCCTGAATCCATGTGTGAAGCCAACTTGAATGCCATTCTCCCCCCAGAAGTAACCTCCAAGTCAAAATACCCTTACACTTCCCATCCAGAAGCAAGTTTCTCTTCCCACACCTATGGCCATTCTAGTGGTTGTGTTTCCCACGGAAAAAAAAAAACTATTTCTTCCTGTTTACTGACTATAGATGACTTCATTCATGTATTTAGTCACTCATTCAATATGGATTAATTGGGTACCTACTATAAAATATATATAATTATAGTGGTTTATATACCACCATTGGGCTTGTGCCAATGCTAAGCTTTATTTCACTTTTTGCTGGCTGGCACTTAGGTCTGGAAGGTAAGACATTTTGGCTCTGAATTCAGGGGAAACAAGCTACTCATTATCCCATATTTAAGGGCCTGTGTGCTGGTGTTTAGGTGGTGGTGCAGGGAGGCAGCCTGTGGGAGAGAAGATGGAAACTCCAGTAGGAAGACTTTCCCAAACTCCAAACACAGGTACAAAAAGGCCATAAGCCCAACTGCCCCCAAGATCCCCACCATCACCGCCATCAAGATAAGTGGTAGACCTGCCTTTTCCATGTGTTCCACACTTTTGCTGACCTACTTGTAGTTTCAAAGGGTCGTGATATTAATTTTCACATAATTCCATATTAAAAAATGTTAGAGAGGGGATCCCTAATCATTGCTAAGGCTTTAAAGTTTCAAACACTTTCACATACATTATCCCACTTGATATTCACCATAGCACTGTGAGCTAAGTATTGCCCTCTACTTCCCCAACCACCCCATTTTACAGTTGATAAAATGAAGCCCAAGTATCTATTGACCTGCTGAAGGTGGTTGCCTTAGTAGATAAAAGTTTAGAAAGTTTCAGCCTCTGGTCTTTGCCACAAAAAAAGTCTGCTTGTGCTCCCATTCCAGTATCCACTAACTGGAATAATCATATGGGTATCATTGCTAAAACTCATACTCAAAAGGTGCACACTTATCTAGCAAAATAACCTCATTCTCATTTAGAGAAATAAAACCTGCCTTCTGCCCACCACACCTACAGGCCCAGATATGCATTTTCCCATTGGCCCTTTGCAATGGGGATGTCCCTAGGATTTAAGTTTATTTGAGCATGTTAAATGCTGAGGAACTAAGGAAAAAAAAAATCAAATCCATAGGGAGCCTCTCCCAATTCTTCCCTTTGAAGTTAATTCTAACCCCACTTATACTTTGTTTTATTTTAAAGATAAACTGCTAGATATACTCCATACCTGTTTGCAACAAATGGGGAACAAACAGTGAAGAAAACTTCTGAGGTATTTCCCAGATGAACAAAATCAAAAATGCATAAGAAGCATCATAGAGGTTTAGCTGGCTGACATTTTCAAAGTTTCATCAAAATTATTCATCAGGGGGAAGCGACTGTGGCTCAATCAGTAGGGCTCCCGTTTACCATATGGGAGACCCCGGGTTCGGTTCCCGGGGCCTCCTGGTGAAGGCAGGCCCGCCCACATGGTGTGGTTAGCTGACCCAGCGAGCACAAGCAGCAAGTGGGGGATAAATGAATAAATAAATAAAATCTTAAAAAATAAAAAAAAATAAAAAAAATAAAAAAATTATTCATCAGGGTTTCCTCTCAACCTCTGACCCAATTTTCACCAAATTCCTTTAAGTTCCTCACTTAGGTTGCTCTTTTCTCCACATCTCCCTCCCCACTTCCTCCCCCCCCCCCCCCTTCTTCCTTGGTAACCTCTTGCTTGCCCACAACAGTTTGGTGTTTTGTTTGTTTTCTATTTAAATCTAAATATGAATGTGACAGGCTCTTTTTCAGTTGTCTGGGAGTGGATCAGACCACACCAAAGACCACTGGGCATCTATTATTTTATTAACCTGTTTTTTTTTTTTCTTAAAGTTAAGTCAAGTTCTAAACTGCTGGCTAGTATGACCTTGAAAAAACCTCTCAGCTGCTTTCTAACCTCCAATTAAATGAACATCCTTATAAATATCTGATAGTAATTGAGGGGAAAAGATGAAATAACACATGTAAACGTGTTTTGAGAATAATAAAAGCTATAATATGTAAAACATTCATTTTTTTGATGTCTCTATTTCCTTGTCAGTAAAATGGTAATATTAAATAGTACTTGTCCATTGAGCGATTGAGAGGTAATAAGTTTTGTTTGTTTTTTGTTTGTTATCATTATTATTATTGGAATAATGAAAGTGCTCTAAGAATGATTGAAGTGATGAATGCATAAATACATGATTATACTGAATACCATTGATGGTACACTTTAGATGGATTTATGCTTTATTAATATGTTTCAATAAAATTGACTTGTTAAAAATTTAAAAATAGTACTTGTCACATAGGATTATTATGAGGATTAAATGTAATAATACATGAAGCAGCTAAGCTCCACGCTTAACCCATAATTAGTGCTCAAAAATAATAATCACCTTTGTCAGCAGCAGCAGCATTCCCAACCCTATGTGGTCAGAAGGGTTGCTGTGGCCACCCCCGTTTTATAATTGAAAGGATGAAGGCTCAGAGAGATCAAGGAGACACAGACTAAATTCGCAACTTTAACATTTTATGACTTATTGGAACATGTTCGTATCCATATTGAGCTGGTTGGTAGCAAAAGCTCAGCAGTCAATGGAGTAACTTTGGTACGGCTTTCTATTTCGAAAGTATAAATGGAGAGCAGCAGGCTCCTGGTTCCTCTGAAAACATAAATCCATATAAGACATTACCTGCCCTATCTGGGCTGTTGGCTTATCAGCAGCTGTATTCAACCAGATATTCATGAAAAATGCAAACTCAAAGAAAAGGAGGAGAATGAAGAGGAGGGAGACAATCGTGGCTCTTACATTTAATCCTCATTTATAAGCAGAGAAACAAAGGCAAGAATGGTGACAAAGCTTCTCACAGGCTAGTGAAAACACTAACACTAAAACTCCAGACCTTTAAAACAGATAATGCTCTTTCAAAAACCTTTCTAAATTTTCAAATTATTTCATAGGTTAGATCTGCAAGGGAGCAGATCCTAGCACTTGAGTGGCGCTGGGAGAGGGGCAGAAAAATTCTAAAGACCGCAACTTTTTCTGTGACCGCGAGCTTGCAGCAGGTTTTTAAGCTTCTTCTGGTAGGGAGAATAAAAGGCTACCCTGGAATGCCTCTTACCATCCAGCTTTAGTTTGTACAAAAAAAGAAGGAAAAAAAATAAGTCAAGTCTTAAGCCAAGAACACCAGTAGGGGAATTAAAGAGCTGGGCACGCAATAATTTTAAGTAATGTCAGAAGAGATTTAAATAGCAGACATCAGCAGAAAAGAATGGGGAAACCTCCAGTACACTGACTTCATTGATACCCCATTTATCAGCAATTACTGACTCCATTAAAAGCCGAGTTTACAGCAGAAAGAGAAGCAGAGCCTAAAATATGTCCCAGCAGATGGACGGAGAGTGTCAGTGATCCTGTATTTCAAAGGCATCTGCAACGTTGTTATCATTGAACATGGAGTCAGAGAAGCAGCAAAAAAACAGCGGCCCAAGAGCCAGCAAATGATTTACTTGACCCTGGATGGATAGAACTGACAGCAGAAACCTCATTAATTCCTCGGGTCACTCTGGAAGACATTAATTTGGTTTGGACTCACGATGAGGGGAGATTTTCCAGACATACAAAAGGAATTATGAAATCTCCATGGCCGGGGAAAGTATGTCCAAATCACTTTTTGCATAAATCAAGCTGACTTTCTGAAGAAGGATAATATGCTTAATCAAGGGAGTTATGGAACTTCTTGTGCTTATTAGACAGAAAATATAACAGCATTTTATTTAGTTATCAGTTCTGGGAGAGACTTTTTCCCCCCTCTTTAAACTAGTCTTCTCCTGCCAGTATGGAAGAGATCCTTTATAAGGGCTGGAAGACACTATACATGTAAATAATTTGTTGACACAAAAATAGACTTTCTTTTTCTTTTTTCAAATGGGCAAGTACATCACGTGGGCCTCTGAGTCCCAGCCAAGGAGCCAGCTCACCGGCCCTCACCTGCCCCCCACTCCCCTTTGTCTAAAGCTTTCTCAATACTGAAACATTCCTATAAATAACAATCACCAGTAACTGGTGTTTTCATTCTGTATATTTTGGTGGCCCGGGCCAAAATTAAGAAGTCTGGGATGAAGGCAATTTGGGGTGAATTACTAAGTATATAATCCTAACCAGAAAAATCCTCTCTGTTCTCTCTCCAAGTCTGTGTGCATCTGCACACAAACACACAGAGAACGAAAGTTCTGTGATCCCAAAAAGGAGTCAGTTCTAAGCCTGTGTGATTTTAATGACTTAAGCTCTACAGCTTTTCCAGAAACCCTGCTTCTTTGTCTCATTATTAACCAAGGAAGAAAACGTACTTTTTGTACACACACACACACCAAAAAAAAAAGATGATTAAATCCAGAACAAAGCAGTCAGTGGGTTATTTACATCAGTGAGCCGCTTCATTTTAGGGACATAGACAGATCAAGGTATTCAAAATGGTCAGGAGAGAAAGAGAAAATAAGAGGATGTGGGGAGGGAATGAGCGAGATTGAAATTGAAATGCTGCTAGGCAATGAGCTTATACCTGAGTGTCTGCTGCATAGGCACAAGCCCGCTTTACTGATGATATCTCCCCTTGTAAAAGTTGCATTCATCATGTTTAAAGCAAGGTTATCTCTAGCTGAAGAGAACATGCATTAGTACATTTTACTCATTCAACACTGAACACTCCCTAACAACAACAGTCCACCTAAAGGGACTAGGAGAACAGGAATTAATCACAGGAAGAGACAACTTAAGGGAGTTGGGCTATAAAATGGAATTCATTAGTAAGCCATAAAGTATTACTGCTTTAACTAGCCTTCCCCTTAAACTCTGCTTCCTCTGCCTTGGGAAGCATTGGCTGGCTCACCTGGTGATGGAAAGCAATCCCATTTCCTCTTCCCACTGGGCACAGTGCAGAGAGCTTACTAGTCAGGTGAGTGCAGGATCACGGGTCTCCATTCACACAATCTCCTGGATAAATACCTAGTTTGAGGCTTAGAAGAGCCTGATATGGACGGTAATCCTTAAAGTTCAAGATCCTCTTGTCTATCCCAGCAGGCTTGCTTGGAATAGCATAAGCTTTTCTCACTTGGGACTGTCACATTTGAGACAAAAATGCACATGGTTACAAGCACACATTCTGGATTTCACAGCTCTAGGTTCACCAGTTCTGGCACTTCTCCGCTACATGACTTTGAACAAGTCACTTAACTACCCTTAGCCTGAGTTTCCTCAACAGTAAAATACAGATAATTATAGTACCCAGCAGAGGGGGAAAGTGAGAATGACATGAGATAAAGAAACAATCTTTGTAATTCCCTGATACCCTCATAAACCATGCACTCCTTC
Organism: Tolypeutes matacus; assembly: GCA_026826555.1. NCBI lineage: Eukaryota > Metazoa > Chordata > Mammalia > Cingulata > Chlamyphoridae > Tolypeutes > Tolypeutes matacus. The sequence continues at coordinate 5,061,483 of JAKSZT010054263.1, forward strand.
GTAGGAACAGATGTTGCCCGGCTGTGATAATCTGCTCTTGCTCATTTCTTTCCAATAGTAAGATAGTTTTCCTGCCTACGTCCTGTTAATTTGGTTTGGTTTCTGTTCTTTCGCACATTCCTCTCTCCTAATCTTCACCAGCATATGCATTTACCAATACGTATTGGGTCATGGTTGGGGTTTTTTTTACCGATTTACAAACTGAAAGAGCTGCTGTTGACAAAGGGCAAAAACTCTCAAGATTTTCATCTCTTAAGCTCATATCTGAAGGATGGTCAGATGATTTCAGAATAAAGCAGAGAATGGATGGGGGGAGGTATAGAAGAATTCTCCCCATCTTGATGTCTTCCTTAAGTAGCTTGAAATTATTCATCCAATGGCTTTGGGTATATAGGGCGCTCTGGTTAGATTTATTCTCTGATGATAAAATACTGGGGAGAGAGAAAAAAACTGTGCATCTCACAATAGCCTTCTCAAAGCTTTTGGAATAGCTCAACCCTACCTCAATGGTCCCCCATTCACTGCTTTAAAAAGTAGTATACCCAATCTGAAAAATCAATTAACTTCACTACACGGAAGACTTAAAGTCAAGTGCTTAAGCAGAGAAAAATTCAGAGGCAGTGTCTTTCTTTAGGCCACCATTAAAATAATAAGAGATATCTGTGTCCACATCTGCATGAGGGGTATGGGAAAGCATAGACTCAGTCAGTGCCTAGCTCTTCTGCACAGAGCTGAGCAGTCTTAGGTAAATTACTTCAAATCTCTGAACCTTAGTTTCCTCATCTATAAAATAATCTCATTAATAGACTGGATTAAACAAAGCACCTACCTCTTGTAGAGCCTTCAATAAATGGTTGTATGGTGTGGTATTGTGTGATGTTTTATCAGATTTATTAATAATACATGATGAGGAGCGGATGTGGCTCAAGCGATTGAGCACCCGCCTCCCACATGGGAGGTCCTGGGTTCGGTTCCCAGTGCCTCCTGAAAAAAAAAATGCCAAATCAGGAAAGCCAATGTGGCTCAGTAGATGAGCACCGCTTTCCCACATATGAGGTCCTGGGTTCAATCCTCAGCCTGTGGCACCTCAAAAAAAAAAAAAAAAAAAAAAAAAAAAAAAAAACCATGATGAGGTTCTAACTACTGAAGCTACCTTGGACTAGCTGTTAAACCATTTGTCACAGAAAGAATAAAACTGCATCTGTATGAAGCCACGCAGCATAATTATTTTCTTCACATTTTGATAAACCAGCCCATTGTTTCAGAAAAATCCAAGATACCTGGTTTAACTGATTCTTTTCATTAAGATAATTGATATTTTTAGTTTGCTAAATTCAACTACTTCTTTTGTGGCAGTATGGAAACAGCCTAAACCATCTCTTTTGCTGCCTAACATGCAAAGACCAAGGTCGTCAACCCCACTCAGAAATATTTTTCTCAGGCAACCTTGTAGATGCCATACCTAACACTCAGCTAGATAGATTCATGGCTATCAAAATAGGTAAGGTCTTCGTGTGAAAAGCATCCCAGAAATGCCCAATGCTTTAGTCCTTGAAAAGAAGACACAAAATATATGGGTCTCTCCATCAAATCTTTGACATTACAGATATTTCTTTTCCAATTACAAAGTAGTTCTTAAAGTAAAAATAAAATGGAGAAAGATCTGAAAGCATTAAAAAAAATCCATAATTCACCATCCATATATAAACCTGTTAGTATTTTGATGTTGCAGTTAAAATCTACTTTTCTCAGCCACATATTGTGAACATTTTCCCATGACATTAAATATTCTTTTAAAACCACATCTTTAATGGCTGCATAGTATGTCGTTGTTTAAATAAATCCTCAATTGTTGGACATTCAGGTTACACCCAGTTTGTTGCTACTATAAATGAGCCATGATAAAACTCCATTTTTGCATAATTTTTAAGTTTCACATTATATTCCTCACCATATGTTTTTATTTTCTTTAGCAATTATTATTTATGGTTATAGGTAAGATTTTTTTTATTTATTTAGCCCTTAAACCTCTTTGATTCCAAGAGCATATATATTGCAATCAGGAGAAGGAAGTGGAATTGAGGGAAGCCAAATTAATCTACAAAAGAAGCAAAACTCCCAGTTTGAAAGCAAAAGTGAGTTCAGGATAAGGCTCATCAAAACTAGCCTCACAGATTGTCCCCTTCCTGGACAATATCGGTAAGGAGAACATAAACAAACAGACACAACTGGTACCATCAGCAGAAGCTCTCCTCCAAGGTCCTCATGCAGCCAGAAGCAAACTTCAGATAATCTAGTACCAGGGCACCTCCACAAGCCATTTCCTATAGAATGGAATCATTTATTAAAACCTTGCTCCCCTTGTAAAGTACCTGATAACATTGCTTTAGGGTCAGTATCATCACTCCCAAGTTATCAATGAGAAAACTGAGGCTCAGAGAGGTTAAATAACTTGCTCAGGGTCACACAGCAAACAATGGCAGAAAGAAAATTCAAACCCAAGTTCCCTGCACTTTCTCCACCACATGATGTTGCCATGTTGACTATCATGGTTGACCATGGAACTATAGGAACAAAGAAATGCTCAATTTGTAGGTTGTCTCTGGCTGCCAATTTTCTTTCTTTATGAAGAAAACAATACTGTTTACACCCGGGGAACACTGTGGACCCAGTTTCAGAGAAAGCCTCACCAAGCGGACTAAACCTTTCTAATTAAGAAGATGTCTGAAGGAAGTTAAATAACTGCAATTAGGAATGCTTTGTTTTAGGAGGACTTGGGGCTGTGCATCGTATTTCCATATGGCAGTTGCATGTGTTCATAAACGGGAGAGACTAATGAAAATCCACTATTACCGTGGAACAGTTATCTTGCGCTAAGTGCCTGGGAACCAGACACAGACATTTTCGAGCAGGCTGGTTCTCTGCAATCGCTTGTGGCCACTCTCAGAGAATTTTGTCTTCATCTCTCCTCCCAGAATGGCTGTTTTTGTAATGTGAGTCCTGACAAGATGACTCACTGGGGCCATGTTAACTTTTATCTTCATCTGTTTTAAACAGTAATTAGGCCAGAGTGATTTGGGGGCAGCACATGAGTCAAATTCGCAATCACTCCCTGTTCTGGAAATCCTGGTAGTTATTATTGGCGTTTTGCGACCATATTATTCACGTGCAGTTGGAGTGTTACTGCTTAAAAGTTATCTGGTCAGGCAATTAGGGATGGGTTGGTTTCCTTTAGTTCAGTCAGTTCAGATCAAAGGACTGCCAAAATCTATCCCTGAACTCCGTTTCCTAACAACCGGCGGCTGCCGCTCTGCAGATGCATTCTTACGATGGCCTTTCTCGACTGGTGCTAAGTTCTAAACAGTTCCTAATATTCGTCTGGAGAATGTGCAGGGCTTGAGAGGATTTTAATTTCCTGAAGGCAGGAAGGACACGCAAACTATTAATTTTTTAATGATTATAACCATGTGGGACGACTCCCGATTCCAAGCTCCTACCCTGAAGGGCCACTCCCTCATTTTTGGCAAAAATGTTCACATTTCCTGCTGTACTAATCCCTTGTCAGAGCTGTGTGGCCTCACACAGATTTCTCTCCCCCACACAAGCCCTCTTTATAACTCTCAAATGTGACTTTTGCCGAATATTCTTCTCCGAATCCGTTTCATTCTAGTTTTTAAAATATGTATCTTTTCAGTTCTCACAAGCATTCCATCTCCTTGGAGCCCTCTTTTGCCGGGTCCCCAGATCCTGCTAAAGTTAAAACACTAAAAAAATGACAACTGGCTGGTAAATCCTCAGCTCCCTAACCCAGCGTAGTTGCGAGGGAGAAAGCAGTCCAACCTGGAAAAAGGACTCTGGCGTTTCGCGTTGCAGAAGCAGCGAGGAGTAAATAAAATCAAATGGAAGCAGGCACATTCTGCAGGGGAGGAAGTGTCTGCAGATTCTAAAAAGGGCAGGGAGGGAGGTAGAAGTGGGCTGAAGAGAACATCAACAGTGAATAAGAATGACAAGGACCAAGCCAGGGCTCCCTTATCATGCTGATTTGGAGCTCAAAGGATTGGGCCCCTTACTCATTAGGTCAGGAAATATTCCCTCTGCCGTCACCTTAAAATTCATCTTTATTTTGGATGTACAGTAAAAGTACAGACATCTCCAGGAATTATAAACTCATGCAGTTTATCGGAATATCGGTTTCTTCTGGGGTGGAAGGAGTGCCCAAAGCACTTCAGCTGTATTTGTCATGATCATAAGACGGGTATATGAGTATTCTTTTGATTTTTCTTTATCCCTTTCCAAATGTAATAGATTTCCTAAGAACTTCTCACCCAACAAACACAAGAAACTCATCAAAGCCCAGGATTTGAAACCTCCATCTGGAAGCACCAGGCAGGCGGACTTCACGGGCAAGAGATCTGTGCAGGCTCACGAGTCCCCATGCCTAGAGGGGACCCACACTTGGCTTAGTGCTCTGCTGGTCTGGTCCTAAAATTCTTAGTAATTTTTTTTAACAATAACTTTTTTTTCTTTATTAGAGAAGTTGTGGGTTTACAAAACAATAATGCATAAAAGACAGAATTCCCATACACCACCCCACCACCAACACCTTGCATTGGTGTAGAGCATTTGTTACAATTGATGATAGTGCATTTTTTTAAACAAATCAATTTTATTGATACATATTAATAAAGCATACAATTTATTCAAAGTGTACAATGAATGGTATTTGGTATAATCACATAGTTGTGTGTTCATCATTTCAATCATTATTAAAGCATTTCATATTTCAATAATAATAATAAACAAAAAACAGACAAACAAGGAGATTCCTCACTTCTCAATCTTAGCAATTTTTTAACAAGAGCCCATGTATTACTTGTACTGAGACCTGCTAATTATGTAGCCAGTCCTAGGCAGCCCTTACTGGGTTCAGAGAAGGACCTTTCTGTTTTATGCACATGTGAATACTCAAGGTGATGAACTAAGAGGCCACCCTCTTCCCTCTCCCTTTGGAAGCTGTAGATCTCATCAAACACTTTTTTTTTTTTTTTTACCGGGAGGTCAGAATTTTTTTTTACCAGGAGGTCCTGGGGATCGAACCCAGGTCCCTCCATATGGGAGACAGATGCCCAACCATTTGAGCCACATCTGTCCCCCTTATCATACACTTTTGACCAGATAGACTATCCTCAGAATATCTCATTCATTCATTCACTCTCTCTCACATCTGCTTCATCTTTTTTTATCTTACCCTCAAAGACCAAAGACAGACAAGACACAGGAGAAAAAGAATGATCAAGGTTGTGTAGCAATTGTCAGGATTGGTGATAGGAGGTAGTTCCAGGCTTACCCCAACTCCACTCTTGGCACCAAACAAGAGGGAAGTGGCTCCCCTCTTCTCTAGTAGTTCTTACCAGAATTTTTTTTTTTTTTTTTTTTTTTTTTTGAGGTACCAGGGCAGGGGATTGAATCCGGGACCTCATATACGGGAAGCTGGTGCTAAACCCCTGAGCCACATGGGCTCTCAGTCAATCATTTTTAACTTTTGGTTAGGATTTAATCCACCAAATAAGGAGAAAAGACCTCTAGCCTCCAATTATTGGTAAAGCATGCTTTTACTCAGAGCATAATCACAGGGCACCTATTATGTGCAGGCAGTAAATCTGTCCCTAAAGATACAGAGAGGGAAAGCCAGCATGCCAGTCTGCAAAAGTTTACAGGGAAGCAGAAAAAAAAAAATTACAATGCAGAATGGCCACTGCTCTCGTGGAGATGTGGTCTAAGTGCTGTTTAAGAGTGGTACCAGCATCTGCGGAGGGTGGGCCGTGGGGGGACAAGATATCAGGGAAGGGGTCATGAAGGAGTACAGTGGAGAAAAGCACTCACATCGACAGAAAAAGTATGTGTACAGAAACCAGTATGGAAACCAATATGGAAACCACCTTTATATAGTCATCCATTCATTGTTTCTCCATAAATCATCTGTAAAGCACCATACTTAAATGTAAATTCAAGGGGGATAATGGTACAAGAAGCCGAACTGAAAGGAAGAGGCGAGATCATGAGAAAAGTGTAGGTTTTATTTTGTTGGCAAAGAGGAATCATTGAATAATTTAAGCAGGGAAACAACATAAGATTTTTGTTGGAAATAAAATTTGGCTTTGGAAGGTAATTTCGGGTAAGGTGTTTCAGTGTAATGTGACCAGTAAGACAGGGGTTCTGACAATCACTCTAGGTAGTGATGGTAGATAGGACAGAAATTTCAGGAGATAGCATTTGCTGGTCATGGAGACTGAATAGGGGCAAGGAATAAGAGGAATTTAGTATGACTCTCAGGTTTCCATCATGGGCAATTGGTGAAAGGTGGCATCGTTCTCCAAGTGATGGTGCCCAAAAGGGAAGTGGATTTAGGGAGGAATATGAAGTGTCCAGCATTGGTGGCATGGGTCTAAGGAAGCCTGTGGGACTCCCGAATGGAGCTTATTTCAGTCAGGACAATGGATATGTGAGTTGGAACTCAGGAGAGAATTTTGAGCAGACCTTGAGAGCTGTGAGTGCATAAGGAGTAATTGCTGCCCTCACCCTGGGTAGATTGCCCAGGAAAAGGGAAGAATGTGTAGAGAGAGGAAGTCTAGGGCTGGAAAGTAAAGAGAAATCTACAAGGAAGACTGAAAAGGAAGATGAACCAGGAGAAAATGACATGATGAAACCAAATTTCAAGATGAAGGGAGTGATCGACAATAGTAAATAGAGAGAGAAAAGGCAAGTAAAATGAGGTCAACACAGAATCATTGAATTTAATAACTGGAAGATCTTCTGGTAGCCTCAATAGAAATATGACTTCCTTGACTTGGCTGGCATTTATCTCTTAAAATCACTCCAAAGGATTCATACCCTTGCTCGCCTTCCATTCAATACCTAAGGAAAATGGACTTCATTTAGCAGTTAAGATCTAAAACCCATACCTGACTTTGGTTCTATTTACCTTGCAGGTAAAAGGGCCACAGAGTGCTTTCTACAAGTAGGTGATGAGACTAATGGTTTGGACGAGATTGTTGGGATAAAGGGCAAAGAGTTTCAACACCTCAGTGTCTTGTTTTGAAATCTGCAGATAATAAATCTTCCTGATTTGTTATTTAGCCAAATGGACTGCCCTTCCAGATCCCTCACAAAAATCAAAAATAAATTCTCACAGGTAATTTTTAAAAGGAAAGTCCTTCTGAATTGGGTGCATATCAATGAGATAATGCCCAACCACAAGCAAAGAGCCAGGACTGTGAACATTGAGGTGGAAACTGTTTGAAACGTGGTTATTTCAGGGAGGGAGGGTGCTTGCGAGTCCGCATGGCAGATGCAACCACCTCTTAGTTTCACCACATCCACTGTGGGTAGCCTCGAGATATCAACAGCTGCAAATTATATTCTTCCCTGAGAATATTCTCCCGAGGGTGAAACAAGCCCACCTTCAGGCGGCCTAACATTTACAACTTGTCTCACAATGGTATGATCAGAGTTGAGCACCTACCCACACTCCACCCTGTCAGGTTTACAAGCATGAGCTTCTTTTGCTTTATCAGCAAAACCTGGAACTGAGTGAGACCTTTTTATAATAAGGTAGGAAATGGAGTGGAAGGCCAGAGCCTAAGGACCAAGGAAACACGGTAAACACCACAGTAAGGCCTTACCCAGGAAAGCAAGCCTAAAGCAGTGGTGGCAGGGGCATATTTGCATCAGGTTTCTGAAATATTAAATCATGTCAGTTATAGAATGAATCTTTCCTTCAGGAGTTGAAGTTTTCTTCTCTAACTTAGCAGCCCTAATATAGAGCTTTATTTTTCTCTCTCCCAGATACACACAACAGGCTGACCACTTGACTTGGACTGACAATCATTAAAATTAAATTAAATAAAACAGTGAGACTGAGTTTTTTTTACTGACTTGACCAAGTGGCTTATGAAAATACCACCAAGGAGATCATATTGTATTAGAATTGAACATGAAAACTCAAGGTAAAGAAAGCACAGTGGGCAAGGTCAATTTATTTGGTATCATTTTACTGATTTCAAACTACACAAAATAATAAATTCATTTATACCACATCATGAGAAATGTTTTCATTCCCACCAATTAGCACAGCACCAAAGTCTTCTCAAATGAATTCTAACAATTTGGTTTAATTTAAAGTCCATGCATCTTGTCAATTCAAAAGATTTTAGGAATAACTGAACTATACAGGGTGATATTTTAATTTATAAGAAATAGAAGCTGCTTTTTTACACCAAAATGCAGCAAATCATTTTTTAAACAAATCAATTTTTGATACATATTAATAAAGCATACAATTTATCCAAAGTGAATAATCAGTGGTATTTGGTATAATCACACAGTTGTACATTCATCACTACAAACATTATTAAAGCATTTTCATTATTTCAATAATAATAAATTAAAAAACAGACAAACAGGGAGAGGATGTGGCTCAAGCAGTTGAGCGCCCGCCTTCCACATAAGAGGTCCTGGGTTTAGTTCCCAGTACCTCCTAAAGAGGACGAGCAAACAACAAGCAGACAGAGAGGGAGCCAATACAGGGGAGCCAATGTGGCCCAGTGGTTGAGCACCGCCAACCACATACAAGGTCCTGGGTTCATCCCCCAGTCCCTGTATCTAAAAAAACAAGCAAACAAGAAAATTCCTCACCTCTCAATCTCTCTGTTTCCCCTGCTGTACATAGCCACCATTTCTGGCTCTTGTTGCCCAATTATCTATTTTTTTATTAAGCAGTTTTATTGAGATATATTCACACAATAGATCTATCCAAAGTGTTTAATCATGGCTTTTAGTATAAACACAATGTTGTATATTCATCATCTCAAAAATTTTAGAACAATTTCATTACTCCAAAAAGAAAGACTCCACACCCCTTAGCATTCCTTCCTCAGCCTTACATAACCACTAATTAATTTCATCTTTATAAATTTATTTATATTTACATTTTATATAAATGGAATCATACAATATGTAGTATTCTGTGGTCTCCTTCACTCAGTATAATTTTTTTTGTCTGATATTAACATTTTGTAGTATTAACCTACATTTGTTCAGCTTCAAAGAAAATGGTCTTATATACGCAGTTTTACCCATATTCATATTTCACATAATATATTTGTATTTCACACAATATATTTAGTTCATAATAGGGGAATCATACAGTATTTGTCCTTTTTTGTCTGGCTTGCTTCACTCAACATAACGTCCTCCAGTTTCATCCATGTCGTCATATGTTTCATGACTTCATTTCTTCTTACTGCTACATAATATTCCATCACGTGTATACTCTACAATGTGTTTATCCATTCGTCAGTTGATGGACACCTGGGTTGTTTCCAACTTTTGGCTATTGTAAATAACGCTGCTCTGAACATTGGTGTGCAGATGTCTGTTTGTGTCACTGCTCTCAGTTCTTCCGGGTAGATACCTAGTAATGGAATTGCTGGGTCCCACAGTAAGTCTATACCTTGGAACACAACTGCTATGAAACTAGTCGAATTTGGTACTCAATGCATTTTGAGGTAAAAATTTTGTGCCAGTACTCATCATTTGTTTGGTACTCGACACGCAAACTAGAACTTCTCAGTGTGGCTTGCTTCGTGACTTGCTACCCTTTCCAGCAAAAACAAAGGTTCACGTGTTAGTAACGTGGTAGCTCTTGCCCTGTGCATATCCCATTGCAGTCTTATCTTAGTGTCTATGGTCATTTTGTGTATTTTTGCAGGGTTTTTTTCATCATAGGTCCTAAGAAAATAAGCAGTGATAGTGCTGAGCAGAAAAGAAAATTACTTTGCACCACCATTGAGCAAAAAAAAGAAATAATAGGTAAATGTGAGGGCGGTATTTGCATTACTGATCTTGCCAGGGAATACGGTATGCCTAGAACGATGGTCTCCACAATCATTAAGAATAAAGAAGCAATAAAAAAAAGGCTGATGTTGTGAAAGGAGTTAAAGCAGTAACAAAGCAGCATTCCCAAACACTTGAGGAAGTTGAAAAGCTGTTATTAATTTGGATAAATGAGAAGCAGTTAGCGGGTGACAGTGTATCAGCAGCCATGATATGTGAAAAAGCGAAAGTGTTGCATGCCGATCTTTTGAAAAACAAACCAGAACCGAGTGATGAGAGTGTTAAAGTTTTTCAGGCCAGCCACAGCTGGTTTGATAAATTTAAAAAGATGACTGGCATCCGTAGAGTCGTGAGGCATGGTGAGGCAGCATGTGCTAATAAAAAGGCTGCCAATGAATTTGTCAGTGAATTTCAAGACTACGTAGAGGCTGAGTGTTTTATTCCCCACCAAGTTTTTAATTGTGACGAGACTGGAGCTTTTTTGGAAAAAAAATGACTAGAGGACCTACATCACAAAAGAGGAGAAGGTATTACCAGGCCACAAACCAATGAAGGACAGGCTCACTCTATTGTGTGAAAATGCTAGTGGGGACTTAAAACTCAAGCCTCTACTAGTCTATCATAGTGAAAACCCACGAGTTTTCAAGAAGCATAATGTCATAAAAAGCAAACTCCATGGGATGTGGAGAGCAAACAGCAAAGCTTGGATCACAAGGCAATTTTTCACCGAGTAGATAAATGAAGTGTTTGGTCCCTCAGCGAAAAATAATTGCTGGAGAAAGATTTGCCCCTGAAAGCTCTCCTACTCTTGGACAATGTACCTGCCCAACCTCCAGGCTTGGAGAATGACTTACTGGAGGAGTTCAGCTTCATCCCTGTAAGGTTCCTGCCCCCCAACACTACTCCTCTCATCCAGCCCATGGCCCAGGGGGTCATTTCAAACTTCAAACAGTTGTACACCAAAACATTTTCCAGAGATGCTTTGAGATCACCTCTGACTCCCAGTTGATCCTCACAGAATTCTGGAAAGAGGATTTCAATATCCTGCACTACCTTAACTTTACTGATAAGGCCTGGAACAAAGTCTTTTATAGGACAATGAATTCGGCATGAAAGAATTTGTGGCCAGAAGCTGTAACTCAGAGACATCAAAGGGTTTGAGGCTGACCCCAAGCCTGCAGGTACAGAGGGTACAGTTGTGCAGGATATTGTATCTTTGGGCCAATCCATGGCTCTGGAGCTCGATGCTGCTGATGCTGAGGAATTAGTGGAGGAGCATCGCGAAGAGCTCAGCACTGAGGAGCTGCAGGAACTACAGAAGGAGCAGCACCAAGAGGTGGCTGAAGAGATTCCTTCAGATGAGGAGGAGATAAGGGAGGATGTCCCCAGTTCCTTGATAAAAGAAATGTGTGCAAAATGGGCAGGAGTTCAAAACTTTGTAGAGAAGTACCATCTGGACAAAGCTCTGACAAGCAGAAATGTGAATTTATTGGATGAGCAAACAAGTTCACACTTCTGAGGAATTCTGAGAAGAAGATAGAAGCAGTCCTCATTGGATAAGTTTGTAGTGAAGGTGACAAAGAGTGTGTCAGAGCCTGTGGTGCAAGTTGATAAAAGGCAGAAAAGAGAAAGAACACCTGAAGTGCAAGTGCCCGATGTTCTATTGGAGGAGGACTCTCCTTCCAAGCAACACTCCGTGTAACCTCTTATCCTCACCACTCTCTTCCCACCATCCCATTAGGCCATGGACTCTTCTCAGTACAGGTAAAGTTTTTATTTTATTTAATCTAAGTATTTATTAATTTTTAGGTTTATTTCTCATGTAAAGTACTGATATACAACCCTACCTTTTTACATATTGCCTTAAAAATGTGCATTGTCTTTGGTTTGAGAACGCATTACATTTGTTTACATTATTCCTTATGGGAAAGATCTGTTTGGTATTCATCATGCCTCTTGGAACCAATTAACAAAGAGTACCAAGATACCACTGTATTCAACTTCCTTAGAAACTGACAAACAGTTCTCCACATTGGCTGTACTGTTCTACACTCCCACTAACAGCAAATAAGCATTCCTATCTCTCCACCTCCTCTCCAACCTTTACAATTTTCCTACTTTTTAATAGCGGCCAGTCTAATAGGTGTGAAATGATATCTCATTGTAGTTTTGATTTGTATTTCCCTAATCGCTAGTGATATTGAACATTTTTTCATGTGTTGCTTTGCCTTTCGTATTTCTTCTTTGGACAGTTGTCTTTTCAAGTTTTTTGCCCATTTTTTAATAGAATAGTTTGTTTTTTTAATGTTGAGTTGTATTATCTCCTTATATATCATGGATATTAAACCCTTGTCAGATATGTGATTGCCAAATATTTTCTCCCATTGAGTAGGCTGCCTTTTCACCCTTTTGACAAAGTCCTTTGAGGTGCAAAAGTAGCAAACTGCATTTTAAAACCCAATGAATTGGAGGATTGTGGGAAGTTGGCGGAGTAGGAAGCTCCAGAACTATCAAACAGGCAGGAACTGTCTGAAATAACATTTTTAAAACTCTGGAGTCCAGTAGAACACTGTACATCATCCAGGGAAGAATGGGAGGAAGAGGCTGATAAAGTATGGTAAAGATTAGTAAGTTGCTTTCTCCCAGGGGTGGTTACCAGTGCCCATACCCACTCTCGTGGCAAGCCATTGGGTCCAGCCCCTGGCTAGCTTCGACAGAAAGGGACACAAAAATCCACTTACTCAAGATCAGGGATGGCCATGGCTGATCATGGCTTTTGATTAACAACTTTGGATGTCTGGGGACTGGCTCTAAGTGAAGCCATTGTTCCAACCTGCCCCCAAAGGCAGCTGAGGGGACTTTAAAGATACAATGCTTCCTCAGAGCTACAGTGGACAAGTTCAAGGCTGCATTGCTGGGCAGGTTAAAGCTCAGCTTTGGGGCACCCTTCCTGATCCCCTCCCCAGGCAAATTTGGAGCCAGTCTGTTCCCCAATCATGGATCCCAGGCTTTGCTCCAACTGGAAAAAACTGACTTAGGAAATTCCTCTCTTGCGTCCCCCCCCTCTCCCAGAATTTGCTTTCCAGGCAAAAGCTGTTCGAAAGCAGTATAATAAACTATTGAGGCAGGTGGCCTGGGGATTACATGCTTTAAATACCCAGAAGAGGGAGTAGGTCTGTCTCCTGGGAAATAGAGGCAGCATCCAAACTCCTGTAACCAGGGGAATTCCAAAGCAACTAATAAGCACAAGCCCAGGAGAAGACAGGCCAAAAGAAGACAAGGAGAGCCCTGCACTTTGCATCCCCCTTGATGGACTTTCCTGATAGGATGGCTGACACTTAAGGAAATATCTGTCACATCACCAGCTGGTTACAAAATAAACAGACATCTCAGAATAAATCCCAGGGTTAACATCTTAAAATATTAAAATTTATAGAGTGCAACTAGAGTACAAGACAAAGAAACAGGAAATGATGACCCATCCAAAGGAATAGGATAAAAATCCAAAAAACACCAAACACAAGGGAATGAAGCTAGAAATCAACAGCAGAGGGAGAAATGGAGAATTCACAAATATGTGGAAATGAAACAACATACTCTTAAACAACCAATGGTTTAAGAGGAAATTGCAGGGAAATTGGGAAATATTTTGAGGCGAATGAAAATGCAAAAACAACATATCAAAACTTATGGGATACATAATTAGCACAATACTTGATAAAAATATGTCCCAGAGACTTAAATATTTGGTCCGTCCATGTGCCAGCTGAGCCTTGAATTTCAGGAGAGTTGCAACACTTACTTTCCAGTTCATTGGACTCACCCAGGACAACCAAAAAGGAGCTGATGATAGACAAGGCCCATCCCAAGGAACAGAGAGTGTCTGCAACTGCAAGCAAGATAGCTCCATCCATCTACCCCATGGGATCTAAGCTCCCTCTTAATTAGAGGCATAATAGGCATCACCATCCCCAAATCCTCAAGATTGGGGAATGAACAATGAACTAAAGTAGACTTGTTATTATTCTACTATAGACTTATTATTATTCCAGCAAAGGAAGAACTCTTATCATTGATGTAATGGCAGTGGCCACCAGAGGTTCTGAGGGATGGGAGAGAGAAGAATAGGTGTAATATGGGGACATTTTCGGGACATTGGATTTGTACTGCATGAAATTCCAGTGACAGATACAAGCCATTGTATATTTTGTTATAATTTACAAAACTGTGTGGGACAAAGTGTAAACTACAATTTAAACTGTAATCCATGATTAGTAACAATGCTTCAATATAGGTTCATCAATGTAACAAATGTACCACACTAATGAAGGATATTGTTAATGTGGAAAAGTGTGGGAGGGGAAGGGAGTGGGGCATATGGGAGTCCCTTATATTTTTAATGTAACATTTATGTAATCTAAAGTTTCTTTAAAAATAAAAAAAAAAGTAATTATTAACAAAAAAACTTATGGGATGTAGCAAAGGCAGTGCTGAGAGGGAAATTGCGTTAATTCTTACATTAAAAAAAGAACAGTGAAGTGGATGTAGCCCAAGTGGATGAGCACCTGCTTCCCATGTATGAGGTCCCAGGTGCTATCCCTGGTACCTCCTGAAAAAACAAACAAACAAAGGAAAAAGCAATTCTTATTGGTGAATGGATGTAGCTCAGTGATTGAGCACCTGCTTCCCATGTACGGAGTCCTGGATTCAATCCCCGAGACCTCCTTAAAAAAAAAAAAAAAAAAAAGAAGAGGAAGAAAGATTTCAAATCAGACACCTAACTCAAAATTGGAAAAACTAGAAAAAGGAGTGCAAAATAAACCTAAAGGAAGCAGAAGGAAGGAAATAAAGATTAAAGCAGAAATAGAAAACAAAAAAAAAATAGTATCAACAAAACAAAAAGTTGTTTTTTTAAAAAAACATCATTAAAATTGGTAAACCCTTAGCTAGACTGACAAAAAAAGAGAAGTCACAAATAAATCTGAAATGAAAAGGGGACACTACTACCAAAAACCACTGAAATAAAAAAGACTGTTAAAGGATACAATGGACAACCTTATGCCAAATTAGATAATGTAGATAAAATGGACAAATTCTTAGAAACACACAAACTACCAACATTGACTCAAGAATAAATAGTTTTCAACAAACAAATAACTAGTAAAGAGACTGTATCAGTAATCAAAAGATTCCCAACAAAGAAAAGCCCGGGAGCAGATGGCTTCAAAACGGAATTCTACCAAACATTCCAAAAAGACTTAACACCAATCCTGCTCAAACTCTTCCAAAAAGTTGAAGAAGAAGGAACACACTAATTCACTCTATAAGGCTAACAACATCATTATACACTAGCCAGATAGAGACACCACAAGAAAATAATATTCATAAGAGAAATAATCTCTTATGAATATAGATGTAAAAATCTGCAAAATACTAGGAAACCAAATACACATTAAAAAATTTATACACCATAATCAAGTGGGATTTATCCCTGGTATGCAAAGGTAGTTCAACATAAGAAAATCAATTAATGTAATATACCACATTAACACAATGAAGAAAAAAACATATTTCAATTCATACAGAAAAAGCATTTGACAAAATCCAACACCCTTTCTTGATTTAAAAAAAAAAAACTTAGAAAATTCAGAATAGAAGGAAATTTCTTCAACATGATAAAGGGTATATTTGAAAACCCTACAGCTGAAAGTCTACTTAATGGTGAAAGACTGAACACTTTCCCTTAGGATCAAGAAAAAGAAGGGCCACTGTCACCACTGCTATTCAACATTGTACAAGAGTGCCTGCAGAGCAATTGGGCAAGGAAAAAAGCATCCAAATTAGAAAGGAAGAAGTAAAACTCTTCCTATTTGCAGATGTCATGATCCTATATACAGAAAATCCTGGAAAATCTGCAGCAAAGCTCTTAGAGCTAATAAATGGCTTCAGCAAAAGGGCAGGGTACAAGAATAACAATCCAATGATCAGTGCTTCTATACACTATTAACGAACACTCTGAAGAAGAAATCAAGAAAAAATTCTATTTACAATAGCAATGAAAAGAATCAAATATCTAGAAGTAAATCTAACTAAGGATGTAAAGGACTTGGGCACAGAAAACTACGAAAAGAAACCAAAGAAGACCTAAAAATGGAAAGACATACCATGTTCAAGGATTGGAAGAGTAAATGTTCTTGTCAGTTCTACCCAAAGCAATTTACAGATTCAGTGCAACCCCAATCAATTCTAACAACCTTCTTTGCAGAAATGGAAAAATCAATCATCAAATTTATATGGAAGGGTAAGTATCCCCGAATAACCAAAGCCATCTTGAAAAAGAAAATTGATGTTGAAGGACTTACACTTCCCAAACTTAAAACTTATTACAAAGTCACAGAAATCAAAACAGCACATTACTGGCATGAGAACAGATACATAGATCAATGGAATCAAATTGAGTGCTCATAAAAAAAAACCCTCACATTTATGGCCACATTTGACAAGGGGGCAAAGGCCACCCAATTGGGAAAGAATAGAATATTTAACAGATAGAGCTAGGAAAACTGGATCTCCATTTGCAAAATAATGAAGAGGACCCTATTTCTCACCTTATACCAAAAAAAAAGTCAAAATGGATCAAAGACCTAAATATAAGAGCCAGAACTACCAAATTCCTAGAAGAAAATGTAGGAAAGCATATTCAGGATCTTGTGGTAGATAATGGTTTCTTAGACTTTACACCCAAAGCACAAGAAACAAAAGGAAAAATAGATAAATGGGACATCATCAAAATTAAGAAATGTTTGTGCTTCAAAGGACTTTATCATGGGAGTAAAATGACAACCTATACAAAATGAAAGATAATATTTGGAAATCAAGTATCCAATGAAAGTTTAATACTCAGAATATACCAAGGAATCTTTCAACTTAACAACAAAAAGACAAACTCAATTTTAAAAATGGGAAAATAGACATATCTCCAAAGAAGATATAAAAATGGCTAAAAAGTACATGAAAAGTTGCTGAACATCATTAGCCATCAGGGAAACACAGATCAAAACCACAATGAGATACCATTTCACAACCACTAGAATAGCTACTATTTTAAAAAAACAGAAAATTATAAGTGTTGGAGAGAATGCAGAGAAATAGAAACACTCAGTCATTGCTGGTAGGAATGTAAAATGGTGCAGCCACTGTGGATAGCTGTTTGGTAGTTAGTTCCTCATAAAGTTAAGTATAAAGTTACCATATGACCTGGCAATCCCACTAGTAGGTATATACCCAAAAGAATTGAAAGCAAGGACTCCGATATTTTCACACCAATGTTCATAGAGGCATTGCTCACAATTGACAAAAGATAGAAGCAACCCAAATGTCCATCAACCCATGAATGGATAAATAAAATGTGGTATATACATACAATGGGATATTATTCAGCCATAGAAAAGAATGAAGTTTTGATACATGCAACATGGATGAACCTTGAAGACATGGTGAGTGAGTTAGGCCAGACAAAAGGGCAGATATTATATGATCTCACTTTTCTTAAATAGGTAGAATAAGTAAGCACATAGGGCAGAATCTAGAATATAGTTTACCAGGGAACAAGGTGGGGATAGGAAATGGGAAGTTAAGGCTTATAAAGTACAAATTTCCTATTTGGAATGATAGAAATGTTTTGGAAATGGATGGTGGTAATGGTAGCATAACATTGTGAAAATAATTAACAGCACTGAAAGATATATCTGAATGTGGTTTAAAGGGGAAGTTTTAGGTTGTATATATGGTAATAGAATAAAAAAAAAATTGTAAATCCATGAAATGGCACTACACAGTGAACCATAGTTTAAACCATAGACTATAGTTAATAATACAGTTATAAAAATGTGCTTTCATTAATTGTAACAAATGTACCACACCAAAGCAAGGTGTTAACAATAGGGTGGTATATAGGAATCCTGTATTTTATGCAAGATTGTTTTATAAACCCACAACTTCTCTAATAAAAGATTTTTTAAAAGTCCAGTGAATCAACTTTCACTTCCAGCCAAGATGACATAATAGGGATTTACCTTCCTTCTACCTGAAACAATTAATAAATGAGAAATATATGAAACAACAATTTTCAAAACATTGGACTTCAAGCAATTAAGGAGAGTGATCCTTGAGGGACAAGAAACAAAAGGAGAGTTCATGATTGTCCAGCTTACTGCCTGGGGAGAGTTTCCAGGCTTTAGCACAGGGAAGGGAAACCCATGGGCAGTACCACGTGGTCTCATGAACTAAAGAGATGAAAATGGGAGTCTGGGGAGACAAAAATAAAAGTGGCTGGAATTTGCAAAGTAGACTGCAAGAGAGTAGAGAGATACCCAGAGAGAGAGCTTCACAGGTCTATAGAGAATATCCCTCAAGTTCTCAACAAAGTACTGATCAGCATATACATGTGAGGAAACTGCCCAAAACCTGGGGGGAAAGTCTTCCAAAAGAATTAGAGAGAACAATCCCCAGAGCTCCTACCAGCCTGGAAATGGTTTGTGTTTCCATCAGCCAAAACGTAAAACCCTTGTAATTTGTCAGATATCAGGAGGGTTTTGTTTCAGTTGTGGCTCTAAACTAAACACTGCTCTGGTCCCATTTAACAAAGCTTAAAAGCAAGACCCAAAATGATAAAACTGTTTCCAAGTAACTTAATGGCTTCCTAGAAAAAAACTTGAAATTATTTATAGGAAAATAAAATCCTTAATATCTGGCATCCAAACAAAAATTACCAGGCATGCAAAGAAGCAAGGAAAGACGGCCCATAATGAGGAAGAAAAAAAATCAATCAAAACTGACCCAGAAATGACATAAATGATAGAACTGGTGGACAAGTACATTAAAACAGCTATTATAACTGCATTCCATATGTTCAAGAAGCTAGAGCAACGGCTCTCCACTAGGGGCAATTTCTAGAGACATTTTTGGTTCACCCAACTCAGATGGAGAGGGGATGAGATTGCAACTGATATTGTCAACCTACAATTTTATGTCCAGCAAAAAAAAAAAAAAATCTTAAAATGAAGGTGCAGTAAAAACTTTGACACACAAAAGCTAAAAGTATTCATCACCAGCAGACTTGCACTACAATTTTCTTTCCGCATTTTTAAGCAGAAAGAAAGTGATGCCATATGGAGACCTGGATCTACACAAAAGACTGAAGAGCACTGGAAATGATCATTACATGGACAAATATAAAAGACCTTTGTTCTGTTTTTCTTCTCCTTCTCCATTTCCAATTAAAGTGAATACCTCACAGGAAGGCTTTAAAGTATATTGACAATATCTAACCTATCATCACAAGGTAGTAGAAGAAGAAGGGAGTAATGACTATCAGAAAATCAGCCCTAAACTTCTGAAGACTGACCACATCTATATGCCATCAGATCAGAAAAAAAAAAAAAAAAAAAAAAAAAAAAACCATGTAGAGTTTAGCTCTAAACATTTTAACGACAGTCAGATGATTAAAGCATGACTAATTCAAGAAAATATGCATGGAATTGTCCTGCATGACACTGCAATAACAGATACAGGCCATTATGTATTTAGTCAAAACCTATAAAATTGTGTGGTGCAAAGTGTAAACCATAATGTAAACTATAGACCATGGTTAGTAGCAATGCTTCAATATGTGTTCATCAATTGTAACAAATGTACCACACTAATGAAAGATGTTGTTAATGGGGAAAGTATGGGAGTGGGAGGGGTAGAGAATATGGAAATCCCCTATATTTTTTATGTTACATTTACGTGATCTAAAGCTTCTTTAAAAAATAATAATAAATTAAAGAAAATATGCAATCACTACAGAAGATAATATTGAAAAGATAGCTACTTTTCTGACCTCATTTACCACATATCTCCTTCACTCACCCTTCTTTGCCAGCCATATCAAATAGCAACCTTCTCACTCCAGTAGACTGGGTTTATTATAGCCCTTGTCCAATATATCACAATCTAGTTTTTATTGCCTGAGACTCTGCCACCATCTTAGTCTAACACCTAGCACAGTCAGTGACCCATAGCTCACATACACATACAAAGAGATCATTAAATAAATAAAAATAAAAAGCAAAAGCTGAAAGTATTGATGGATGAATGGATGAATGAATACATCAGTACAATTCTACTGCAATAGATATATAAGGGCTAACATCACAGGCATTATGGAGCATCAATAGTGGCACTTTGGCACAGGGGAAACAAATTCCTGTGCTTTCTCCAGTTGCAATTCATTAATCACATGGCAACTAAAGAAAATCTAGAGAAGCATGGCCTATTTACTTCAAAGTTTTAGAGACTTACCTTAGTGCTGCCAAATGACCAAGTCCTTTGCTTGAGCAGTTCTAACACATGCTATATGTAGTGTAAAGGACTTATCAAATCAGGCCATACCCCCATATGACCAATATGCATGCTCCAGGTAAAATGCACCTTCTTCTCTAAAACACTATCCTTGGGATTATCATTGGAAGGAAGGAGAGTTACCAATAAATATTCACATTTTGTTTTATCCTCACATTACAAAAAGGGGGAGGGGTTTTTCAGAGATCATACATACATAGATAGATTAGAGAAAGAATCAAAGCCAATGGAAAAAATATTCTATTTTAGCTTAAAATTCACACTTTTTCTTAAACTTGAATTTATTCTTTAAAGATAATGGTTTTTTAATAATGCTAAATGACTATGCAGGGAAATGGATGTGGCTCAAGCAATTGGGCTACCATCTATCATATAGGAAATCCAGGGTTTGATTCCCAGGGCCTCCTGGTGAAGGCAAGCCGGACTGTGCAGAGAGCTGGCCCACATGGAGTGGTGGCCCACACAGAGAGGTGGTGCAGCAAGCTGACACAACAAAAAGAGACACAGAGGAGAGACAATAAGAGACCCAACAGAGCTGAGGTGGTGCAAGAGGTTGAGCAGCCTCTCTCCCACTCTGGAAGGTTCCAGGATCAGTTCCCAGGGCCGCCTAAAGAGAAGACAAGCAGACACAGAAGAACACACTGCAAATGGACACAGAGAGCAGACAACAAGGGATGGGGGGCGGTGGGAGGAATAAATAAATAAATAAATCTGAAAAAAAAATGACTATGCAGCCATACTTCTGGTCACTATTTCCCCTAAACTTTCCTTTTGCATATTTATATCCTCACGGACTTGACATCCATGAAATGTCTTAGATTGTTTTCCAAGGTGCCATGCAGTCTATACCAGACAAGAACTGACCAGCCCAAAACAGATCACTCCTTTGCTTTGCTTCTAATTTTTATTTTCATCAAAGTGGTTATGCACATGCACACGCATGTATGTGGAGTTGATGTAAAGTAAATTGTATGGTGTGCATTTTTACATTTCTGAAACCAGGATGCATCACACAATCAATGAGTCTTAGATTCAAATAAATATAGTAAGATTCCAGGCATATCACGGAAAACAGTCATTATCTGCTCCACACCACACCATGCCTAAAGCCTACTCCATATACGTAACCACTTTTACCTTTTTAAGTTTCTTTTGGTAATTACCTCTACATTTCAAAATTTACAAAAAGTTATTTTTGTAACTTTCCATTTTAGGTCTTATCTATTGTCATTCTACAGTGGAACTTGAAGTTTCAGCTCTCAAACAATGACCATCACCACCACCCCTCCATTTGTCAATAAACTCTTCTTCTCCTAATGTAGTTGTGGTAGGCAGAATTCAAAGAGTTCCAAGATTTCCTTCATTATTGTATACATACCCTACATAATTTCTAGTGGATTCACATACCATATGTGAAGATGATGGCTTTTTCCCCCCTTGATTAGGTTATGCTACATGGCATGGTTGACCTTAAGATTGGGAGATTTTCCAGGTGGGCTTCACATAGTCATAGGAACCCTTTAAAACAGGGGTTCTTAATAAGGGGTCCATGAGCATGAGATGAATTCAGAAAAAACATTCTTGTGGAGACGTGTTGGTGCGGGTGTGATATATTTATTAAATAGTGCACAGCATAATGTGGACTTAGTAAGGAGTCCGTAATTTTCACCTGATTGGCAAAGGGGTCCATGGAACAAAAAAAGGTTAAGAACCCCTGCTTTAGAAGTAATACATTTTCTCTGGTTGGGAGTCAAGGAGGGAGCTAGAGAGACACAGGCACCCTTATAGTGAAATGCTGATGGAAAGGGGCAGCCTCTTAGAGCTGAGAGCAGCCCCCAATCAACAGTTAGCAGGAAAATGGGGTCCTCAGTCCCACAACAACAACATGCTGGATGAGCTTGGAAGTGGATTCTTCCCCTAGAGCCACCCAAATGGAACACAGCCCAGCAGACACCCTGATTTGGCCCTTGTGAGACCCTGAGCAGAGGACTCAGCTACTACTACTCTGTGTATGAATTTCTGACCTTCAGAACTGTGAGCTAACAAATGAGTGAAGTTTTAAACTACTTAATCTGTGGTCATTTGTTACCCAGCAATAGAAAATTAATAGAGTAGTAATATTACAGTCTTTAGTGATATTGATGCTAGTGAAAAATTTGTAAATAGTATTCACAGCTACACTAAAATGCCTACCTTGTAGCCCATTCAGTCCTTCTCCTTTACCTATAATCTCGCCCCTAAGCCAGATCTCTGATCCATGGGGATTTTTTAAAACCCCAAAGCAATGTCAATCCAGTCATCCAGCTGTTTGTCTAGCTCGACGCATGCCCTCAGGTAGCAATGGAAGGAATTCTGCCCAGGTCCTTCCTTAGGCGTGGTGCCCAGTACTGAGTCTGAGTCTCTACCTGATAATCTGCCTCATCTCCTGGTCCACAGAAAACCAGACCAAGGCTGGCTTTCCTCAGCAGCCACAGCTTGGCTTCTCCTCAGTGCCTCTTCACTGAGAGGAAGAGGACTGATCAGCTTCTGGTTCCTGCTTCCTCCCAGAAGGCCCTCCTCGGCAGCTAACTTTTCCATGCACTATGACACCACATACTCCAAACCTTCCAATTTGCTAATGCATGGAATTTTCTCTTCAGAAATATATTCCTTGACATCAACCGTTTAAACATTAGTTTGCATAAACTATTCTGATCTTTTCCTGAGGGCAGCATTTGATTTGGGAGCAAAAGGACAGTACAGGGACTTAGAGGTTGCAAGAAAGGAAAGGGAAGCCAAAAGACACTCCCCTTCTCCACTTGGCAGTTCTGCTCAACACCACCCATTGCTTTCCGTTGGATGCATCAGCCCAGACACTAAGCTTCGCCTTTGGTCATTGATTCCTATGGTCACCCTTCTGTGCTTGACAATCTCTTAGCTTGTGGCTTACTCCTATGTTTCCAAAGATATTACTTTTAGAGTTTAATATCTTTGAAGGCATAGATGTCCATTTTACTTGTTTTTCCAGCTTTGAGCAACTTTATAGATAAGCCTTGATAAATTAAAATCTACCTACGACATAAATCAGGGTGTGATTATTCTTTTTTAGTTTTCATTTCCCTATACTAGGATACTTCTGACAATTGTCAATCCAATTCTCCAACCCTGGTACAGAGGTCACTCACTGTGTCCAAAGTTCCCTGAGGAAAGGGTAAGTGGAAAAAAAAAAAATATATATATATATATATATATATATAGCTACATTCCCACCTTCTTGCTCAGCATAGCAGAGAGGAAGGAGATTTCTCTCCTCATTATATCAGGGAAAGCACTATTGCTTCCTTTTAGTTTAACAATTCTAAGACTCAGTTTCTTCATTTTTCCAATGGGCATAATAATGCCTAACTCACAGGGAGTCCTGGATTAAGTGAGAAAATGTGAGCAAAATGTCCAGCATATGCCTAGCATAAATTTGATGAGCAATAAGTGTTACTGCACCAATTCCATCGCCCAAAGCCAGAGAGCGAGAAAGGAGCAGTCTGAGAAGCCATTCGAGGCATCCGCCAGAAGGGTTCAGTGGAGCACCGGGGGAGGGCACCCAGCTCTGTGAAGGGTAAGGATTGTTTATTCCAGACAAGGTCTACCCGTCCATTTCCATCAGCCCAAATTCCAAAGCCTGTAAAAGCATTATGGGACCATCTGCCTGGAGCCACGCTGGAGCTTCCTGACCTAAACAAGAAGCGGCTCGTTCCTGCAGGAGCCATGGTGCGGAGGTGGCCGTATTTCAGCAGCCCTCCCGACCTCTGAGTAAATAAACGTGTGGAGCAGATACAATAAGCATTTTCTCCTGTCCCAGAGTCAGATCTGTGGATTCCTCAGTCCCTCTGTGCTAGACAGACTGTAATTACAGGATATGTTAAATTTTCTTTATAGCTGGTCCTGATGGTTGTTAAGTGACCACACCAGCCGGGGTAGCCCCCCCTCCCCTTTGGTCTACCATGGGTAATGAAAACCAGATGCTTGTCTGAAGTTAATAATCAATACAGGTCTCATCCCAGTCAAGTAGGGCTCACCATTTGCTTGGAGAACACATGTAAATTGGTGATAAGCCGCGGTGACCTGCAACCTGCCATTGGGACTGCCACTCCAGAGCAAGATAAGCCATTTGAAACCCCCGGAGGTGACTGGGAAGAGAAATGAGCAACTGACAGTGTCTGAAAACTTACTCGGTATGCGCAGTGACTTTGAGTGTCAGAGTCCGTCCCCCAGGGGAGTTCTAGAGATAGGGCAATTTGGAAAGATATGAGCATCTCTGCTAAGAATCTAATTACAGATGTTATTCAGCTTTTAGGCAAAGTTCTTCTGGAATTCCTGGGCAAAGAAGTCTCTTCCACTTAAAGGCAGTTCCCGTCTCTGGCCCATAGATGTTTACACAATACGTAAATCAATGAATGAATCATTGAATTACCCCTGTTGGTATCTAACATTGTAGATCACAGAGTTAGAAATGATGAAGTAGCATCAATTTTTATAGCTCTTAGAATGACTTTTTAGGAAGCGTTCTCTCCCATCATCCTTTCACTACTGAGCCAAACCAATTTGGAGAAGCAGAGGAAGGAAATGCATATTTCTCTCCACCAATGTCAGAACCATGAAGACTGAAGAGAACTCAGCTCTCTGCCAGGTCTGCAGAATCCAATATAATTGTGTTAAGGTCCTACTGTGTTTTAAGGTGCTGTGCTGCTTCCTGCTTTCGGTAGAGGTACATAAGACAGTGTCTTGGCTTTACAGTTGCTGATAATATGAGATAAGAATGTTCGTGAATAAAAATGATAACCCAGGGAGAAAATAATGTACTGTCACAAAGATATGAATAAAGTGCTTTAGAAGCACAAAAATGAGATTAATTCTTCCTTGAGAGTAAATAGGGAGTACCAGAGAAGGCTACAGTGAAGAGATGACATTTGTTAAGCCTTAACTGATAACATGTGCCAACGTGCACATAAGGCAAAAAAAAGACACTCTATGGTGAACAGTTGCATTTTTGGCCTCCATTCCCCCTTCTTCTGTACCTGCATCCTGATTTTCCCTCGGGAAATTATCATTCCCCCATCCCTGTCTGTGTTTGTCCAGCGTTAACAATACAGGCTTTTGCTCAATTATTCATAGGATGGGTTGCATCATATCTTACTTCTAAGTTCCTATTAACAAAATAAAACAATCTATGTCCAAGTACTTCCTAACAGCCTAATACCATTTATCAAGTGCCTACCACAGTATCTCATTTAAAGTGTATAATATAACCCAATAAACACAAAAACATAGTAAGCAATGTTATACCCTTTTTACCCACGTGGAAACTGGCTAAAGACCTTCAGTAACCTCTCCAAGGTCACATAGGAAAGTCCTGAGATGCAATTCAGAAGCTAAGTTATCTGACTCAAAAATTGTTTGGCTTCCTCAACATCTACATAAAGGCTATTTCCCACTTCTTTACACTTTATCCTCACTGTGATCTGATACAAATTCATTTGAAGAAAAACACGTAAGCATCCCTCTGAACAAGAGGTGCATGCCACGCCATTTATGGGATGGTACTACATGTAGCCGTGGCGGGTAATGTGTGCTCTTTGCCCTAGCAAGGGCAGCTGGGAAGGATTCCAGTTTCACTCCCTGTGGAGGGGACTGTTCAACCTTTCCAGGCTGCCAGAGTTGGTTTTTGTCTTATTTGTGCCTTCAGTGTTGAGTTTGAAAAGAGCTGAATTCCCAGAATATTAGGAACACCTGCATTCCAATGAAATCCAAACATTAATCAAAACCAAATGTAAAGGATTTGGGGGTTGTGTGTCATCACTGTCACCCACATGCTGTTCCTCTCTCTCCGAAGGGATGCTTGAGAGTTGATTACAATTTCTTTTTGATGGTGCTGCTAAAAACTTTGAAAAACATCACCCGCCTCTCTTCACAAGACAGATTACATTGGGCAATTTGGAATCATGATTACATTGCACTAATTTTAGCTAAGTCATGACATCTTCATGAAAGCATTGTTCATGCCTGCCAGCCACTGCTGATTGAGTCCAAGTTCACCCTAGTTTGGAAAAAAGGAGGACTCAACAACGTCCTGTCCCTGTGAATGAGCCACTGTTGTATCAAGAGTAAAACCAAACCTGAGGCAGACAGGGCCATTCATTTCTAGATTTATACTTTATTCTCAAGTTCTGCTGCCTCTCCTGGGATGCCCCCAAACCGTCCTACTATCTGCTGGCTTCTCAGCTGTGCGGGCAAGGTAGATAAAGGTGCAGCCATTTTTTGTAATCACACACACATACACACACACACGCACACACACACATACCAGCCCCTACCAACCCCTTCAACAAGGACCCACCATGCTAATACTTACCTCCCTCATGGTCTTGGTCTCTCCAAGGTTAGAGTGGATCTTGTTATTCTTCCTTGATGACCTGCTTTGAATTACCATATAACCTTGACAAACTTGTAACATTCCGCAAGAGCAATGCCCTGGAGCTCTTTCCGCATATGCAGTGCTTGTTTGGTTGTTTTGGAGTTAGTTTGATTGCTTTTACCATTTGCTATTTACTAAAGGCCCTGAGAAGCTTCAAATAAGACTCTTGTGGCATGAGTTGCTATACAATACATTGTGGGAACACGGGCTGAGTCACAACAGAGGCTCCCGGCAAATGATCACTTTATTGCTTGCACAGCACAAAGGTCTAAAAGAGCAGGGGAAAAGACCCCACTTTGGCAGGTCCTCCAGGGAGACCACCTGCTCGGGTCAGTGTCAATGGATATTAGCTCCACATGCCTCCTTTTACATAGGAGATAAGGGACCAACTGTGGCTGATTCCCTGAGGACACCAATTGCTCGGAGGCTCAGCATGCCTCTTCTCATGTCAAAGATGAGGGACATGTGCACTGACTGAGTGCTGAGCTTTTTTTACACTGAGGCTGGGGATGGCGGCTCTGAAAGTGAGCAACAATTGTGCCCTAGCAAGCAGCTAGGGCTGGTTAAGATTTAACATCTCGCCTGGCTACCTGAAATCTCTTGTGAAATACAAATGCACTGAACACCTGCAAGCAAACAAAAGAGAATGGAAACACAACAAACACCTGCACACAAACAAGCAAGAGGGATAAGGGAGGGGGATAGGTGAGGGTTGGAAGATGACCACTAAGTGTGTCATTTGACATCCCCAACAGCTCTGACCCACCCTACTACTTACTCTTCTGAGAGTTACTCTTAATTGAATTGCTGTGAGGTAAAGAGATTTAAGTTTTAATGCTTTGCATTTTATCATGGCCTTCAGTATCTGCCCTTCAAGGAATTTATGAACATCAATTAAGATCCCCAACACTCTTCTGAGGGTATTTCCTGAGCCCTGGAGGTATTTGATTTGGTAGATGAATGGAAGCCCAGACTTCTATCTTTCCCCTCCACTAATGAGAACCACATTTTCATTCTGTCCAACTTTTCAGACCTCCTGAAAACTAAAAGAAAAGCAGTGACTAGTATTCATCCAGAATGTGTGTTTGTAGAGAGATCCTGGGATTCAGACTGGATTACATCTCAGCTTTGCCATTTCTGTGAGTATGAGACCATGGCCATATCCTTTAACTGCTCTGAGTCTGTTTCCTCGTCGCTAATCTGTGGTTAATTGTAATAACTACTTCTCAGATTGTATATTTAACTCAAATAAGTAAAGTGACAAACTACTCAGAGGGGGAAAAAGGCTTGTAAAGGCTTGATTCTGACATCACATGTCAAGGTTGGCAAGAAATTGTCATTATCAACATTATTTTAAAAAGGAAAATTAAGGCCAGAAGACTTTCTTGACATCCCTAGGTTCTTTCAACCAATCTGTGACAACAATAACTAAGAAATAAATCTAGATACTTAGAGCCAGCCCTTAGGATCACAAGCAGCATGTTTATGTGCAACACCAGGTCTAGGCTAGATTTTCTATACACTGGAAGAAGAAACAGCTCCACGTAGCAAGAATTTAATGTCTTGTTAAACTCAATCTATTTAACTCAATAAATTAATCAATCAGCCAACCCTTACTGGAACACACTACAAGCCCAGCTTTGCCCAGGTGCAGTAAAAGAGAAGACATACCCCTTCTTGGAGAATTGGATATGTGAACCATTTAGTCACTGCTCTACCTTTAAAAATGGAGAAAGGGGCTATTATAAGGCCTTTAGCAAGAAAGTCAAGAATTTTGCTGAATTTGAAGAATCAAATTCTTACCAAAAGTATCATGGGAAAGTCAATCAGGAGATGAGGCACTCTGGGGATGGAAATTATCATATGTCCCTTGGTACTGGAGCTTGGTGGATCTATTACTTAGTACTTTGCAGTACTTACTTCTTATATAACCACCCAATCAGCTTTCCCCATCCCAACAAATACTTGAGAAGAAAAATCTGATTGGTCTTTGTCATTTCCAGGACCAACATTTGGGCAGAGGTCCTCCCACCAGGCTACCTCTAAAGTCTGACTACCTTTGTTTTTTTTTTTTTTTTCAATCCTCTCCCCTTGCCCCCCTCCCCCCACCACCTAGGCTTGCTGTCTGCTCTCTGTGTCCACTCACTGTGTGTTCTTCTGTGTCTGCTTGTCCACTCTTCTCATCTTCTCTTTAGGAGGCACCAGGAACCGATCCTGGGACCCCTGACATGGGAGAGAGGCACCCATTGGCCTGAGCCACCTCACCTCCCTGGTTTGTTGTGTCTCTCACTGTCCCTCCTCTGCACCTCTTTTTTGTTCCGTCCTCTTGTTGCACCAGTTCATGATGTGGGCCAGCTTTATCTTCACCAGGAAGCCAGGAACCAAACCCAGCACCCCTCATATGGTAGATGGGAGCTCAATCACTTGAGCCACATCCACTTCCTATCTGACTACCTTTGAACTGCCTACCCTGGATCAGTGCCTGTTCATGTACCAATCATCCAGACTGGAGAGTCACATGATATGGAGTGCTCCCTTGACAGATACTGCGGAGTCCATTTGCTTCAGATGAGGCTGCTAACCAGACAAATACCATAAGTTTTAGAAAAGGTCCTTCTCCTTAACCCCTTCCTTCCCCCACCTCCCCCACCAACGACTATTCCACACACACATACATAGAGAACTGCAAGAGTCAAAAGTCAGTCCTAGGAGTTATAATTGGAGAATGCTTTCTAAAAGAGGTGGGAGAGAAATAAACCTTGAGGAATGGAGTGGACTCTGAATAGACCAAGAAGATGGAGACATTCCAAGTAGACACCATTGGTTGAGCAAATACAGAGTCCCAAAATGAACTTCTGAGTAAGCACATACCTCCTTTAAGTATAACAGGTGGGACTCACTGCCTTTCCTTTCAAGTTGGGAATAAAATAGTAAAGAGAAGTCTGACCACTTCTTATTCTGTGAAGGGGTTACTTTCCCTGTTGCTAGATATCGGTATGTGTACTAATATAGCTGAGGGTCCTTTTCTAAACTCAACCACACTCAAAATCATGCTTTCTTCATTCTCGTGGTGCCTCTTCTCTCTTCCAGTGCTTGACCTACATGTAAGTTCCTAAGAATAATAGTAGCAAATAATAATAGGTAACATTTATAGACATTGCATTGTGCTGAGCTCTTTAAGTGTATCATCTCATGTACCCTTCATAATACAATGTGCACTGTAGAAGGGGAGCTCTACAAAGTTAAATTTTAACAAGAAGAGGAAGACTTCCCCAAGGAAGTCATATTTAAACTGAATCTTCAAAGATGGTGTTGGAATTCTCCTGGTAATCAAGTCTGGGAAAGGCATTCCAAGCAATGGGATTAGCATCAAAGAGATAGGAACCATCATAGAAGGTTCCAGAAACAGTACATCATTCAGCAAGATTAGATGATAGGGTCCTTGTGGAGAAGAATAGTGCTGTGGCTAGAGGGGTTAGAAGTCCTATATGGGGAACTTTGTATGTGGCTACTTTATCAAAAAGCAAGAGGAATCTGTTGAAATACTTTAACAAGGGAGAGACATTCTCAGATATTTGCATCTTAGCAAGATGATTTGGGACAGTGTGGAGCATGGATTGGTGGAGCGAGAGACTGGAGGTAGGGGCAGCCAATTAGAAGGCTGAGTGAGAGATAAGGGAGACTGAAACTGAGGAGGCAGCTAGGAAAGGACTCAGTCAAGAAGTGAGTCAAGATTATTTATATTCCCTGCCCTCCAGGGCTTAGATCCTAAGAGGAAAGGAATACCTAGCAAACACACACCTATGATACCAGGCTGTGGAGGTGTAATGCCGAGTGGATGCTGGGAAAGTTCAAAAGAGAGAGGACCCATGCAAGGGACCCAGGAAAGCTTCCAGAGGGAGAAGTATTTGAGCTCCACGTCAACAAAATAGGTAGGATTTTAAAAGGCAGAAATGTTGGGAAGCACATTCCAGGAAGGAACAGCAAAAGCAGAGGCTTAAAGATTGGAGAGCATAAGGCTTGTTTGGGAGGGTGAAAGAGTGGGATAGACTCAAGGACACTCAAAAGCCGATCTTGGAGAGCAGATGTAGCTCAAGCAGTTAAGCGCCTGCTTCCCATATGGGAGGTCCCAAGTTAGGTCTCTGGTGCCTCCTTAAAAAAAAAAAAAAAAAATCAAACAAATGGAAAATCTCAGGGGAGCCGATGTGGCTCAGTGGTTGAGCACCAGCTTCCCACATATGAGGTCCCGGTTTCAATCCCTGGCCCTGGTACCTAAAAAAAAAAAAAAAACCAACCTTGCCACTCTCTACCCACCCCTGATGGAATCCTGAGCAAGATCCTGTGACTTTTCCCACTCACTTTGACAGAAGCTCAATGATAACCCCTTCCTAGCAAGGATACAAAAAATTATAACTGTCTTTATTGCATAAAACCATAGCTAATGGTCTGTACCTGCTCAATAATCTGGGATAGCACTCCCTTAACAGCCTCGAGAATGTGGCAGTGAGATGCTTCATTAAGAAGCTTCTGTGACAAATCTGCTGAGCTTCTTTAAGCCTTAAGCCTAATCAGCACTCCCTTTCCTGGCGCCATTTGGGCAAATGGCCCTGCCAAGCAATTCAGTATTTCCTGTCCTGAGTGTTCTCTGATTGTTTCAAGAATAAGTCTTCCATACTTGAAAGAAAGAAAGAAAGAAGGAAAGAAGGAAAGAAGAAAGGAAGGAAGAAAGAAAGGAAGGAAGGAAGGAAGGAAGGAAGGAAGGAAGGAAGGAAGGAAGGAAG
>JAKSZT010054263.1:5093019-5112626 GCA_026826555.1 Tolypeutes matacus
AAGGAAGGAAGGAAGGAAGGAAGGAAGGAAGGAAGGAAGGAAGGAAGAAAGGAAGAAAGGAAGAAAGAAAAACGGTAAAGCAGGGGCTGTGGCAGTTCACAGTGTCTGCATCACTGTGACTCAACAAGTCTTTCACCTCTGGGAGCTTGGAGCTCCCTGCCTGCTGGCTCTCTGTATCTCCCCCACCAGGCACCAGGGAGAAAGCAAGCTGCAGGGCCTGACTGTCTCACTCCTCCCACCTCACAGGCAGCCCAGAAAGCTGTTTAGCAGCAAATGAAGCATTTACCCTTTAATTCTCAGATGTGTATGACTTGAAAAAAAATAACAGAGAAGAAAATATCTTGAGGACGTCAGAGGGAGAGAAATGTGGAGAACAGATGCTACTACTTGTTTTTGTCCCTGTTTTATTTTTTAAAAATACATAAAACATGAGTAATCCAGGAGAAGTTGTTCCAGCTTTCAAAAGGGGGGTATTTTATAGTTTGGGTTGAATTTCTTACATTTTCAGTTGTTTTGTTACTTACACTTCGTGGAATCATAAAATTCTAGAGCAAGAATAGAACTGAGAGCTGACATTCCTGTTCCTGGCCTTTTGGGGAATGAACCATGCAGGCTAGAAAATGCCCTTTTCCTTCTTTGCACAAGTTTAGAAAATCCCTTCCTGCCCCATTTTATCATCCAAACTGTTGAAAAGTTTTTCCTTAGGTACAAATATCCATTCACTCATTTTATTCACCTAAGTAGCCATCTATTGAGCACCTGCTATGTGCTAGATACAGTTAGCTCCCGATGAGGCAGACATGATTCCTGAGTTGCATTAATGATTCATGTTACAATAAAATGTGGTACAATATAATGGAGGCATCCAGAGGGCATGACATGGGGTGGGTTAGTGAAATCGGAAGGTAAACTAGACTGAGGATAAAATTTGTTTTAGGATGTACACCGTTTTAGTCTAACCCGTGTAACCATATAATGGCAATAATATTTGCATGTCATTCTTTTGTTTTAAAAAGACAGTCACAACAATCTCCTCATTGATTTTCATAGCAACCGGGTGAGGTAGATCTTACACCCGATTTACATATGAGGAAATGGAGGCCTGAGTTTTCAGATTAGTAGGTGACTTAATTGGGGGCTCAGCGTTAGGTCTTGAACTCAAGGTCTTGGACTCAGGTCCCTGACATTGCCTTTCTATTATCATTTCAAAAATAAACTAATATTACTGAGCATCTGTCCTGGTTTCCTAGGGCAGCCGAAACAAGGTACCACAAACTAGATGGTTTAAAACAAGAGAGAACCAAAAAAGAAAAAAAACAAAAAACAAAACTTAGGCCCAAAGTCTTAAATCAAGGTGTTGGCAGGGCCATGCCATGCCCCCTCTGAAAACTGTAGGAGAGAATTCTTCCTTGCCTCTTCTAGCTTCTGGTGTTTGCTGACAGTCCTTAGCTTTCTTTGGCCTGTAGATGTTTCACTCCAGTCTCTGCCTCCATCCTTCAAATGGCCTTCTTCCCTGCTTCTGTCTGTCTGTCTCTATGCCAAATTTCCCTCTTCTTATAAGTCTTTATAAGACTTAGACTCAGGCACCCCTAATCCAGTTTGGCCTCAACTAACCACATCTTCAAAGACCCTATTTCCAAATAAGGGCACATCACTGGACAGGAGCCAGGACTTGAACATGTCTTCTGGGGGCGGGGGGGGGCACAGTTCAACCCACAAGTAGCATCTCTGGTTCGGGCACTGGGCACTGGGTGTGTTTGGAGTGTATGGGGGATGGTACAAAGATGAGGAAGGCACAATTCCTCCTTCACACGTTCACAGGCAAACACACACAAAGAGAAAACTTTTTTTGGCAAAACTATATATACCAAAAAAGTGATACAGAGAATGACTGGCACAGGAATCAGGGGAGAGAGAAATCCCCATACACCAAGAGGTGGTGGTCACAATGGGCTTAGTCGGAGCTTAACAGAAGGCATGCGCTTGGTGTTTGAAAGTGGGGGTCAAATAAGTGAAGAAGAAAGAGAAACTAATTTTAGGCCATAATGGTTAGAAGCATGGGTTGTAGAGTCTATTTGATGTGGGTTTGGGTCCCAGAAGTGTCTCTGTTTGGTGATTTGGGGCAATTAATCCTTCCAGGCTATTGAAATGAGATAATGCACATAAAACTTTTTTCACAGTACCTGGCACATGCTATTTCTCAGGAGATGGTGGAGAGGGTGGTAGTGGGATGATGGTTAACATCATCACCACAACCCCCACTCCCTCGTATACCCCCAGGGAAGGGCCCACAGGGCAGCCTCCCCAACACTATTCCCGGTCATTGGCCCCATGAGCTAATCTACAAGACTCCTAGGAAGACGGGCCTCCCACCCACCTTCTTGAGCCCCAATGTCTCTGTCTCACAGAACAAACTTCCCCACACAAGTGACTTTGCCGTCAGGCCTTCTCTGTATTCCAGACCTTTCTGTGGAATTTCCACCCTCTAGAGAGGACAGACGTTCTTCTCAAGGACCTGGACGCCACCTTCCTCCGTGCCTAGGAGACCATCCGCAGGTGGGACTCAGGGATGCCCTGGTGCTGGTGTGCTCTTCCTGGAGGTTCTCTCCTGGTCTGCTGTTACTTACTGCACAGCTCTGGGATGTGTTAATAGCAGACAAAGGCTGTGGAGGACACAGCTGCCATGAAACAGACATAAAGAAAAACCGTGGTGTGTGCTGATTTAAAATGGCCTACATCCGTTGCCACAACGGTACTCAGGACAACCTCCAAATCCCAAAGAAGCCCCTGTATTTCAACTGCTCGTCCCCTCCCTGCCCCAAAAGTGTCAAGTGGCCACTGGCTCCACCTCATTGTTATAATTTCTTCCATTGCTAGGATCACCATATGTGTACAACAGAATACCATCAAGTCCACTCTGGTCCATAGTCCTGAGGGGACTGGGTCTATGGTTGGTGGCAAGGCCCCAGGATGTGTAAGTCCATTGAGGGTGGTGGGCCACACTTGTGGGAGATGTTTGTGTGGGATGTGGTGGGAGGTGTGGGAGGTGGACAACATGGGAATCCCAGTGGGTTCCGTGTAATATTTTGGGTAATCTAAGCACCTCTTAAAATATATATATATATATATATATATATATATACATAAATAACATTTTTGTAAGCAAATGCACATATATGCATATATATTTATATATCATTTTGCAAATGTTGGTATGTATTGTGAAAATTTTGATTTTTACCCACAAAAAAGAAAAACCGTGACGCGAGACATGAAATACTGCAACTGAAATCGGTGAAAGAGGCAGCAGTGTTGCTACTGAGAGTCCCACAGCTTGCATACCCCGCCTGCTCTCCCTCTGTGTACTGCCCCCTCAACCCATATTCTCTCACCCTCTTCTGACTCTCCAGTAAGTTGTTGTCCCCTCTGGAGGAGAGATCATAAGATGTGCCAAAAAAGGCCTTGGCTAGGAGTCGGGACCCTGGCCGTCCACATCTGAATCGGCCAGGGATGAGCTTGGGAACGTGAGCAGAGTATTGAAATTTCCTAACCTCCATATGAAAATGACTAGACTAGAGGGCCCTCTGATTCTATTGCTGTTCTCTTTTCTCAGCACATAGTTATTTACATACACATGCACACACACACATATACACATATATAATCAATCATCAGTAAATTGCATTTTTCCAACTTTAATAAAAGTTATCCAACTGTCAGTTTGATGTTAAGAGCAAAGGAATTCTTACATCAATGCTCTAGACACGAAATCTGATTCAAAATTATAAGAAAAATACAGGATGTCAAAATAAAGCTGGGCAAAGAATATGAATAGATAATTCACATAAAAGTAGAACTAGTAAACAAATTTAGAAGAGTATTTTCCTTTAAAGTTCAAAATATAACTGCCAGTTAAAGAAGCTTTGAGCTCTACCAGATATTAAGCCAAATTATAAATTCTAATTAATCAAAACAGAAGCTGCTGTACCTGGAACAGACAAATAGAACAATGGGACACAATAGATAAAGATGGCATGAGGAACCAGTGATGGAAGATAGATCATTTAATACATGTTTCTGGAAAAAACAGTTCCATTTATAGATAAAAATTAAGCTAGGTCCCTATTTTATACTATACATGAAGGGATATGAAGGAATTAAAAACTTAAATGTAAATGAAAAACTATAAAGTCAATATAAGACAGTATAGGAGAATATCATTGGGGCTCTAGGATAAAAAACATTTTCTTAGGTAAGATCTAAGAAGAACAAATCATAAAGCAAAAATTGGCAAATTTGATGTCATTAAAATTATGGATTTCTATTGAATGAAGAAAAGCATACACAGAATGACAAACTGATAATAGACTGAGACATTGCAATATCTAAACCTAAAATACAGTAATACCACAAATACACACAGAACTAAAATTCTTTTAGTTCCTACTAAGATGGGAAACTTGATAGGAAAATGGACAGATATAAAGTCCATATACAGAATAAATAACACAAATTTCTAACAAGTTTAAGGAAAAATGCTTAAATTTACCGGTAATGAGAGAAATCACATTAAAATAATAAACACAAAGTGATAAATTCAGTCCTCTGAGAGGAAAAACAGATGATAAGAGTGTAAACTGGAGCTGCCATTCTAGAAAAAAGTCTGCCATTGTTTAGCAAAACTAAGTATGTTTATTTTTCTGACCCAGTGAATCCACTCCTAGGTATAAATCATGGAGAAATTCTCCAACAGGTCCATATGGGGGCAAATACAATAGTGTTTCCCAAGGCATTGTTTATAGTTGCAGGCAGTGTGAAGGCAACCTAGTTTTTTATCACGAGGGAATTAATAAGTTATGTGCCAGAAATGTATGCAATAACATACCATGCAGCAAGAAAATATAAAGCAAGGAAAAATCTCAAAATCATATGAAAAGCAAGAAACAGAATGAGATTTATAATGCATTTCCGTTAATGTAAAAAAAAGCAGTTTATATTTTTAAAAAGCATAAAGTACATACACGGAAACCACAGTACATATTGTACATGAATATAAATTAAGGACACATTAGAATGGTTTTCTACAAAGGATCTATCAGTGCAGGTTCAGTCAAGAAAAGAAACCTCCAAGCAGGAGGGAACTTAACGCAGGGATTTAGGTGCTTTCCAAACTATTGGGAGGGGTCAGGGAGTGAAGGGCAGGGAAAGCCACCACTAGTTCCCAAGCTCACTACCAGGCTTCATAAAAAACAGGAAGTCGGTACTGTCACCCACAAGGACTACAGGAAATGCCCCAGTGGTCACAGCTGCATCAGCACCAAGGCAGGCGATTTATGGGAGAAAGCTGCGAGATCTCACATCTGCCAAAGCCCACACATCTACCTGCCACTACAGAGGAAGAGTAATGACCTTCTAGTTCTGGTGAAATATAAACTGGAATCTTTATGACAAGGGAATCTGGAACACGTGATTCCCACGCGTCTAATCTTATTGCTACAGGGGGTCAACTGGGAAGGAGCAGGAACAATGCTGAATGCCAACAGACAATCTGCCACCCTCAGAACTCATACATGTCCTTCTAATTTTAAATTCCAAACAACCATAATACTAGCAGCATGCTTTCTGCGTAACACAATGCAACTATCCCTCGTGAAAATAAAGAGGCTTTCACCCTTTGCACCAAAGTTTCCCAAACATAACATTGTCACTGTAACCATCATCTAGTTGAGTCACAATTGCCCTCCAATATCATGTAATCAACCTAAAGACTACAAGCTTAATCACCAACAACACACTTTATATAAAGTAGCAAGAGAAAGGCAAAGGGGAAATGGAAATTGCTTTATATAAACAAAGACACGTGTCACACAAATACATAATCAAGAGAAGAAAATATGAATTAGCTACCACAGTCATCATTTCTACAACTGATCCCAAAATCACAGTTCGTGTTTATAACTTTCTTCTCCCACTCCCTACTCCATATTTCCTTTGTCCTCAGCTACCACTTTTTTTCTTGACTAGTGCGGTGACCCAAAATGTTATACCTGAAGAGTATGAACCATAATGGCCCTGCTTGTGGTGAGTTGCTATAGGCTTCCCTTCACTTTCACTGGCATAAAAGTATTAACTAGCACTCCCAAAGAATCCTCTAGATTCCATATGTATGCTTTCTTGACCCTGTTTTGCGGTAGCAAGCCTATTGGAGGATTGGTCGCATCAGACGGTACTGTCTTCCCCCTTCTTTACCTCTTGGTTCAGTGACATAAGGAGAACAAAATAGAGAACTTTTGTGCCATTGTAATGCCTCTGAAGAAAGCTTTCCTCACTTGGGAACTAATATCTCTAAGCCATCAAAGACCAAAGATGCAGGCACATGAAGCACATTTTTGTAAGCCCTGCATTAAGAATAATAGTTATGAGGAACAATGGTGCTAGAAGTTACCATCTCTTCTTCCCCTGTTAGCTCCTAGACCAGAGTATTCTAACTTGTGGATTGGTCACTGGTTCAAAGAACATGATGTATTTTGTAGAGCAGCTCTGCACCCACACAAGCATCTGAGTTTCTGTTGACATAATCATTGAATTTTCATTAAGCCATGCCACCATTCTATAAAATCAGATGCTTCTGTGGGACGGAATACAAAACAAGACTAGTGGATTTTGTGGGCATTAAAACCATTACTACATTTCATTGCAATATTAGTTCCCTGGTCAAAAACAATACTATATGGAATCTCATATGGTGAATAAAACATTTTCTAAGGCCACATAGGTGAAGCTGGCAAGGGTACTGTAGGCTGGAAAAGCAAATGAATATCTGGAGTAAATGTCTATTCCATTAAAGACAAAATGCAGTGCTATTCTTGGTGTATGTAGTCCAATATAATCAACCTGTCACCAAGTGTCTGAGGTATGATGTCCTATCAGGCTCAGACTCAGAGTTGGCTTTTGCTATTAGAAGGTTGGGGATCCAACAGTAGCACAAACCAGATTAGACTTGAGGAAGGGAAGTTCATGTTGTTGAGTCCATGCATAAGCTCTGTCACTACCACTATGGCCACTCTAATTCATGAATCCATTGAGCAAAAATAGTGTGGCTGTGGAAAGAGTTTGAATGACATCACAGAAAGGGTCATTTTGTTCTCTTGAGGCTTCTTTTCAGTAGGTGCCCTTTAGTGAGCTTTTACATGGAGCACAAATATCTTCTTACTCTTTTCCCTTTTGGAGACCCACCCTCATACCCCTTCTTCATGTTTCTGTGTCATCAATCTTTCAAGTCTCTGTTCAAACTGCTATTGTCTGCCCATGAGTAGCATACATTCATATTTGTAGCCATCCCTCCATCCAGCTAAAGTAAGCAATTAGATGAAATGCTTGGAGTTACGCCCACTGGGAAGATTTTGAAGGCCAACCCTGAGTGGGACTATTGTGTTATAAAAGTCCATTCCCCATGTTGCTAGCCTAAGATGTGGAACCACATGTAAGCCAAGTTCAAATTTGCTTTCTCAATCAACTGATCTTGAAAAATTCCCCTATGAGTTGATCAGAATAGATCCAGATAAAGGTAGAAATGCAGCAGGAGTACATATTATGAGGCTGTGAGTCATCTGCTCATGAAATATACTTGATGCTTGAGCACCTACTTTAACCCTTTCAACTATTACAACTTGAAGATAGACTTCTCTTGCATATACCCAGCATTATGGCTTAGGGAATGAGATAATATCTAGTTCATACTGAACAGCTCGGTTACATGGTCACTTGTTATATCATGATCAAATATTGAATATCTACCGTAACCCAGTAATGAGTCGAAACCTGTTTGACATATTCCAGATAAGTGGGATCAGAAATTTCACCAAGTTATGGGCCCCAGAGTATTCATGGATTTATCTCTCACCTTTTGATCTCACCAAGCATCCCACATCCAGTCATCATGATGCTATTGCTATATATGATATCGAGTGGTATGGAAAGATAATCAAGATCTCTGCAGATTAAATAATATTGAGAGACCCCTATCAGTTAAAAGCAAATGGGTAGTCTAGGGATGTAAGTGTCAACTGAAAGAAAGCTAGAGAATAATCTAGAGACTGAATAACCCAGTGGATGAGAATTGTGGTTAGTAATACAAATGCAAAATGTCCTGTGAACTAGAATGGATGTACATCACTATTGGGAATGTGGAGAAGCCTGGGAAAAATACAATTAATGTAACCTGTGGACTATAGTTAACAGCAAAACTATGATATCTTTGCATCAATGCCAAAGATATACTGTGTTAATAATAGAGGATTATGGAAAAATATGCCAAATATACACTAGGGACCATAGTTAGTGATACTATCCTGATTATTTTATTTCATAATCTGTAACAAATGTTCCACCATGGTGTGGTGTGTTGGTAAAGAGGTGTTGTATGGGAATTCTACACATGTGCATGATTGTTTCGTAAGCTCACAACTTCTGTAATAAAAAATATATTTTTTATAAAAGAAAATGTCCTTTAATTAGTTTTTGCTAATCAAAATAGAAAGACTTTCACTTCTGTGAAGATGGAATAGAAGTACTTTTCCCTATTTCTCCTACTAAGTATAACTAAAGACCCTGGACAATGAATGTAAAAGAAATTTAAGACTCGGGTAGGTGAAGAAAAGGTAAACTGGCTGGGGACCTCAGTAACTCAGCAATGACACTGTGATATATCTCTGGGTTTTGTTTTAGTTCATATACCTATACATGGAGCTGAAGAAATCAGCAAATTGGAAACACCACCAAAGCCCCACCTCCCCCAAAAAGTCCCCAACCAAAGCTTGCTTTCTAGCCAAAGGACCAGAAAAGAGTCAGGTTGGGACAAAAGAAAACCTTTTTAATTAATTGATATTCCTGTAATTCTACTGCCTTTTTAAAACTTTTACTTACGAAAACTCCATATGCCCCAATCATGCCTCCATCCCCTGGGAACCTCTAGTCTACTTTTTGTCTCTGCTTATTTGCTATTCTTAGACATCGCTTATATGTCACATCACACAATATTCATTTGTTGATGTATACTTGGGTTGTTTCCCATTAGTGTGTAAGTATCTGTTTGAGACACTGTGTTCTCTTTCTTTAGATATATATCTATAAGTGGGATTGCTGGATCATATGGTGATTCTATATTTAACTTTTTGAGGAACTGCCTTATTGCTTTCCACACTGACTGTACCATTTTACATTTCCACCAGTGCACTAGAGTTCCAGTTTCTCCACATCCTCTCCAACATTTATTATTTTTCATTTTTTTAATAATAGAAAAATGAAGTGGTATGAAGTGGTATCTCATTGTGGTTTGATTTGTATTTTCCTAATGCTTAATGATATTGACATCTCTTCATATGCTCGTTGGCCATTGGTATACCTTCTTTGGAAAAAATGTCTATTCAAGTCCTTTGACCATTTTTTTTATTAGAGAAGTTGTAGGCTTACAGAAAAATCATACAGAAAATACAGAGCTCCCATATACCACACACACACACAGAGTTTTCCCTATTAGTAACACTTTGCATTAGTGTGATACCTCTGTCAATTAATGACACACTATTATTAAAATTATACCATTAACTGTAGTTTATAGTATACATTAGGGTTCACTCTGTGTCATATAGTCCTATGGATTGTTTGTTTTAATCTAGTAACATATACACAACTTAAAATTTCCCCTTTTAACTGCATTCAAGCATATAATTCTGTGGTGTTAATTACCTTCACAATGTTGTGCTACCATCACCACCATCCATTACTAAAATATTTCCATGACCCCAAACAAAAACTCTGTATCAATTAAGCATTAACTCTCCATTCCCTATCCTCCCCGCTGGCCCCCAATAACTTATATTCTAGTTTCTGACTCTATGAATTTGCTTATTTTAATTATTTCATGTCAATAAGATCATATAATACTTGTCTTTTTGTGTTGTGTATTATACTTAACAGGATGTCTTCAAGAAGCAGCCATGTTTCATATATATCAAAACTTCCTTCCTTTTTACAGCTGAATAATGTTCCATTGTTTGTATATACCAGCTTTTGTTTATCCATTCATCAGTGGATGAACAATTGGGTTGTTGGTGGTTTAGACATATGTACTCCAGAAACACAAGTTCTGAAATTTAATCCATTCTTTGGGTGTGAACCCTTGTAAATACAATCTTTTGATGAGGTTACTTCAGTGAAGGTATTGCCCAACTGAATCAGGATGGCTATTACCCTATTACTGAAGATCTTATAAGGAAGGCCACATATGCAGAAGGACACAGAGGCTGAACATCAACAAAACCCAGAAGAGAAGGGAGAAGCCAGGAGAGGCTGCCAGGTGTATTGCCATGTGACAGAGGATCCCCTCTGAAATGCCAGTCTTCAGGGAGAAAGTATCACCTTGATGACACTTTGATTTGGACTTCTCCTGGCCTCCAAACCATAAACCAATAAATTCCCATTGTTTAAGCCAACTCATTGCATGGTATTTTATTTGGCAGCTAGGAAACTAAAATACTTGCTTCCAACTTTTGGCAATTGTAAAGAACATCGTTATGAAAGTCTATGTGACAGAAAAGCCAAGGTCCAAGGATCACTAGACAGTCCCAGAATCCCACGGTATTCTGAGAGAAAAGATTGCCTTGATGACACCTTGATTTTGCACTTCTACCAGCCTCAAAACCATAAGCCAATAAGTTCCCATTGTTTAAGCCAAACCATTACGTGGTATTTGATTTGGCAACTAGGAAACTAAGACAGTTGCTTCAATCTTTTGGCAATTGTGAATAATGTCACTATGAAAATATCTGAGTCCCTGCTTTCAATTCTTCAAAGCATATACCTAGAAGTCAATTGCCAAGTATATAGTAATTCTATAATTAACTTTCTGAGGAACCACCAAACTGTTTTCCACAGCAGCTATACTATTTTATATTCCCACCAACAATGAGTTAATATTCCTATTTCTCCACATCCTTTCCAACACGTTTTCCATTGTGTGAATAGTGGTCATTCTGGTGGGTATGAAATGCTATTTTATTATGATTGTGAGTTGCATTTCTCTAAATGCTAATGATTTTGAGTATCTTTACATATACTTTTTGGTCCATTTTACATCTTCATTGGGCAAATTTATATTTAAGTCTTTTGCCCATTTTTTATTTGGGTTGATTAATTTTTTGGTCTTGAGTTGGAGAATTTGTTTATATATTCTGAACATTAAACCCTTATCAGATAATGTGGTTTCCAAGTATTTTCTCCAATTCTGTAGGTTTTCTTTTTGCTTTCATGATAAAGTCCTTTGGTGCTCAACAGTTTTTACTTTTGAAGAGGTCCCATTTATCTATCTTGTTTCTTTTGTGCTTTGGTTTTGTAAAATCTAAGAAACCATTGCCTAACCCAAAGGTTCTGAAGATGCTTCCCTATGTTTTCTTTTAGGAGTTTGAGAGTTTTGGTTCTTATTTTTAAGTCTTTGATCTATTCTGAGTTATTGTTTTTATATGATGTGAGGTAGGAGTACACCTTCATTTTTTTGCATATGACTATCCAGTTTTACCAGTACCATTTGTTGAAGATAATGTTCTTTCCCCACTTGACACCCTTGTCAAAAATCAGTTGGCAAAAGATGTGAGGGTTTATTTCTAAACACTTAATTCAATTCCATTGGTATATATGTCTGCCCTTGTACAAGTACTATGGTGTTTTGATTACTATGTCTTTATAATGAATGAATTTTAATATTGGGAAGTGTGAGTCCTCCAACTTTGCTCTTCTTTTTCAAGATGGTTTTGGGCAATTATGAATAAAGCTGCTATAACTTGTGTGCAAGTTTTTGTGTGGGCATAAGTTTTCAACTCATTTGGATAAATACCTAGAAGCAAGATTGTTGGATCATATGGTAACCTACGTTTAACTTTGTAAGAACCTACCAAACTGTCTTCCAAAGTTGCACCACTTTGCATTTCCACCAGCAATAAATGAGATTTTCTGTTGCTCCATTTTTTCACCAGCATTTGGTGTTGGATCTGACCTTTTTATATCTTGGCCCTAAAGCCACAATTTCTAAGAGACTATTTTAGATCAGTCAACAAAGCTCCGTGGTTCCCTGATTGTGCTTCAAGTAATTTAAGCTCTCCACAGCAGTCAGAAACCATTGTCCCATCCCATAATCCAAGTCCCCTTTATTTTTGCAATTAAAGGTTTCTACAACAGCCACTTGGTCACCAAAATCTTATTTTCCATGGAAAATGTGTTGTAGGTAATAACAGGTGATAATTTAAGTAATGCTTTTGCTGTTGCATGCCCTGAATTACTCATAGTCATGTCACTGGCAAGTATGTCATCACTCTTTTCATATATAACTAGGTCAAATAAATAATTCCAGATTTCTAACTTTAAAGATATATTTCCTCTAACCACTATTGCTACCAAATATTTTATCAGTCAAGGTCTTGTCAGAAAAACAAGCAAGAAAGAAAAGTAGGTACTTAAAAACTGATGGAATTGATAGAGGATCAAAGGTCAAGGAAGGATGTTCCTACCTCTTAGAGAATTGGGAGGATTCTGTCAAAAATTGTAAGAAATCACTGTTGATATTCATAGCTGCAGCAG
The DNA here is from genome assembly GCA_026826555.1 of Tolypeutes matacus. Lineage (NCBI taxonomy): Eukaryota > Metazoa > Chordata > Mammalia > Cingulata > Chlamyphoridae > Tolypeutes > Tolypeutes matacus. Next base: position 5,105,650 of record JAKSZT010054263.1, read on the forward strand.
TAAAATACTATAAAATCTCATATTTCTCTTAGGCCTCATGTCTGTATGCCGTAGATAGAAGAAAACTAATGGCATCTGCATTTATTTTGTCTCCCAAATCTTTTATAAGTTCCTCTCCTTGACAAAATATAAAATGGAACTTTTCTGCCAAGGCTTTCTGAAAATTATAGTTCCCAGGATACTTGAGAAAGTAGAAAAGGAAGCTAGAATTTTGAAACCAAGTGTGGGAGTAGAAAGAGAAAAAGAAGGAAAAAATTAAATTAAATTAAACAAGGAAGAGATCATGTACAGATAATGAAAATGTGTTCTGAATTAAGAAATATAAATAAATAAATATTCTGTACCTGAGATCCAGTGGAAAAAAGTAGAAGGAAAAATAAAAAAAGAAACACATTCACTACATACATATAAAGCTCTTTGGGAAAATTACATGTATATTCATATCAAATCCATTCATATCATATCCTACCTCTTATTCTTTAATAAAAAGAATTTATTCAAAAGTTAAAGAAAATTTTGTTCACAGAAAAACTCTTTTTAAAGTATTGCCTATAAGGGGGAAATATAGCTGATCCTTGACATTCTCAATAGTATATCCTGAGAATTTGAAATATCCCCAGTTTGTGGATTTGTTTACTTTTCCTTTTAATTTAGTCATTTTTTTGTTTTGAGACTATGTTATAAATTACATACAATTGTAGAATTGTTCTATTTGCCTAATGGATTGATACTTTATCAATGTTAAATATCCCTCTTCTGCTATAATAATAGTTCTTGCCCTCTTGTATATTTTGATGTTATTATTGCTACTACAATTTACTTTAGACTATGATTGCATAATGTATCTTTTTCTATCATTTCACTTTCAAATTTTCTGTATCTTTATTTTTAAGGTCTTTTTCCTGTGGGCATGATATATTTTGTTTTGATTTTTTAATCAGTCTGTTCTCTGTCTTTTAAACAGAGCATTGAATTCATTTACCGATATCTTTGGACTTAAAACTCCCATCCTACTATTTGTTTTATATTTGGCTCATCTACAGAAGGATCTTGTTATACATGAACTCAGCACATGCAAATTCAAGTGTATGTTATTGGCAATCAAAAAGAATAAATAACAGGAGAACAAATTAAAATTTTTAAAATTAGGGAACAGGTATAGCTCAAGTGGTTGAGCATTGGCTTCCCACCTACAAGGTCCTGGGTTCAATCCCATGCCCTGGTACCTCAAAAAAAATTTTTTTAATTATTTCTATGATTAATTTTGTTTACATATTGTTACTAGAGTGTTTATTTGCCCTATTTATTAACAAATGTGTGATAGGTATGTTTGTATAAGAAATACTTATTAAATAATGGGATTCTTTATTATGCATGATTTTCAACTTACGGGAAGGGTCTTAGAACATATTGGTCACATAAAATGAGGTCTTATTCTATTATATTTAGTTCTTTTACTCTCTTTTTTTTTGCCTTCCTTTGGAAGTATTAATAATGTATTTTTATAGTTGCAGTTTGCTTCTGACTAGCTTGTTAGGTCACCCTAAAGAGTGCAACATCAATTCCTAACTTCGTAAATTCTAATATAAAATAGAACTTTGACTTACCAAAATGAAGCATGAACCAGAAAACGTTTTAAACCCCATTCATCTCCCTCCCTCTTTTGAGCTATTATTGTCATGTATTTTATTTATATATAAATTTTCAACCTCACAAAACATTATTATAATTAATTTATAAAAGCAATATGCTTTTATATTTATCCATGTTTTTATACATTCTATTCCTTTTTTATCCTTTCTGCAATTCTTTTTTACAGCTAGGATAATTGTACTTCTACCTGAAGTACTCATTATAATACTTCCTTTAGTGTGGTTCTTCTGATGACAAGTTATTTACATATTTGTCTGAAAATGACTGTTTTGCCTTTTTTAAAAAAAAATTTGTTTTATTTATTTATTTCTCCCCATCCCTTCGTTGTTTGCACTTCCTTTGTCTGCTCATCTTCTGTTTCTTTAGGAGGCACCCGGAACTGAACCTGGGACCTCTGATGTGGTGGGAGGTGCCTAATTGCTTAAGCCACCTCTACTCCCTGCTTTGCTGGGTCCTTCATTATGTTCTTCCTCCTGTGCCTCTTGTTGCATCAGCTTGTTGCATCAGCTTGTTGCATCAGCTTGCCTCACCTCCCGTCGTATCAGCTCGCTGTCTTTCCCATCTTCTCTAGGAGACACCAGGAACCTCTGCTCCCTGCTTTGTTGTGTCTCTCATGTTTTTCTTCCTGTGTCTCTTGTTGTGTCCTCTTGTTGTGTCAGCTCATCACACCTGCCCATCACGCCAGCTCACTGTCTCCTTTAAGAGGCACCAGGAACCAAACAATGGACCTCCCATGTGGTAGGCGGGTGCTCAATTGCTTAAGCCACATCCACTTCCCTGTTTTGCCTTCTTTTTAAAGAATATTTTATCAGTGCTAAGTTGCTAAGTTACAGTTATTTTCTTCAAATCTTTGAGTACATCATACTATTGTTTATTTCCATTATTTCTCTTGATAAATCAGCTGAAAATCATAATGTTTTTCCTTGGAAGTCTCCTTTCAAGGTTTCTCTGGCTATTTTCAAGTTTTTCTTTGTCTCTGATTTTCTTCAGATTTACTATAATATGTTTAGGTTTGCTTTTCTTTGTATTTAGCCAGATTGGGGTTTGTAGTGCTTCTTGAAACTTCATATCTTTTGTCAGTTTGGGAAAATTCTTGACTTTTCTCTCTTCAAACATTTTCTGCCTCATTCACTCTCTCTTCATCTGGAGTTTGAATTACATAAGATCTTTTTAAATTTTCATTATTAATGTTACATTGTTTTCTGTATATTCTACTCTATTCTTTACTGAATAATTAAAATCTATATTTTCTACTGAGCTATCATATAGTTTCTTAATCTTCTTTTCACCTGTATTTAAATCTACTGTTAAAATATAGTAGTTCTTAAGGGAAGCAGGGAAGGCAGTGCTGAGAAGGAAATTTATAGTTCTAAATGCTTACATTAAGAAAAGAATGATCTAAAATCAGAGACTTAACCTCATCATTGGAGAATCTAGAAAAAGAAGAACAAACTAAACCCAAAGGGATCAGAATTATTGGAATAACCAGATTAGAATAGAGGTAAATAAGATAGAGAATTTTTTAAAAATATAGTGAATCAACAATACCTAAAATTGATTATTTGAAAAGATCACTAAAATCAACAAACTGTTAGCTAGACTGTAAAAGAAAACAAGAAAAATGACACAAATAACTAAAATCAGAAATGAAAAAGGGAACATTTCTAGTGACCCCACAGAAAAAAAGGACTATGAATAACCATATATGAGTAAATTAGATAACCTGGATGAAATGGACAAGTTCATAGAAACACACAAACTACCTATTCAAGAAGAAATAGAAGATCTCAACAAACCAATAGTCAAGAGATGGATTCAATAATCAAAATGGTGATGATGGTAGCAAAACATAGTGAATGTAATTAACAGCACTGAAATATATATCTGAATGTGATTAAAAGGGGAAATGTTAGATTGTATCTATGGTAACATATTAAAAATTGTAAAAAATACATGTAACTACTACACCAACAGTGAACTCTAAGTTAAACCATGGACTATAGTTAATAGTACAATTATAAAAATGTGCTATCATCAATTATAACAAATGTTCTACATAAATGCAAGTTGTTAATAATAGGGTGGCATATGGGAACCCTGTATATTATGCATGATTAATCTATATACCCACAAATTCTCTAATTAAGAAAAAAAAAAAAAAAACTCCCAACAAAGAAAAGCCCAGGACCAGATGGCTTCTCAGATGAATTTTACTAAATATTCCAAGAATTAACACCTACCCTACTCAAACTCTTCAAAAAAAATTGAAGAGGAAGGAACACTCCATAACTCATTCTATGAGGCCAACATCACCATCATACCAAATCCAGATAAAGGTACCACAAGAAAATAACACCACACATCAAAATCCCTTATGAATATATATGCAAAAATCTTCAACAAAATACTTGCAAACTGAATCTAATCGTACATCAAAAGAATTATACACTACAATCAAGTGTGATTTATCCTTGTCATGCAAGGGTGGTTCAACATAAGAAAATCAATTCATGTAATACACCACATTAACATAACAAAGGGAAAAACACATGATCACCTCAGTCAATGCTGAAAAGGCATTTGACAAAATCCAGCACCCTTTCTTGATAAAATCATTTAGAAAACTAGGAATAGAAGAAAACTTCCAAAACATGATAAAGAGCATATATGAAAAACCCACAACTAACATCATGCTCAATGGTGAAAGACTGAAAGCTTCACTTCTAAGTTCAGGCACAAGACAAGGATGTCCACTCTCACCACTGTTGATCAACGTTGTATTGGAAGTTCTTGCCAGAGCAATTAGGCAAGAAAAAGAAATAAAATTCACCCAAATTAGATAGGAAGAAACAAAACTTTTCCTATTTGAGGATGATATAATCCTATATACAGAAAATCCTGAAAAATCCACAACAAAGCTACTGGAACTAATAAACAAATACAGCAAGGTGGAGGGTATACAAGTTCAACAACCAAAAATCAGTAGTGTTTCTATATGCCAATAATGAACAATCTGAAGAAGAAATCCAGAAAAAAAATCCATTCACAATAGCAACTAAAAGAATCATATCTAAGAATAAATCTAAACAAGGATGCAAAGGGCTTGCACACAGAAAACTACAAAACATTGCTAAAAGAAGGCAAGGAAGATCTAAATAAATGGAAAGACATTCCATGTTCATATAATGGAAGACTAAATACTGTTAAGATGTCACTTCTCCCTAAAATGATTTATAAATTCAACACAATCCCAATCAAAATTCCAACAGTCTTCCTGGCAGAAATGAAAAGGTTTTCATCAAATTTACATGGAAGGGTAAAGGTTCCCAAATAGCCAGAACCATCTTGTAAAAGAAGTACCAATTGCCAGAACACATTCTTCATGATTTTAAAACTTATTAAAAAGAAACAGTAACCAAAACATCATGGTACTGGCACAAGGACAGACATATAGACCAATGGAATCAAATTGAGAGCACAGAAATCAACCCTCACATTTATGGCCAACTAATTTTTTACAAGGGGACAATTGGGAAAGAATAGTCTCTTCCACAAATGCAGCTGGGAAAACTGAATCTCCATATGCAAAAGAATGAAGGTGCACCCCTACCTCAGGTCATATACAAACATTAACTCAAAATGGATCAAAGACCTAAATATAAGAACCAGAACTATAAAACTCCTAGAGGAAAACATAAGGAAGCATCTTCAGGACCTTGTGTTAGGCAATGGTTTCTTAGACTTTACACCCAAGGCACAAGCAACAAAAGAAAAAAATAGATAAATGGGACCTCAACAAAAATAAAAACTCTTGAGCATCAAAGGACTTTATAAAGAAAGTGAAAGGACAACCTACAGGATGGCAGATAATGTTTGGAAACCACATACATAATAAGTACCTAATATCTAGACTATATAAAGAAATCCTACAGTCCAACAATAAAAAGACAAGCAACCCAATTTTAAAAGGGGCAAAATATTTGAATAGACATTTCTCCAAAGAAAATATACAAAAGGGCCAGAAATCACATGAAAAGATGCTCAACATCATTAGATATTAGGGAAATGCAAATCAAACCACAATGAGATACCATTTCACACCCACTAGAATGGCTACAGTTTGTTTGTTTTTTTAATGGAAAATTACAAGTGTTGGAGAGGATGCAGAGAAACAGGAACACTCATTCATTGTTGATGGGAATGTAAAATGGAACAGCAACTGTGGAAGACAGTTTGAAGCTTCCTTAGAAAGTTAAGCATAGAATTATCATATGATCCAACAATCCCACTTCTAGGTACATACCCAAAAGAATTGAAAGCAGGTATTTGCAAACTGATGTTCATAGTGGCATTATTCACAGTTGTCAAAAGATGGGAGCAATTCAAGTGTCTATGATCTGATGAATGGGTAAATAAAATATGGTATATATATTCAATGAATATTACTCAGCCATAAGAAGGAATGGAGCTCTGGTACATGCAACAACATGAATGAAGCTTGAAGACATTACATTGAGTAAAATAAGCCAGACACAAATATTGTATGATCTCACTGAAATGAAATAATTAAAATGAGAAAATTCGTAGAGTCAGACTAGAATATAAGTTCCCAGGGGCCATGATGGGTATAGAGAATGGGAAGTTAATGCTTAAATGGTACAGAGTTTCTATTTGGGTTGATGGAAAAGTTTTAGTAATGGATGTTGGTGATAGCTGCCCAACATTGTGAACATAATTAATAGCACTAAATTATATATTTGGGTGTGGTTAAAATGGGAAATTTTTGGATGCATATATGTTACTAGAATAAAAATTTTTTAAAAAACAACATAGGATGGTACAACATAGCAGAGAACCCTAATGTAAACAATGGACTATAACTAATAGTACAATTATAAAAATGTTCTTTCATTAATTGTAACAAATGTACCACACTAATGCAAGAAGTTAATAATAGTGTGGTATATGGGAGCTTTATATTTTATGCACAATTTTTCTGTAAACCTACAACTTCTCTAATAAAAAAAAAGATTTTTTTCAAATTAAAAAAAAACAGTAACAAATTTAGTTCTTAATTTCAAATATTGTAGTTTTAGTTCTCTAAGTTCCATTTATTTCTCTTTTTCAGTACCTCATATTTCACTCCTGGAATTTTAGTCAAGTATTTTTAACTTGAACATATCAATCACACTTTTTAAAAATTTCTGTGTATGATAATTCCAAATCTGGGTCCCCCAATCTCTTTCTATTGACTAGTATCCCCCTGTATCTCTAGTATCTCTCTCTCTCTCTCTCTCTCTCTCTCTCTCTCTCTCTCTCTCTCT
>JAKSZT010054263.1:5112636-5184924 GCA_026826555.1 Tolypeutes matacus
TCTCTCTCTCTCTCTCTCTCTCTCTCTCTCTCTCTCTCTCTCTCTCTTCTTAATCTATCTGGCAGGTTTTATTAAAAGCTAGACATCATATATAAAATGTATAGAAATTTACCTTTTAAAATTAACCTTTTAGTACAGAAATTTTTAAACCTATACAGAAGTAGAGAAGGCAGTATAATGAGTCCCCATGTACACATCACCAATGTTCAAAAATATATCAACTCGTGGACTATCTTATGTTAGCTATACCTCCCTCACTATCCCCATCCCTCCCAGAATACTTTGTACATACTCCCATATTTGTAATATTTAACATCCATTCATGATAATTAAAAAAAAAAAAAAAAAAAAAAAAAAAAACTCTTAACCCAGGAATATAAGGGAACTTCCTTGTTCTGATAAAGGTTATATTCAAAAAACTTACAGAAAGCATCATATTTAATGGTGAAATATTTCAAGTATTCCCCCTAAGACAGGAATTAAACAAATATGCCCTCTATCCTCATTTCTATTTAATTGTATTTGAGATCCTAGCCAGTGTAATAAGGCAAAATAAGAAATATTGTAAGGATAAAAAGTCAAAAACATAATTGTATATAAAAACCTTAATGAATCTGCAGATAAACTGTGAGAATTATTAAGTAAATTTAGTAAGGCCACTGAATAAATGGTCAATACATAAAAACCAATTGTGTTCCTTTATACCAACAACAAACAATTGTAAAATTAGATTTAAAAGTAATGAAACTATTTAGAAAAATATGAAATATATAGAAATAAATGTACTAAAAATATGCAAACCTCTACATAAAACTACAAAATATTTTAGAAAGAAATTAAAGAAGATTCAAGTAAATTAAGGGATATACTGTGTCCATAGATTGGAAGATTTTATTATTATAAAGATATCAATTCTTCCCCGGTTAATCTATAGATTCATTCCATCCCAATGAAAATCTTAGCACTTTTTTTTAAAAAAAGTCAATTTGTTCCTAAAATATATGGAAAAACAAAAAGTCAAAAATAACCAAGACAATCCTGAAAATTAGAGAATTAAGAGTCAAAAATAGCCATGACAATCTTGAAAATTAGAGTATTATACCACCAGATATCAAGATTTTCTATAAAGCTAAAGAATTCAATTGGCTAGGACAGATAAATAAACTAATAAAACAACACAGAATTTCCAGAAACAGAACCACACATAAGTGGACATTTGATTTAAGACAAAGGTGGCACTATGAAGAAGGAAAAAAAGGTCTTTTCAAAATATGGATATCCACATGGAAAAAACAAAACTAAATCTAGACTTCTTCTTCAAACCATACACAAAATCCATTTCAGTTGGAATGTAGATTTAAATGTGAAAGGTAAAGCAATATAGTGAGATAACATAGAGCTAAAGATTGGCAAAAATTTCTTAAACAAGACACCAAAAGAGATGAGTCGTAAGAAAAAAGACTGATAAACTGTTCTACATTAAAATTAAGAGTTCTATTCACCAAAACACTCCAACTTAATGAAAATTACTACCTCAAAGAGATACTACTATACACCCATCAGAATGACTGAAATAAAAGACTAATAAATCTGAGTGATGATAAGGGTCTGGAGCAAATGGACTCTCCTGCACTGCTGAGGCTGTAAATAAGTAAAACCACTTTGAGAAAGTGTTCCACAGTATCTACCAGAACTGAACATATGTATATCCAACATAACTCAGCAATTCCACTCTGGGTACATATCCAACAGAAAATTATTACAAATGTGCACCAACAGACATGTACAAAAATAGTCAAGTTAGCATTATTTATAACAACTCACAACTTGAAATAATCCAAATGTCTTTCAAAAGTAAAATTTGAATTAATAAATATATAAAATCTTACAATAGAATACTATATAGCAATAAAAATGAACAAATTACTAGTACGTGCTACAACATTAATAAGTCTCATAGACAATACTGAATGAAAAAAAAAGCCAGACATAAAAGAATATACACCACATAGTTGTACATATATAAAATTTTGAAAATTAGCAAATGAATCCATGATGTTAGAAGTCATGATAATGGCTCCCTTTGAGGAGAGGAAGATAGTATTTGGGAAGGGGTTGGTAATGTTTCATTTTTTTATCTGGAAGGTGGTTACAGAGTTGTGTTCACTTTCTGAAAATTCATCAAGCTGTATACTTTGAATTCATATACTTTTCTGAGTGCATGCTATAATTTATAAAACTCCATTAAAAACAAGATATGGAATGTCAACTCAGAGAACTGTTCTTAAATCATTAAAAGTTATACTTATTTCAGACTATGTAAAGTCATGGACCTATTTATGATATACTAGTGCCTAAAAAGCAGGATATAAATTGTATGATATTATAACTATAATTATGTATAAATAAGTAGTATATGGAAAAAATTTAAAAATAAACAAATAAATAAACAATTATGTTAAAGTTAAAACATAATGGGCAATTTTTCAAACGTTTTCTTTAACTTCAATTCATTTTTTATACGAAAAGTAGAGAACTTTTATAGAGAAGTAATAAAATTTTGTGAATGTCATCTTTTCATTTTGTTGACAATAATAAAACTCTTAATGGATTTCTCATAGTTATCCTCGGGATACAAAAAGCAAACAGCAAATGGACACCAGAATCACCTGTTGGTGTCAAAGATTCCCTAGCCCAACCCATCCCCTTAGGCTATTAATAGAACTTTTTTGTGCCATGGGTCCTTTGAGAATCTACTGAAATACATACACATACATGCACAACAAATTTTTATGTACTTTCCATGGATTCATGAACCCCCTGAAAGCCAAGGACATATCCATGATCATGGGGTATAGACTAACTCCTTGCCAATGAAGAAATGAATCCTCCTACCATGGGGAAGATCCCTCAAACCTGCTCTGCTCCTAGTGTTGTTAGGCTAAGCACTGGGTACAATGAGTTATGCAAAGGCCTAACTCCTTCCTGCTCATTGCCATATTTCCTGGCTTCTTAAGAAAGCACTCAAGTCCACTATAACATCCCAACCCAGATAAAACCTCCTCCCAATGGCCAGTCAGCAACCCCGTCATCTACTACTCTCCTTCCAGTCCATGTGTTAGTCTTCCTTGATGGAAGAAGAAAGTCTGTTCCTTATCACTGTGGCTGTGTCTTCTTTCACTCACTTGGAGAAGCCCCACAAAAATAGCAGGCCCCACTGTCAGTCCTGGGTCATAGAATGTGAAGGCCAATGAATGCATAAGGCCTGCCAAGGAGCCCTTCTCTCAGCAGTAAGGTGACCATGAAATTTTCTGTCCATACCAGGAAAAAAAGAGGGTGACGATGATAATTATAATTATTTTCAGATAACAAGGATAATCCAGGATTATCTTGAACAAAGAGAACATAGGAATTTCCCAACTTAGCAGATACAAGGGCATAGCAGATGTTGTAAAGCCTCTCTACAAAGGCTTCTGGGAGAAACAAGCTCTTACCCTCCTTCCTCTACTTTTTACTGATTACTGGCCAGTATAAGGCAATTAACCTCACAGCCTCTTGCTCCTTAAGAAGAAGTCTGTACGTCTATAGAAGGCAAGGAATTCCATCTTGTGCCCAGCATGTTGGAACACCTATCCAAGACCCCTCATGCCATTTCTTCCTGAATTATATATATAAATATATGCCAGATTGACAATGTGATGTTTGAAAAGACAAAGGCATAGAGAGGAAAAAATGGCAGTAACCTTTTCTGATACTTCCAAATGAATCCTAGTCCTACCTCAAAAAGGAGAAGCATATAGCCTAGTATTGGTCATGACAAGAAAAGCCCAGGAAACATTACCTAAATCTTGACAAGACAAAATGACCAAGTTACCATCTATACACTGAAGCCATTCCCAAGTGAACCCAGGTCAAGCAGAGGTAGGCATGGAATTCCAAGGAGAACTTGGTCCTTCTCCTTAGACTCATAGACTGGCCTGGCCTTAGAGATCATCTTGTTCAGTTGTTAGTTTTCCCAAACATTTTGTTTATATGTTTGAAATGAGTGGGATTCAATTGTCCTATCTTACTATAAAGCCCCAAATTTAAAGTATCTAACAGAAGTGATGAGACCTTTACCTTCTTTTTCCATACTTCCAGACTCCTGAGGAGTTTCAGGAGTATAGTTTAAGAACAACTAATCTTATCCAGCCCTTTATTTCACGTATGAGAAATCCCAATCCCTAAAGCACAGTGACTTGTTCATGGTCTCAGAGCTATTCCATAGCAACCCTGAAAGAAGACCGCAGTCTCCCTGACTCGTAGCCCAATGTTCTCTCCATTACCCCTGGAATTTGCAAACTGGGAGATACATAATCCTGATGGGACCCAGTGAGTGGTATATTAAGGCAACCAGAAACCTCAAGATAAAACATAGCCTGGAACATCAGCTTTGTTCAGAAATTTGGTGTGGATTGGGAATAAAACTAACTTGGACATATTTTAGAGTAGAATGCTAACTTCAGTGCCAGATACTTCTGGAAGTGTATCTTCACTCCCCTCAGCTATTATGGAGACTTCAGTTAACAATTCTACCAAGTACTGCTGTGCCATGATGCTCTCATTCTCCCACCTTCTGTAAATAGCAAAGTGATTACCACCTGTGTGACTTTGGGCATGTTGTTTAACCTCTCTGGGCCTCAATATCCCTACTTATAAAATGGAAATGATATTAGTACCCACATCCTGGGGGTTTTGCTTAGAACAATGCCTGTCACATTGGTAACTACCCAATATATACAATTATTGTTTTGCCATTAGAACAAAGGAGATGGATACTTACTGTGCTGTATAGAATTAGTATATGAAATAATATATATGAATGTGCTGGGTGAACTTTAAAGCATTTTGAATGTAGAAAGCATCATTATTAACATCGCCGGCTCAATAACTTTGATACAGTCCTAGGTCATAAAATTGGCATGAACAGGATACTTACCCCTTATGAAATCCTGACAGTTGTTCTGTTTGGGGAATTGAAGAGAGCTGCCCAAAGAGAATCCCAGGAGAAGAAAGCTGCTCAGAAGAAAGATGATCCTTAGATAAACAACCAAAAACAAGTTTCAGTATCATCATTAGAACAACAAATCACCCTTCAAAAATAACAGCTGACAGCTCTGTGATCCACTACTGATGGGAAATTAAACCCTGCTGGGGTGATATAATTGAGGGAAATATGGCTGGATTAGATGTCATCTGAAGCGTTTACATTCTACAATAATTTACACAGTCATTAGCTCTCCCAATCCTTCCTTTTCCAGCCGTGCAATGCTGAACATTTCATGGTTGCTCCCCAGTTGCTTTCCCTCAGCTCTCCCTCCTGACCTATGATACTCTGGATTTCTTGGGTGTGATTTGAAATAAGTTAGCCTTGTGGATAGCCATCTTCCCCAGCAGGCTTGCGCTGGTTTCTATACATACCGCTTTATTCTAAGTGCTTAAAAAAGCTTTTTAACAACAACTCAGCTGCTCCAAGAGAAAAGAACCACTCATCATTCATTCATCCATTGACCCAATCAACTAGAAGGAGTTGACTCGGTTGCCAGATTGCACCAGACTGTGCCTTCTCTGCTGTATAACACAGCCTGATAAGCTGAGAGACCAGCTTAGCAGTTGAGTCAGAACAAAGGAGGCAGCCCCAAAAAGGGCCAGACGCAGGCTGTCTTCACAGTTCTTGGAGGTCCAGTTTAGCCTGGCCACCTCCCTGAGTTCACTCAGCAGTCACCTCTGTCTGGTCTCCTAGATTGAGCCATGAAATCCCACGTTCCTATCGATAATTTTGCATTTGCTCCTCCCCATTCACTTTTGCCCTTTCCTCATTTATAGGAGGCAGTCACATAAAAGGAAAAAATAAGGGACCTTAGAAATTAATCCCTTGAAGTGAAAATTTACTGTCTCAGTTGTATGGGGGGGTGGGGGGGGCAAAAAACGGGGGGAGATGGTCATTCTGTAATCCACCCGAGGAAATGTGTGAGCTGCTGAGCACACGTACTTGGTTTCTCAGGTCTGGATTGAGGATAGTAGGCTTTATTTTCCAAGTTTCTAAAGATTGTTTTTCTTCTTGATCCTTGTAGCAAGGGTCCTCTTCAGAAAAACGAACGCAGCTCAGTGATTGTTCAATGTGAATATTTGGCTTTAAATCTGAATGATTCATTGAATGTTTCTCCTGCCATTGGGGTTAAGAAAATATAAGAGCTAGAAGGGATCTTAGGGATTATCCAATCCAACCACATTATTTTACAAATGAGAAAACAAAGGCCAGAGAGGTAGTTACTCACCTGAGGTCACACACCAGATAAGTGGCACAACCAGAACTCTTCACTCGCCAGTGCAGAGAGTTTCCACAGTAACATGCTCATCTGGAGTCAAATGCTTCCCGATATTGTCTTGAATCCCCAGTGGAGCTCAGATTCAGGAAAGTCCTATCAAAGACAGAGGACACTACTTCTGATTTATATAACCTTTCTGGATAACAGAGACGATTCAGATTCAGAAAAGTTCTACTTCAAAAAACTTATTCTAAAAAATGGAGTTGTGTATAAAGTTGTATGTAAAAATATGTCAACAATTTATAATGTAGAAAACTAAATACTTAATAATAAAGGCTTCATTAAGTTGATTATGGAGTTTCATAGTATGTAGGGAATACTGTGAAAAAATGAAAATAATTTTATAAAACATTTAACATAAGGAAAGAGAAAAGACTATTGCTAAGTGAAAAAGACCTCAAAATCATGTACATGATAACAACCTTTAAATTACAGATAAAGAGAGTAAAAGTGATTTTCCTCTGTGATTTTCTGTGAGTTTCTTCCACATTGTATAAACTGACTGAGTTTAGTTTTAACTTTGTAATTGGGAAAAATATTATTGAAAATAAACAATATAGACTAGTAAATATTCCTTCAGGTCTGCTCTTATATAACCACTCTACAGAACCTTCCTTGAGCTGACTGGAACCCTTCCCAGAACTCCTGATCTATCCAATACCCTGCCCCTTGAGTCTGTACCCTACTTCCTATACCCTTCTCCAAAATAAATGTTCTCCAAATCTACTAACTGAGTTCCTACCCTGAAGGGCCTGATCACCTGTAAGTCCAATGTTTCAGTCCCTGGAGTTCGAGCAACATTTGATGCCAGACAGAATCATAGTGCTAACCTGTCCTGACCACCCAATGGACTGTTGACCTGAATCATTCCTATGTTTGATGTCCCAGTTAGATGCTCAAGTTTGGACCTTCTCTTGCCCTTGCTACATCAGCTTCTTCAACTGAAGAACCTTTCAGGTTCTCCAACTCATGGCCCTCTCTTGGTTCCTGCTTCCTCTAGGTGGCTCTTTCAATCCAGCAATTGAGAACTCAGTATACCTAGAGTCTGTATCCACTGGAGCCATGACATACGGGGTCAACTGAGGTTGAGGTTCTTTAAAGAGAGCCCCTTGAAAGAGTCGTACATCCTCCAACACTCAACGCTTGGCTAAAGTCTAGCAATAGTCTAAAGGGTTTTGTTGAAAGAAATACTTGGCTAAGTGGCTGAGCTTTAAAGGAGTAGGTTCTATTTTACCAAAGACACAGACAAAACACAGTGTCTTCTAGCACTTGTTGACTTTATGGTTCCTGGAGATATCACCATACAAGATTAAACTTTAGCAATTTGGAAGGGATAAGATGGGACAATAATTACCACAGTAGAGGTGCTTCTCTAGCCTTCTCATCTAAGAAATCTCAGGAAGTTATGAGAGATTTAAACATAATTTTAGGCACTCATCTTCCTGAAATTATTTCTGAGGACTCTTTAAAGTCAGTGAACAAGCTCAGATGGAAGCTGGCTCTTGGGCCAGATGGTTTCCCTTAAGTCCCAGCCTTCTATAAAATATAAAAATTAAATTAAAAAAGAATATTCCCTCTAGAATATAAAGAAGAACTCTTAGGTGGGTTCATGGGACTGAGGCATGGAGAAGGGCAGTGGAAAATGAGCATCATTAAACTGCCTTGTGTGAGAGGACACTGTAGTTTTGGTTTTATCCATTAAAACCATGCTAGCGTACAAATTTTTGGCACAAAATTGAATGATGCAAACAGATGTAGATAGCCATATCTTAATGGTCAAAGCAGCTACTCTTTAAATACAATGAAATAAAATAAAAACACTTTTGTTTCTGAGCATCTGTTTTTATCTTGAGCAAAACTACAAGAGGCAAGGGAATGAGAATGGAGCTGCTTGAACACAAGTCAGACAGAACCAAGTATGAGGTGATGGTGCTGGAGCTCAGGGGCTCGTGGTCAGACCAGGAAGTGAGGCAGCAACTCTGGGGCATCTTCACTAGCCTCAGTGTCATGTGGTAGGACCTGGCTGCAGGTCTCTCACAGTCATCCACTTCCTTAGTGCTGGAATACCTCAGCCCCAGGCAGCTCTGTTCAGGGTCACTGGCTGGGGCCCGGCAATTGGCTGTCACTGAATCTAATTTCCTTGTGGCATATTTGTTAGCACCTTCTACAGCTACAAGAAGTCAGACAATACAGGGGGAGAAAGGCATTTGGGGCCAAAAACCAGAATTGAATTTCCTATGAAAAATAACAAAACTACAGGAACATCTGTTTCCCTGTAGTTCTTCAGGCCAGCCATACCCAAACCACATCCCAAAAATGTAGGGGAAGCAACTTACGGACGGATCATCATCCATGCGGTCAGCTATTTGGAGACCAAGCAAATATGTGATTACAGAATAATACACAGGATATTGCATCATTTATGAGTTTAAAAACTATATTGTTTATATTTTATATTTAAATGCATTGATAAAGGTCTGTAAGGAGACATATCAGTCCGATAATAGTGGTTACTTCTAAATGTGTAAACTCTAGAAGAGGAACCACTGAGAAAGAACAATTAGCCTAGGCTGAGAAGACCATAGAAGTTTCCCTGGATGAGGCAAGGCCTGGGTTTAATTCTGAAGTATAAATAGTAATTACCTGAGCAAAAAGGGAAACATTGTATTCCAGACAAGGATCCAGCTTGTGAAAAGCTATAGTAGGATGAAAGAATTCAGCATTTTAGAGGAATTACCAGTAATTCAATATGGCCAAAATATAAGGTGCTTGGGAGGAACTGATAAGAGATAAGATTGGAGAAATAGGCAGGTGTTTGATCTTGAGAGGCCTTGTGTACAATTCCAAATAATCTTATTGATTTTTCCCTAAAGGCAATGTGGGACCTATATTTGGTGGTTCAAAGTGTAAGGACATCTATTACCTCATGTATTAGTCAGCTCTAAGGCAGCAACAAATGTCCCCAAAATCCCAGTGGCTTTCAACAAGAAAAGTGTACTTCTTGCTCACACTACATGTCAGCTGTGGGTTAGTAGTGGCTCTTCTCCAGCTCCAGGTCTCTTCTTTGTTCCAGGATCCAGACAAAAGGAACATTTCCTTCCATTCTTATGACACATCTGCCATTCTAATGACAGAAGGAAGAGGAAAATGGTAGAATCATGCAATGGCTCTTAAAACTTCTTCTTGAATGTGGTGTCACTTCCACTCACATTTCACTGGCCAAGGCAAGTCAGGTGACTAAGCCTTACACCAGTGGTGTAGGTAAGTGTGCTCCTTTACAGGAGGGCATCTTAAGTCATGGGGAACTGGTGGGGATTTACAATTATTTTACAGAGAAGGGAGGAGCTAATAAGTGGAAACATAATGCAATTTTCCACACCTCACATAACAACAGGTACAGAGGCAGATGGCTCCAGGATTGGCTCATCAGTTCAATGACATCATTGTAGACAATCTCTTCCCACCTTTCTGCTCGATTACTCTCATGATGATGACTTCTGTTCCCTCACATCACAAGGTGGCTGTTGCAGCTCTAAACACACAACCACATCCAGAATCAGGAAGGAAGGCTAGTATTTGTGTGTCTCTTTTCATCAGGACAGTTCTCAGAAGTCCTCAGCAGACTTTCCCTCTGATTGCATTGGCTGGAACTGGGTCAATACCCCACTCCTCCCTCAGTCACTGGCACAGGTTAACAGATCAGAGCCACAAGACCATATAGAGTCTACACTTGGTCAAAGAGTTTTCTAATCCTCAGGATGTAGGTTGAATACCCCCAGGCCCTCAGACATTTGCCATTATGTTGGCTATGGACCTCAATTTGCCAATGTGGGAAATCCACCAATACTGTTTCTTAAAGAGGAATTCCCTAACTTAGTAAAAACAGAGATTGTTACTGCTGAGTGAAAGGTCATTATGACTAGCCATTAAGTATGAATCATGAAATAAAGTCATTTGGCTGTCTTTCTAGTATATTTGAACTCAAATACCCAAATGAGTGTTGTCTCTTCAACGTGAGTTCTTTGCAGAGAACTATTTTTCTCATGATGCTGCTTTTGGATTTCTCTTCAGGGTCTTGAGGACACTCTTTCCTCTCAAGGAAAATCTTGAGAGAGAGCAAAACTCTCTTTTAAAATAACTCATTTGTTTTTGTTTTTATTAACATCAGTTTATCTCATGAATAAAGTGGTTCCATTTGAATTACGTGTTGGGTCAAAAATGAGATGAGACAGCAAAGTCAGAATAAGTACTGAAATTGATCTTGTTCATGGTTTATCTATCAACTCAGAAGGCAAGTTCACTTGTGGTTAGACCTCCTGTCTTATTCCCTCCCCAGCTTCCCAAACTTGGAGCCCAGGCAGATGGAACCATCCAACTTATATCTATAGAGTATTTCCAGTACACAAAGCCCTTTCATATAAATTATCTCATTTAATCATTATAAGCATGCAAATATTTCTTGCTGTCCTGATTTAGTGATAATCAGGGTAGGCTAAACATTCACTATATTAGAAACCATGCATGTGTCCCCAGACCTAGTTTTTCTCCCTAGGTCTGGTTTTTAGAATGCTGGTGATAAACTAAGCCTGATTTATTATATGACTGTCCTGTATGGGAAAAGACTGTAATTTTGGATATCTTTGGTCAGCCTTAAGAGATATAGCAGGGGGACAGATGTGGCTCGGGTGGTTGGGCACCTGTCTCCCATATGGAGGGAACTGGTTTCAATCTCTGGGACCTTCTGGTAAAAAGAAAAAAAAGAAAAATATAGAAGGCGCATGGGCCACCAGGCTCCATCCATGGGTGAGCTGTCAGGCCCTGCAAGCGGATACACCGCCAGGCCCTAAGAGCAAGTGAGCCGGCAGGCCCTGCAAGCCACGCAGCAATATGATGACGTAACAGGACAGTGACACAAGGGAGAGCCAAGATGAGATGCATCAAAAAACCAAGAACTAAGGTGGCACAGGTGGTAGGATGCTTTTCTCCCACATCGGAGTTTCCGAGGATCAAATCCCAGTGACAATAGGAGGAGAAGGATGAGAAGAGAGGGTAAGAAATGGACACAGAGAGTTGCCCAGCAGAATGGACACAGAAGCAGCAAAAATGGCGGGGGCGGGGGGGGATGGATAAAAGTAAATAAATAAATCCTTAAAAAATGTATAGGGAAGAAATATACAGACTATAGTTAGTAGTAATACTTTGACGATGCTCTTTCATGATTTGTCAACAAATGTTTCACAAAAATGCAGGGTGTTTGTGGGGGGCGATGTGTGGGAGTACTGTATGATGTTATGCATGTTTGTTTCGTAAGATCACGATGCTTACTGAACACTTATAGTTTATGTATGTTCGTATATGAATGATATACTTCAATAAATTGTTTTTTAAAGAATCATTATAAGTATTTGTCAGGCAGATGTCACAGGAAATATTACTTAACCTTTCTAAGGATTAAATACACCAGCCAGCACTGTGCATAGATTGGACACTCAACAATTATATACAATGGTGACTGTGATCATCTCCATTCCACAAATGAAGAAACAGCTCAGTGAAAATGACTTTGTCCAGTCTCTAAATCAGCGTCAGCAGCAAAGGTGGCTGATGCTGAGTCATTGGTGAACTTGAACTTGAGTTCTCTGACTGAGGATGAGATTGGTCTGCAGGTGGAGGGGAGACAGCCATTGGTGGGAAAGGCGAGACCATAAGGACTCGCCCCACTGGCCATTAAAGTCTCTGCTGCTGCTCCTTCCAAGATGCACATTGCTTCAGTCATGTCCGGGGCATTTTTTTTCCAATCTACTCATGGAAGAGCACTGCAACACACCCTGGAACCAGGCTCATGAAATTTCCCTCCTGGGTGCACAAGCCAGGCTGGGGTCCTCAAGAACTAGGGCTCAGAGAAAGGAGTAGATGGGTCTGGTCCAAAGAGGGTAACTGAAAGAGTGTGCACCCTCAGTGAGTGGAAAGGGAAGCAGAGGTTAACGCAAAATTCTGGCCCCATGGGAACAGGGCCAAAAACAAGAATGGAGGCCAAGCCAACCCCCTGTGAACAGGGAGCATAAAGCCCATGGTCCTGAAGTAGGGCCTGTTCTGGGTTGAATTGTGTCCCTCAACAAGATCTGTTGAAGCCCAAACTGCCAGTTCCTGTGAAGGTGACCTCATTTGAAAATAGGATCTTTGCAAACTCAATCAAGTAAAGATAAGGTCCTACTGGATTACAGTGGACCCCAATCCAATATAACTGGCCTCCTTATAAGAAGAGACACCAATACAGAGAGGAGAACATCAGGTGAAGACAGATACACAGCTGAAGACGAGAGCTGAGATGGACTTACGCTCCTACAAGCCAAGGAATGCTTGGGGCCACCAAAAGTTGGAAGAGGCAAGACCCTTCAGAGGGAACCCAGTCCTGCTGACACCATGATTGTGGACTTCTATTTTCCAGAACTGTAGAAGAACACATTTCTGTTCTTTTATTTTTTTATTTTTTTTTTTTATTTTTTTATTTTTTCTTTTTTAAGGATTTATTTATTTATTTACTTTTATCCATTTTAAGTTACCCGGCGCATGGTACTTTGTCGTAGCAGCCCTGGGAAACTAGTGCAGTGCCTGAAGAAACCTCTAGGGCAGTGGTGGGTTGAGGGAAGGAGCCAGGCAGGGAGAGGATCCCCACTTAAGGGCACTGACATGCCCATCTGATTGGGGTGAAAGCCAGAGTTCACCCCTGTACTCTCAAAAAGGTCCTGCAAGAACAGGAAAAACTAACCTATAGTGAAAAAAAATCAGAACTGTGTTGTGGGAGACAGACTGACTAGGAAATAGTAGGAAGGAGCATCTGGAGAGAAGACAATGTTCTCTACCTTGATAGGGGTTTTGAATTTGTCAAAAACCCTTGGAAGGTACACTGAAAAGATGAGTATCTTGACTGTGTGCACAACTGACCCTCCCCTGAAAAAAAGAGCCTTAGAGAAATATTGCACTCTAGTTGATACATGCTAGTGAAGTGTTTAGAAATGAAATGAACTGATGTCTGAAACGAACTTTGAAACATCAAAATATAAGGTGGATTTATGGATGATTTGCAATATGGACAGTGGATATGTAAGAAACAAAAACAGTACAACTTGATGGTATAATAGGTGGTGTTCACTATAAAATTCTTCCAATCTATGTTTGAAATATTTTATAGTAAAATATAGAGTGGGAGGTAGCCTGCAAAAAAATTGTGTTTTTAGAGCCTTAATACCTATGTATACTTTGTGTCAGGCAGACATGCCTCCACACAAGACAAACCTGATCATTTTGTGAAAACACAATAATGGTGACCTGAATTCCCAGGAAAATCTCTTTACTGAATGGCCCAATGGGTAGACAGCATCTCCCAAACTCTGGGCACAGTGTTTCAAAGAGATTTTTTTTTTCATTGTTTAATCAGTAATTGTTACACCATAGTCTTTCACCAATTGCGAGAATTAAATTCTTGAAACCCAAATGATATGAAAATTCTTAGTTGAAGAATTCAAAATCTTAATAGAGTTAGGAGACAGAGGTTCCAAAGGAATCTAAGAAAAGAATACTCTCCTAAATATATTCATATTTAATGAAACACAAACACAGCAAAGTAACTAAACCATTTAAAATTTTAACTATTTCAATTAGTACCACACGATTTACACTTCATTCGCCAGCCCTTTCTCACTAGACAAAGGTTTCTCAATCTCAGCACCATTAGCATTTCGGGCCAGTTGATACTTCCTTGACGGGATTGCTCTGTGCATTGTAGGAAGTTCAGCAGCATCCCTGGCCTCCACCCTCTACTTGCCAGTAGCAATGGCCCCCTCCTCAGTCATGACAACCAAAACTGTCTCCAGACATCCCCAAATATCCTTTGAGGGTCAAGAACACCCCCAGATGAACCACTACACAGGAGCCTTTTCCAGTACCCAGTTCCCAGCAGTTTCAATGAAATGCTTGTAGGTTCATTTTGCTTTGTCCCAAATCATTCACATATCAAGAGCCCCCGTTCTGTATCAGATCCTTCACCTGAATGCTCAATATCTCTCTGATGTTATGGTTCCAAGTTTTTCTGCCTGTACTCACTCACAATTCTGAGCTTTTCAGTAAAGACATGCAAAAGCAAACCCCAAGACATATTAGAACTTTGGGGAAAGCTAAGAGGAGAAATAAGCCTATATTCTACATTAGATCTGAAGCTGCGTGGTTATCCACGATGTCCCTGCAGACCAAGGGAAGATCTTGAGCTGGTGTTTGCCTTTGGCCATCCTCTGTGGTGCCTCTTGGTGTTGGCAGAACCCTCAAAGGCTCCTGGTCTGGCCTAATAGGGGATTACAACTCTTTCAGCAGTCTAAACTCAACATAATGGGGAACTTCCCTCACTTGGCAATGGTGTGGCCCCTTGGATACTGCCCTGGCCAGAAGTTCCCTTTGAGTCTTCTCAGGGCTGAAAAAGCTAAGACAGCCCCTAACTCCACTTTGGAGCATTTTCCATCCAGGCACCAAGTGAGATGGTGTCACCCAGTCTGTTTGCTGATAGGAGGATTAAATCTCCTCCTAACACTTGCCTCTCTTCTCCAAAGCACAACGCTCTGTTGGGTCAGAACCTGGCAAGGCTTCACCCCCAATATATTCTTATAAACAATGCATAGAAATTCAAATTACCCAGGCTTCCGAGGACAGGGAGCATGACTTCCTGCTCCCTACTTGTACAACAGCATCTGGTCCCCATGCCCACCCCCATCAGACCGTAAGTTCTGTGAGAGCTAGGTATACATGTTTCCAACTTCAATTTCCCAGTACTGATCATGGTGCCTGAACAAGAGGGTGTGCTCAATAATGAGTAGAAGCACAGTTTCCATGATATATGAATTTTGCAATCCCTAAGATCCTGCCAGTAGAAACAGGTAGAGGGAGGTAGGAGTTCAGAGACCTTGCTCCAGCACGGGACTTATCCTAACTCATTTCTTATTCTGGATGAACGTGACAAATGTTTATGTGACTCAAACATTGGTTTCCTGGTTTTGTTTTTTGTATAGCCACGGATCTTTGAAAGTCAAGATGATTGGTTTCTTTTCATTTTGGTTCAAGTCCTCTCAGAACCCCAGAGCCCCCTAGAACCCAGGGTATTCCCCAACATCCCATGGTATCTTGGTCTATTACTCTCTCACCCTCTTCACCCAACAAATCCCCAAAACCCAGTTGAAAGACTTGAGGATGCTATTTGTTCAGACATTCTGAAGATGAGAAAGGACTTTATTTATTGACGTCTCATTCTAGCCTGTCAGCCAAAAATACTGGTCAGTGGATTGACAGTGGATTCCAAGGGACTTGGTCTGTGACTGGGTCCAGGCTGCCTATGACTTCTGCATGGCTTGGCTCAAAACCTGTTTGTCAAGCTGTATTTCCTTTTTTTTTTTTTTTTTTACCGGGAGGTCCTGGGGATCGAACCCGGGTCCCTCCATATGGGAGACAGACGCCTAACCAGTTGAGCCACATCCGACCCCCTGTATTTCCTTTTAAATATGGACAACAGACAGATCCAGGCACTCACTTGTACTGCCAATGGTAGTAAAATTGTACAGCAACTTCAGAAAACAATCAAGCAGCATCTATTAAAATTGTAAATGAGCTTATCCTATAACCTAGTAATTCTACTCTCTTGAAAAGCACATATGTGACCAAAATAATAATAAAACTAATAGAGCATGCATGAGGGAAGCCAATGTGGCTCAAGTGATTGGGCTCCCGTCTACCAAATAGGAGGTCCAGGGTTCGATTCCCAGGGCCTCCTGGTGAAAAGCAAGCTGGCCCATGCAGAGTGCTGATACAGCAAGATGGCACAACAAAAAGAGACACAGAAGAGAGACAATAAGAGACACAGCAGATCAGGGAGCTGAGGTGGTGCAAGAGATTGAGCATCCTCTCTCCACTCTGGAAAATCCCAGGATCGGTTCCTGGTGCTGCCTAAAGAGAAGACAAGCAAACACAGAAGAATACATAGAGAGCAGATAGCAAGTACAAAACAACAAGGTGGTGGGGAATGGGGGAGAAATAAGTAATAAATAAATCTTAAAAAAAAAAAAAAAAAGCATGCAAGAGGGTGTTCACTGCAACTTCATTTATAATATTGAAAAACTGGAAACAAACAAAATGCCCATCGTCAGGGGAATGGCAAACTAAATTGATATATCCAAATTAAGAAATATTCACTGCATGCAGCAGTTGAAATGAAATAAACCTCTTTGTATTGACATGGTTAGATACCCGAGACATAGTAAGTTTTTTTTAAGTACAAATAGTACATACAGTAGGTACCTATTTATTTAAACACACACACAAATTAAACATTTTCTGTGAGCACAAAAACAGGTATGTAAATTGATAGGAAAATGCGTGGAAAGATATAGACGAATCTGAAAACAGACCCTTACCTTGGGGTCGAGGACAGAGGGGAAGTGAGAGGAGGGAAGAACTGGAGTTATCGGTCAAGGAGGAGTGTAGGTTTATATATAATATTTTAGTTTATGCAATGAGAAAATAGCCATGTATTCCTTATAAAAATCAAATTCTTTTTAATTATTATTTTTATTATTTTTTTAAAAGATACTTAGATTACATAAATGTTAGATAGAAAACATAGGGATTTCCATATGCCCCACCTCCCACACCTCCCACAACCTCCCACATAAACATCCTTCATTAGTGTGGCACATTCATTGCAATTGATAAACACATCCTGGGGCTTTGCCATTAAGCATGGACCATAGTTCACATTGTAGACCACACTCTGTCCCACACAGTTCTGCAGGTTATATGATGACATAAAATGGCCTATATCTGTCATTGCAATGTCACTCAGTACAACTCCCAAGTCCTGAAAAAGCCCCCGGATTACAACTGCTTTTCCCTCTCCCTGCCCCCAGAGCCTCCTGTGGCCACTGGCTCCACATCAATGTTGTAATTTCGTCCATTGCTTGAATCATAATATGTCTATAGTAGAATACAAGTAGGTCCACTCTAGTCCATAGCTCTTCCCTCCATCCTGAGGAGTCTGGGATGGTGATGTCCACTCCACCTCCAAGTGAGAAGGGGCTTATAGCCCATGGATAAGATGGATGGGATTATCCTGCCTCCAGCTGCAGACTCTCTCCCTTCCCTGTGACGGCTGCTGTCCATCATCATCTCCCCACCAGCCGTCCCGAGAGAGTCCAATGAGCTGTAGAGTAGGAGTTGCTGCCCCACCGATGTTCCAGGCCCAGGTGGCACATGGACAGCCCAAAGACTCAAGTCTCCGGATGCACATCTACAAACTCCAGCACCAAGCATAGGTTTGAACAGAAGGGACAGATGAGCCCTGTGCAGGGAAAACACATTTGAGTCCAACTCTGTCACTCTCAGGAGCACAAACATCAAAGTAGGGCCCACTGGCAATACATCAATCTCCAGAGCTGTCCACCGTGACATAGGACCTGGGTGTCTCCAGAGCCCTCAGGAGCCCCACTATTTGGGGTGATATCCACTTTGGAATTCTGTGAGATCCTACTGAGATGTGCTTAAGCATCACCTCTAGGATGACCTCCTGACTCATTTTGAAGTCTCTTAGCCATATAAACTCATTTGTCTTTACCTTTTCCTCCTTTTATTCAAGGTCTTTTTCCAGTTGATGCTTGGTAGCAATCCCTCAGACTTAATGCCATTTGGGAAGTGGCTGTGACTCAAATAATTGAGCTCCCGTTTACCATATGGAAGACCTGGGTTCAATCCCCGGGACCTCCTGAAAATAAAAAAAAAGGGTATTAAAAATTAAATTTTAAAAAGGATAAAAGAAAATTTTTACCTCTCTATAACTTTGCAGGGGAAGGAAGGCCAGTAGATGGAACTGCCAGGAAACAGCAACTCTTGGAGTAGCAACGTGATCTGAGGCAAAGTTGAACCTTTATACAGGCAGGGTGCCTTAGCTTAATTAAACTTGTGCATTCTCTCATCTCAAAAACATAACTTTTCTACTGCTGAGAAATCTTCACTAGGAACAGATATCGTATATTACATAAAATTTTGGGCCAGATAACCTTTAATGTTTAATTTTTAATAAATAGTATAATCTTCAAGTACAGGATAATAACAGCCACAATCTATTAAGCATTAGTACATGCCAGACACTGTGTTAAGTGTTTTACATGCAACCTGCAGGTTTATCAGAAACCTGCAGGTATGTATTTATACCAATTCTACGACTGAAGAAACCCAGGTCAAAATAAGTAGTAGCACTTTGGATGGAGTGTATGCTTTATTAATATGCATCAATAAAATTGAATTGTTAAAGAAATTTTTTAAAAATAGTTGTAATGATGGGAGCACAACAATGAGAATGTAATTAACAGCACTGAAATATGTATCTGAAAGTGGTTAAAAAGGGAAATGTTAGGTTGCATAGATGGTAATAGAACAAAAACTTTTTCAAAAAAATCCATGGAACTGCACTACACAAACAGCAAGCCCTAAGTTATACCACGGACTATAGTTAATAGTACAATTATAGAAATATGCTGTCATCAATTGTAACAAATATTCCAAACCAATGCAAGGTGTCTATAACAGGGCGGTATATGGGAATCCTGTATTTTAGCATGATTGTTCTGTAAACCAAAAACTTCTCTAATAAAAAAAAAAGTAATGAGCTGAGGTATAAATCCAGGCCTGTTTCATTTCCAATCCTACTCTTTAGACTGCTGTACTACATTAAATAGTAAAATTAAATCAAGGGACTCTACACAATAGAGATATGTTGGGTTTTCTGTGATTAACAAGGGGATGGGTAACTCTTTCCAAGATGCTTCCAAGAGTTCCAAATTAGCCCTACTGCTTATGGGGTACCATGGAATATTCCCTCCATGTCCAGTAAAATGAAGTTGCCTCTATAGAACATTTTCCTGGATAGGACATTCTTCAAACTCTGTCCCAGGAGTTGTGTGATAATGAAGTTTCATTGTCATTTGAAAGAGGTTGGAGGAACAGGGAAACGAGTCCCAGGCAGGGCAGATCTGAATGGTATAGCAGAGGAAATGCTGTCCCCAGGAACACAAGCAGCTGGGTGTCTGGATGAATCATAAAATTTTATTGTGAAATGCACAGATGAGGGGGCCAGCTGCAAAACATCAGGAGTGTTTATCATGATCTCCCAGAGCATTCTGGGTGTGCTCCCCTTTGACACTATTTTTGTGGGCTTAACCTAATTGAGATGAAGACATCAAAATTACTTCAAGGTGCAGCCCTGCTGGGAGGCATTCCAGGAGCTTGCCTCTCAGAAGGTCATCATACCGTTTGTCATCGCAGGCTATACGAGCAAGGGGAAAGAAGAAATAAAGAGTAAGTATTAACAGGAGAAGATGGCGTGACCTGGAGCCTAGTGAACCTTTGCTCATCACATCTTTATCTGTCAGACTTCAACAGTAACCAAGCCCATGGGGAGGCCATTCTCCTGACCATGCTATGCCCTTGAAAGAAATCACCAAAGTCCACCATGCTATATAATCGTGCATATGTGCATTTGTGTTTCAGAGCCTCAGACCATCTCTAGCCTACACATAATTTTACTGTCTCCCTTTCTCCCCACCCACCCATCCACCTGGGTCCTTACAAGCAGATCTATTTTTAGTAACAATCCCTTCTTTTAGATAAAGCTTTGCCTTTTACCTTAAAGACCATGACACTTCTTGATCCACATTCCTCATCTGAACACAAAATTATTTGAGTGACTGTTTTCTCTCTCCAAGGGATAGTATACAATCAGAGCTATTCTAGATGCATAAAAAAGAAGCTAAATCAATGCATACAATGGATGCCTTAAAAAGGATTAGGGCTTAATTCTCTCCCTGAACCTCTGGGAGAGAAGAGCTTATCAGGGCCTCAAGAATAGTAAGCCACAGAATCTCTAGGTGGAAAAGACCTTTATAGGTTGTAGGAGTTCAACATCCTCTTCTTAGCATGAATTCCCAATAAAACCCTGGAAGGCAGCCAACCAGCCTCTACCTGAGCAGCTCAGCCTTCAGCCCTCAGGGGAGCCCTCACTGCTAGAAATCCTTCCTCTGGATGTGATTCATAGGGACCAGACTGTAGGGAGCCTCGAAAGCTAGGTCAGGCACTTGGATTACACTGTAGGTAGTGGTAACCCATCTGCTTCCCACCTCTCTGTAGGGCCAGCACAATCCCAAGCACTTTCTCTCCTCTGGTTCTGCCCAACCCCATTATATTCTTTCAGGGAGCGGCACCTACAGACCTTGCTGACAGGTTTAGAAAACTGATGCAGAACCAGCAGGTAGATGTTATCGACAGGTAACGTCATTCATCTCAATCACAAGAGATTTGTTTGGCAGGGTAGAACAGAGCCTGGAGGAATGCAATCTCTGCCTGTGAGCTACCCAGATTTTCCTGCACCTTCTTGGATACCTTGAAAATACCCTTTACGATGTCTTGCTTTCTCACATCAAGTCTGGGCTGAGGTTGCAGGTGCTGAGTTTCAGCCAGAAGGGAGATTTATAGTCTTATTATCAGCTGCAGACAGCAGGCGGCTGTGGTCACAGGGGGCTGGGGGAGGGGGACAATAGCCCAGCAGGGAGGGCAGCCAGTGAGGGAGCACCTGGAATCACCTGTCCCCACACAGTCCCGGTGGATGCTCAGGACCCAGTGTTGGAAAATGCTCCCACACACACACACACACACACACACAGGCCCTGGGAAAACATCTCAGTACTAGCGCTGAGTCCAATCACTTACCAGCTCAGGTGGTTGTCGCTCACAGCAAAATTCACTATCACATATTTCAGAGGTGTTAAATCATTCCAGCAATATATAAAGCAGAGAGTCTATCACAGCTGTTTGAGACTCAGGAGGTCATAAGAAATGGAGAAGGGGTGAAAGGACCCCTGAGGGCTCACTTATGCCCATATTCAAACCATGGGTAAGGCATCCTGTTGACTCTCCAGGCGTGTGACAGCTGGTATGCACCGACCCTCCAAGAACAAAAATGAGATTTTACAAGACACTTCTGCTTGTCAGACATGGTGGGGTAGGGGAGAGGAGGTGGTAACAAATGTCATTACAATAACTTCAGGTTTTTCTCCAGTTCAGTCAGCCACCTACAATTATGGGAATCCCTCACCCCACTTCTAACAAATCCTACCCTAACTAAATATGCACATTCCTATCCTATAGGTGTTTTTAAATATTGGTTCTCCTTGCATCATCTAACTTGTAGTATAAACTCTTAAAAGTCAGCATCTACGTAAGACATTTTATCAGAGCCATATAAAATACAGCACCATAAACTAAATAAATGAAGTGTTCATGGGAAGCGGATGTGGCTCAAGCGATTGGGCTCCCGTCTACCACATGGGAGGTCCCGGATTTGGTTCCCAGTGCCTCCTAAAGACAGCAAGCCAGCACAGCGGGCAGGTACGGCAGGCAGGTGTGGTAAGATGACTCTACAGGATGACACAACAAGATGATGCAATAAGAGACACAAGGAAAACATAATGAGAGACACAAGGAAAACAAAATGAGAGACACAACAAAGCAGGGGGCAGAGGTGGCTCAAGCGATTAGGTGCCTCCCTCTCACATCAGAGGTCCTGGGCTTGGTTCCCGGTGCCTCCTAAGGAAACAAGGAAGACGAATAGACACAGCAAGTGCAAACAACGAGTGGGTGGGGAGAAATAAATAAATAAAATAAATCTTGATTAAAAAAATGAAGCATTCATGCTTCCTCAGCCCAAACTCCACCCTGGCATTGCAGTACCCAGAATGCTGCCTTCCCCATTGGTGCCATGATTGGGGTTTACGAGGAGGAAATCTCTCCTGTTCCTGTCCCTCACCCCCAGCTCTCCCTGCAGACTTCAGGGCTGGGAGGAAAAGGTGAGAGCAGATTTCAGCTGACTTCAGGGAAATCCCAACCCTAGAAAACAGGGAGAACCATCTAGTTCTTCCTGCCCTCTGCTCAGGCTGCCAGCAGAGAATTTATTTTTGCCAAAGAGATTCTTTTACCTTAGGCTCTGGGCTAAAGCCGCCACTTATTTCTCTGGGCCTGCCACGCAGATATCATTGCCTGCTGAGTCAGCACCTGGGCTGAACCTGAGCAGGTGACCCTGAAGGAAGCAGCTCCAGAATGCCCAATGAGTAGCTGTCTCCTTCAAAGCCTGCTCAAGGGATAGCCTCTCCAGAGACTCTTCCCTGGTTAATTCTGAGTAATTGAACAGAAGCTGAACTTCACTCAGCAAAGATTTACGGAGTGCCTATTACAAGGAGAGTATGATGTCAAAGAGCCATTTCTGTCCTGTTCAATTCAGCAAACATTTATTGAGAAGTGTTTGTTAGTGAGAGATGGAGAACAGTGGGCTCAAGAGTCAAAATACCTGGTCACATCTGGTTCCACCATCTCCTTGGATGTTGTAAGGTTAATTGAGTAAATACATCCAAAATAATTAAAATAATGCCTGACACAAAGCAAGCACTCAGTTATTACTATGATTTCACAGTAGGTACTTGTCTAGAACCTATGGAAGTGAGAACACTGGGGCAAAGCATTTTAACACATAACACAACATGTTTCTCAGTTAGTCTGCACACACCGATATACCTCAAGAACTTTCAGAGTGTGATCAATATATAAAAGTCATCTTTGCTATACTGAGTATAAGTACCCCAACAGCTATGTTTGTCAGCTAAGTCATTGAGCTGGGTGGAGAAACAATATTGTTTAGAGCAAGGAACAATGCCAAGCTTGCACCAAAGAAACAGCACACATAGTAGAAAACACAAGAAATATGTTTTGTAAGTGTATAAGAAAGTGCTGCTGGGAGACAAGTAGTTCAATTGAAATAGCTCAAGGATGCTTTTATCTGCTAGTAATAGAACACCCAACTAACATAGATAAAATTATAAGAATATTTATTATCTTCAAAACAAAAGGTCTAAAGGTAGGTAGTTCCAAGTTTGGTTCAGCAGTTCAATTACATCATTAAAGTCCAGACTCATTCCATCTTTTCATACTTCAAACCTGAGACCATTGAATTCGTCTTTAAGCATCTATGCAAAATGGCTGCCATAGTTCCAGCCATCATAGGTAGACATGATAATGTTCAGCAAAGAAATTCCCAAGGGAGTCTCTGTCTAGAGCCACATTTCCCTCAAGTTCTATATGCCAGTATCGGACCACATGGCCATGCCCTAGCAGCAAAGGACTATAAGAAGGTTAATAGCTGTCATTTTCAACCTCTGTGATTGGAGGTGAGTCGTGCTAGAAAAGTATGTAACCATAGTGTCTGCACAGTGACTAAGTGAAGTGTCAAGCTACTGCGGATGCTTGTTGAAATACTTGAGTTTTTGTTGTGTTGAAGTAGTAATTGTGTATTAATTATTATTAGTTTGTTGAGTATAGTTTTAAAACAATTAATCCCTTCAAATGTGCAGCCAAATATTCTAGTATTTCAAACATGGAAATACTGAGCACTAATTCAGGACAGTGTATTGAATATTGTTTATGTAAGTGAAATGCTATGGATAGGACTGAGGAATCAGCCTGGAGATCCATATATATATATATATTTATATATTCATTTACTTAATTGTTTTTTTGAGCATCTGTTATATATCAGGCACCTTTTTACAGTAATGAATAAGACAAAGTCCCTGTCTCAGGGAACTTAACACTAGTGGGTATGACTACATGGTCTTTAGTCCCCAAACTCAATGATTCTATTGTCCTAGATTTGCAGGAGTTTTTATTAATCCTACACTTTTTGTCTCTTCTGCCCATAGCTTTGTCCTTAACCTCTGGAGTGTAGCCATTGTGTCTATTGTTTATAAATGTTCTTGGGCTTATAAAAATGTGTTTTATCTCCATCTGGTCTGCAAATGCTTGAGAAGTTAAAAAACCCTGGATTCTATTAGTTCTGTACCCCTCTTAAATTGCAGACCATTGAGCTGGCATTCCTGCTTGTTTACAGGAGCCTTGGGGCATAGTAGAAAAAGTGCAGACTGGTGCATTCATACCAGCTTTGTTACTCATTTGCCATATAGCCTTGGACAAGTCAATTTCCAAGCCTCAGTCTTCTCATCTGAAAATGGGCGTGATGGTAACACCTATTTTGAGATCATGTTATGAAGCATAGAGGAAGTAAGTGCGCAATGACGGGCATATTGTAGACAGACAGTAAATAGGAAGCCAGTAATCGTATTCGCTGCTATTTGACCTTTCACTCTCATTTGCCATTTGTCAAATAAAGCAAACCCGCAGCAGCAGGTGGCCCGAGCATTCAATTAATGTCTGCAGATGGCACGGTGATCTGCTAATTGCTCCAAGGCTTCCAAAATCTAAATTGGTATGGTAGCTCAGCTGCCAAGGACATAGAGTCTTCCCTGCTCCCTCCCCTGCTTGCAGCCCCGCTCCTGAGAATTCCAGTGAAAACTGTGATTATCTGGAGACAGGTCAGCAGTCTGTGCTATTAAAAATAAGTCATTTGGACCCTGACCTGGCATTTATGTGGGAACAGACGACATCTAGTGCCACCTTGGATTTCTTAATGCCCATCACTATAATAAAAGAAAAAAAAACTATGAAGATTTTTACATTTTTCTCATGATGCAGGTCTCCAGTTTTCATTCAGACAATTCCCTGGCCCAGCAGGAGGTGAATAGAGGGCATGAGAAGAGACGAGGAGCCTCAAGAAAATGTCAGACTTAGTTATTTATTCAAGCAGCAGAGCACTTTGTCTACTCGCTGCTGTGAATTAATAGAGTTTATTAAAATAGCTAAGCATTTCTACATATATAAATATATACTATTTTTTTTTTCACATAAATAACCAATTCAGTCCCCCAGCAACTCTAGAAACCATCTGGTTTTTTGAGCTCTATCATCACAGATGTTCTTCCTGAGTTTTAAACCACGACATTGGTCTGGGCTTCCTGCTAGGAAGTATGGGTAGGGTGCTATTTGCTGGAGGAGAGCCCCAGCACATATTTCTTCATTGTGTTCTAGCAAAATGGCATGTCACCCATACATCAAAGCATCGGTGTGTCCCTGGCACATCCTCTCCTAGGTGCTTAATAAATGTTGGCTCAATGTGATTGAAAGTAGTAGAGAAACAGGGTGGGAAATGAGGGGAAGTCGATGGAGAGGAAAAGTTTCCCCTATACAGGCCAAAAGAACCTATGTCTACAGAGCTGTGTCTTCTTAAATGAAAAAAGTAAGAGAAAGAGTTTGGGGAAAGCTCATTCTGCTCATTGTTATTCATGGCCAGTGTAGATATGCAGAAGATTCTTAGTAACTGACCATTTCATGACAGACTTCAGAAGCAAACTGCAAAAGAACTTGCTCCACCTGAAAGTCCCTTACCATGCCCTAGATGTGGTCATCCTTAGGGCACATTGTATGCTCAAGACACAGCTTCCAGGTGCCTCAGCTTTCTGGAAGTCCTCAACTAGATTGTACCCTCTTCTGTGGCCACAGGCATGCCCTCCTACTAAAAAGTCCTTTGCACCATGAGATGCTTCTTCATACCCACTAGGAGAGCTAGGGGGTGAGGGGAGGGGTGTGTGAAATGGTACAGCCACTCTGGAAAACAGTTTGGTGGGTCCTCAAAAAGTCACCATGTTACATAGAATTACTATATTACCCAACAATTCCATTTCTAGGCATAGACCCAAAAGAACTGAAAGCAGGGACGCAAACAGATACTTGTACTCCAATGTTCACAGCTGCAAGAGTCACAATAGCCAAAAGGTAGAAACAACTCGTGTCCATCAACAGATGAATGGATAAGCAAAATGTGATATATGCCTACAATGAAATATTATTCGGTCATTAAAAAGAATGAGGTTCTGATATATGCTACAGCATGGATGAAACTTGAAAATATTATGTTAAGGGAAATAAGCCAGACACAAAAGGACAAATATTGTATGATTCCACTTATATAACAGAAATTGTATTTGAGGTTACCAGTGACCGGGAGAAGGAGAAGTTATTGCTTGATGGGTACAGGGTTTGAAGAAAACATTGAGTGATGAAAAGATTTTGGTAATAGATGGTATTGATAGTACCACAACATTGTAAATGTAATTAATGTCACTGAATTGTACACTTAAAAATGGTTAGAGTGGCAAATTTTATGTTATAAAAAATAAAATATTTGTTATTTCAAAATACCACAATAATAAGTCCTTTATCAATATTTGAGTTTATTTATTATTTAAGAGGAATTGTCACTTTATTAAAGGATTCCCTGCTAACATGTTTTATGAATTGTTAAGAGAGATAGGTATGGTCAGGTGGGAAGGGATTGGGGTCAAAGAGGAATATAATGGGTTCCTGCCCCTTGAAAAGTTATTAGAGATGAAGAAAAGAAGGGATTAAAATCATAACATAGTACAATGGATGAGGGACTTTGAGTTGTACCCAACTTTTCTGGAATGCCTCTGTTACTAAAACAAGGCCAACATTCACCTCATGGCTGATATTATCCTTGGTGTTGTCTTGTACAGTTACATTTTTCTTATTTAAAGAAAAGCAGTGCTTCAAGGCTACAGAGAGGAACGTCGGAAGTTCCTCCTCTGGCTCAGATTCCACATACATTTTATTCAATTCAACCAACATTTATTAAGCAGCTACTACAAACCAGAGATTATTCTAGACACTGACAAAGTCAAGGTGTAGGGAAGCAGGTCACTTGACACTCTAACAGTTCTTTCCCTCTCTCAACTCCATACCCTGTGGATCCTGAGGTTTTGCCTGGCACAGACTGGACTAGCAAATCCAAATGACTCCCTGCCCATGTGGTCCTTTCCCTCAGTCTTTCCTCCTAGGATATGCA
Organism: Tolypeutes matacus; assembly: GCA_026826555.1. Classification (NCBI taxonomy): domain Eukaryota; kingdom Metazoa; phylum Chordata; class Mammalia; order Cingulata; family Chlamyphoridae; genus Tolypeutes; species Tolypeutes matacus. Next base: position 5,139,892 of record JAKSZT010054263.1, read on the forward strand.
TCCTGCACTGCAGCATTCTCCATCCCCATCCCCATCAGTGCTGAGTAGAATTTCTTAGGTTTCCTTCATCACTTGTGACAGTTAATCATCCCCACACCACCCTGCTGTTGCCACAGTACCGCACTTGCAAGTCAGCTACCCAGAGTGGAAACAGTGCAAAGCTCACAATTCAGTACAGAAATTCATCAGAGGAATGGTGGTGGTGAGGGTTCTGAACAGCCAGCAAGGTTTTCCACCATTCCCAGCTCATCCGCCTCATTTTCCTTCTCCTTCTCCCCCTGCTTTCTTCCCTGGATTGTCTTTTGCCTCCCCCTCTTGACTATGCCTTAGAGGGTTTGTGTGTCCCTATTGGAGATTCACAGTGTACTTCGGTGAGAAGTCCTGCAGTGCTGTGGCTCAATCAGTAGGGCTCCCGTTTACCATATGGGAGGCCCTGGGTTCGGTTCCCGGGACCTCCTGGTGAGGGCAGGCCCTCCTGCATGGTGTGGTTAGCTGACCCAGCGAGCACAAGCAGCAAGGGGGGGATAAATGAATAAATAAATAAAAATCTTTAAAAAAAAGACACCTCTCTAACCCAGTGTTTCCCAAATGTGTTTCTCTCCTAAGGCAGTGCTAAACCCTGTGGGTGGCTTCTGGGGGTTGCTGAAGGGTTTCTGAGGATTCAAGCCAGGTCACTAGGCTGCCCTAATTATAACTCTAAAGAAGAGAGTGTTTGCCTTGAGCTCTCTCTTATCTCACCTTTGTAGGCGCCTTCCCTCACTTTTGGCACCCGCCAGGCATCAACACTACACCCCACCCTCTACCTCACTACCTAGAGCTTAGGATCTCCTTTGTGACCCCTGGATAGAGGGCCAACAGGCCCTATACTCTCCAAACAAAAGTTGATGCTCTAGGCCAGAATTTCCAATTGTATTCTCTAAGAAATACTAATCCTCAAGAAACTGTTAAAGAAAGAGCTCATATGTAAATAGGTTTGCATATTAAATCCCCCTCTAAGATATTTACAAGGCACATTACTTTATTAAAGGTTCTGAGAAATCCTATTTTAGAGAAAAGTATCTAACCTAATTTTTCCAAATTCATTAGACCACATCCCCCCTTTTTAGTAACACCTAACAATGGCAAAAGGAACTACTATTCTCCAGGTTACACTTCGAAATACTCTGCTACAGACCAATTTCCTCTTCTGAGTTCCTCCTCTCGCTTCAAATCTCCCCTATTTGGTGTTTCGTTCTATTAGGATAAAGTCGGCTAATTGAGCTAATATTGACATGTTGAGCAAATCATAACAGCATGTTGATTGGTAGTAATTCCTACTCCCCAAAACACTGTGAAAAACGTAGCATCAGCCTCATCTTCCAGGTCAAGAAACTGGGGCTTAAAAAAGTTAATGGGAAGCAGATGTGGCTCAAGCATTTGGGCGTAGGCCTACTACTTGGGAGGTCCCGAGTTCATGATGCAACAAGATGACACAATGAGGAAACACAATGAGAGACACAACAAAGCAGGGAGCAGAGGTGGCTCAAGCAACTGAGTGCCTCTCTCCCACATGGGAGGTCCCGGGTTCGGTTCCTGGTGCATCCTGGGGAGGAGACAAGCAGACACAGAAAGCACACAACGAATGGGCACAGAAAGCAGATAGGAAATGCAAACAATGAGGGGGGAGGGGGGATAAATAAAATAAATTGAAAAAAAAAAAGTTAAGGAATTTTCTCATGTCTAACCCAACCAGTGTCAGGGTTGGGATTTGAGCCCAAGTCTTCTAATGACTTCTTTATGCTAGCCACTCTGTCAATAAGGGGTTAATGTGCTCCCCTTCCCAAAGCTGTTTACATTTTAAAGTCAAAGAGTCAAAAAATACTTTAACCCCAGAAGAATGAAATCAGTCCCTACTAGCAGGAACCATAACAGACTGGGAGGAAGCCAGGGGAGAAAAAATTAGGGGAAGGTTGGTCTTCCTTTACATCCTTCAGATCACAGTACCCTCTCCCCATGGGTGCAACAAAAGCTCTGGCTGCTTGGGCAAGGAAACCCCCATCCTCCTCCTGCAAAAGGCCATGACCATATAGGTGGGCATAGCTATGGAGTGGGGCTATGTGAATAAAACTCCAGGTATTCTGATTTTGTACAGCCCCACATACTTTACCATCTACTAACAGCTTGGTTTGTAATTTTATCCCAATGGAGCTAACTGCAACCTACTGCTCATCATACACGAAGATTTTCTAGCAAATAGAATATGACCGCACAATGCTAGCTGTAGAATACCCAACTTGGCGCCTTTCACAACTGAGTAGTTTACTAAACATTTCCTGAAGATAATATTCCTGAGAAATCAGCATCCACTTGCAGCACATATTTGCTCCCAAATGGATAGCAAATGTACTCAAGTCCCAAAAGCGAAGTTTGAAGAGAGCGTCAGTCGAAGAGATTTTCTGGGCCACAACCCTTCTGATGTATTAGAAGTAGAAACGCATTGTCTCTAATGATAACCTAGTCTGCAGTGAAGCAGCAATGGAATTTACCTCAACAGCCTGATGGTCATGTCATTAGGCCCCAATCCCGTTGTGTTTGTACTTCTCCATCACCTTTATTTGTTTAAGAGGCCTGACAAGGCAAACACTCCTGATGCGATGTTTACATTGCAGCTTTCACTGGAGCTTATTAAACTCATCGTTACTTCATATAAGCCACAGATATGTGGTTAGGGCCTGTTAGTGTTGACAGTAAGTAACAGACACCCCGTCACAAGGTAACATGTTTATACACTCCATTGGATGCCTGGTGGATTTTGTCCCTGTAAAACTATCACAGATAATGAAGCCACTATCAGATAAGTGACTATAATAAATGACCACAATTAGGTCTCTGGTTGATGAGAACACTTGGTGGTCTCTCCAGCCTGACTTGGACAAACCCCAGGCTGAATTCACTTGCAAAGGAAAAAAGAAAAAAGAATCAAAAACGAAGTTTAAATGAGATTGATTTACTAGACCATCACTGGATTGCAAAAGGATCACGAGTTCAAAGAAAGAGTTTTCACCTTCCCTCCTGACCCTCCTTCCTTACCCCTCCTTCCCAAGTCATTCGTAAATAAATATATATAAAATCGGATCCTTCCAAAATTCTAAAGCACTCCTCCCCAAATGTCCCCCACGTAATCAAGAAGGATGGAAAACACCCTGGGACTTTGAGGCTAGGGGCCACCTCTCTAGAAGGAAGGACATGTCTTGTGCTGTCTCTGCACATTAACAAAAAACTGAAGGCGTGACTCAGCAACAAGGGCCCCAGACATGGACATCAACCTGGCTGGATGGTCAAGGATCCATTCAGCAGCTTTCAAGGTGCGACTGTAATCCCGTTTTTAAAGGGTTTCTGTTACACCTGGCAGGATCTCATTCCAGGACAGAGAAATGATAGCACATAATTTAAGTACACTGATGAAAGGGTCTTTAAAAGACATCTATTTTCTTGCGCGAAATAGTCATTTCCAGGATGACTTATAGATTTACAGTGAGCTTTAAATCTATAAATCTATATACATATAATTTAAGAATGTGCTGAAAGAATGTTCGTCTGGCCCTTTTAGAGGCCTTAAAAGATGATACCAGCAAAGTGGGAAATGATTGGCAGTCAAGTATGCACTACAGAGCACTGTGGAATTATTTTTCATCGGTGACAACTATTTTGTTTCTGTCATGTCACACCAGCCTGCCCCAGATATCAGCGCACTCCTCTCTCCCTTGTTATTCTCCCCTCCAGCCCTCCCACCCACCCACCCGTAGACTCCTGCCATCCTCTCAGCCTCCTTTGAATGACAGCTATGTTTTTTAAGATTTGACTAGAGGGAAAATGCTTTTCTTTAAAGGTATATTTACTCTGGGGGTTTCCATTTTCATTTGATTTAATATTTCCTAATAACAGTTTCAGGGGAAATTACCCTGAATCCTAGAGCAGTCTCCCCTGGGAATAAATGCCTTGTGGGTTGGGGGTGGGCGGTGATTGATGGGGCTTTTGTACATCCCTGTTGCCAGAAGACCTCATAAACTCAGGAAAGCTGCCCAGGCATCAGTCTGTTTACCTTTTCACGACTTTAAAGGTGATTTATTTGACCTTTAAAAACTGGGATCATACTTCTTGCTGAAAACAGTGCACGTTTCAGCATAAATGGTGACTGTCAAGAGGGTGAAGTCACCAGCTTGAGGTCCTTTATCATTTTTTTCCTTGTCCTAATCTGAATGGGGAGCGCCTGCTGGATCCTTAGTACAAACATATTTGAGGGACATTGTCTAAATATATGGAGATAAGTGTGTGTTTATGTACCATATGCACATATAGTTTCCATAACGATTTTTAAAACTATTTATAAATGCCCTGGATCTAGGGTAAACAAAAGGTAGCCTGGGTAGAGAAAAAAATGTGGGATTTGAGATAGGATCTGAGTCCCTCACTTACTTGGCTGGGTTACCCTAATTATATAATTTAGCATCTATGAGTGAGGCCAAGCCACCTGCCTTGGAAACCCAGCTCTACTACTTACTCGCTATGTAATCTTGGGCAAGTTACTTAACTTCTCTGTGCCTTGATGTTCTTATCTGTAAAACAGAATATTAGTGCCTTTACTTAAAATTGGTGTGAAGAGTAAATGAGTTGGAACATGTAGATTGCTTAGAGATAGGCTTGACGTATAGAAAACAATCAGTAAGTGCTAGTTATTATTACTATCCCCTCTCTAAAGGTGGGTAAATAATGATACCTGCAACTAATAGATAATGAAGGAAATTACATTAGACAATGGCCATGTGAAGAACCTTAGACAATGTAGCATGCTATAGAAATGCTTCTCACTCCACTGTACTGCTGATAACTCCTCAAGATCTCCACTTATATGGCTACTAGTGAATACTGTAAAATACACAGTAGGTTTTCATTACTTTCTTTAACCTAACTCTGAAGTAATATGGTATGTCATTTGTATCTTCGTTTTACATTATGAAGAAACCAAAGATCAATTAAAAATTAAATAACTTACTCAAGATTGCACAGCACTTCAGAACATCGTATTATATGCATTCTACTTAAAATTCTATAGCACTAAAATGTCACTTATTTGTTGGTGAGTGTTGGGGATTGAATCGCATCCCCCACAAAAGGCATGCTCAGGTCCCAACCCCTTGGTTCCGTGGTTGTGAACCCTTTTGTAAACAAGACCTTTGAAGATGGGATTAGTTGTGGTGTGCCCACATGAGTCAGGGTAGGCCTGAATCCAGTATGGCTGCAGTCCTTATAAGCAAAGGAAATTGGACACAAGAAGAGAAGCTGCTCCCTGAGGTTTCTCTGAGGTCAATAGACCCCAGAAGAGAAAGAAGAAAACATGTGCACTGCCATGAGACAGAAAAGCAAAAGTACAAGGATCACCAGCAGCCAGCCCCAGAGAGCCACAGTCTTTGGGGAAAAAGCTGATGCCTCAACTTTAGAATACTCCTAGCCTCAAAACCGTGAGCCAATATATTCCATTGTTTAATCCTACCTACCATATGCTGTTTGTTTTAGCAGCTGGAAACTAAAATTATATGTAAGGGACAAGATAATAGCTCTTGGTTCTTCAGGTTTGTGAGGACCACTTCCCCATAGGAACTAGTTTCCCCTTCGAGGGGCTCAATCAGCAGAGGAAATGGTTCCCAGAACAAAGCAAGTGTCATTAGCAAGGTCAGCAAATCTCTGTGATTTAACAACGGGAGGAAATGAGGAAAAGCATTCAACTGCACAGAGTGGATCAAGAGAATTGTTTTACCAACTGTATTCTTGGTTTTACTTCTTAGGGACATCAGAGAGGATTTGGTATCAATAAGATTACTATTTTAAAACATTTTCTGTCTTTTTAGAACTCAATCCATCAATAGAAGAATGAACAACTTCATTCTGTTGAATGTGAATGCATTCTGTTGAAAGAGAATTGGATATATTTCCACTGGCGATTTTGCAAGCTTTCCAAACAACTGGCCAGCAGAAGAGGGTGAAGATACCTGGGTATTGGGGGAACTACAACACATTTTTGACAGTCCAATAGGAGCTTGCAGTGCATTGATTTTTTTGGAAAGCTTTTGGGAGCCCCATGGGTGCTAGGTGGGGACTCAGGTTAGAACCAACTGATATGGCCTGGAAAACCTTGTTCAATGGGCAGAGGAGACAAGCCTTCTGAGGAATCAGAAGGCAAGTCCTTGGGACAGCTGAAACTGGGCTTTCCCAGGCAGCGTGGGTGGTAGCCGCAATAAGCAGCTGCCCCCTAGAAACCAGCTAGAGACATTCCATTCTTGGAAAAAACTCGCCTGCGACTCACACTCCCAGAATCTTGCCCACAGAAACTGCTCACTTTCTATTTGCTTTCCATGGTCCCTATATCACAATCTCCCCTGCACCTCTCAGAAGCATCAGCATTGACGGACGCTGCGACAAGATGTCGGTCTTTGACCCTGCACATACCCAGCTCAAGCCCCTGTGAATTGAGGAGGACTCTGGAGTTGCCCACCATCTTCTATGATGACAGCCCATAATTTATTAGCCACTGCATTTCTCCTCAGGACGTGATGACTACATGTGTTCTAAGGGGACAACTGAAGACCCATTAATCTTCACCCTGGCGGGGAAGAGACTGATGTTCATTTAATTTAACTGGATGGGTGAGGTAGATATAAAATGCCACAAGGTAAAAATGACAAGATTATTAACTGCGTCCCTAGCCGCCTGTTTGCCAAGCTGCCTCAATAAATGAAGTGGGTTGGTTAGACATGGACCACGGTTCAAACAAGGTTTACAGAGGGGAGTTTCTGGCAGATGTAGGCAATGGCAAGTCTCCACATTTTTAGGGAGAAAGCAAAGGACTTTTGTGGTTAGAAGAGGAACTTGGGCTTCAACCAGCTTAGGAAACAGGCTAAAGTTTAAAAGGTCAGGGCAAATTCAGAAATAATTCTCTCCCAGACCCACAAGAAGGAAACGGTTGAACTTAAACCACCAAGGTCCCCCTTTGCATCCTCCCTTTTTGCATCCTCCCATTCCAACTAATCCATTTTTCCTCCTGTCCAAGTTGTTCTCAAAGGCCGAGCTACAGCTCTTTGCCTGACGAGAAGCAAGTCTTCTGCCATCCTCTTCACCAGCCTGTGGAAGGATGCAAGCACCTGCTTCGGACTGACTCCGGGGGCTTTCAATTCAAGAATACCACCCCCAGGTGAGAAAGCATCAAGAAGGGGGTGTGACAAGAGACTTGAATCTCTGGGCTGTCCATGTGCTGGCTGGGCCCTGAATCTCCACAGAGTTGCAACACCTACTCTCCAGTTCACTGGACTCACCCAGGACAACTAACAAGGAGGTGAGGATTGACAACCACCATACCAAGGAAACGAGAGAGCCTACAACTGCAAGCAAGAGAGTCTCATCCATTGGCTATATGGGATCGAAGCCCCCTCTCAATTAGAGGTGGAGTGGCCATCACCATCCCAGAATCCTTAGGATTGGGGAATGAACTATGGACTAGAGTGGACTTACTGGTATTCTACTATAGACTTATTGTGATTCTAGCAATGGAAAAATTATATCATTGATGTGGAGGCAGTGGCCACTGGAGGTTCTGAGGGCAGGGAGAAGGAAAAACAGGGGTAATATGGGGGCATTTGGGGAGCTTGGAATTGTCCTGAATGACATTGCAATGACAGATATAGGTCATTATACACCCTGCCATAACCTACAGAATTGAGTGAAAGAGAGTGTATACTACAATGTAAACTATAGTCCATACTCAGTAGCAATGATCCAAAATGTGTTCATCAGTTGCAGTGAATGTACCACACTAATGAAAAAAGTTGTTAAAGTGGGGAAAAATGGGGAGTGGGGCATATGGAAATCCTTTATATTTTTTAATGTAACATTTTATGTAATCAAAATATCTTTTAAAAATGAATTTTAAAATAAATTTTAAAAGGGGGGGGGTGTGAATTCAGCCTTCCTCCTCATCATCATTCACCAAAGAACTCCAGATTCTTTCTAGAGACAGTACTTAAGTATCTAATTTCCCAAGTCTAGGCCTGAGAAATCCCAGCATTGAAAAGTACTGTCCTCAAACAAAGATCACAATGAGAACAAAAAGCCTCCGTTCTCCCAACTCCTGTCCTGGCTCAAGATTTGTGTACGGAAATGTAATGAAGAGTTTCCAGACTTTCAACATCCCAGCTCTGTGCTTAAACTAACCCTGATCTCAGCCCTGCTGAAGCCGTGCCCTTTGCCCCGCCCCCATACCCAAATTGACCGTTCGAAACTACGATCAGTGAAATCACAATCATTGTTCCAAGCAAGGGGAATGTTTTCATTAAGAAGCAGGCAAGTATAGGTACTTCATGCTTGTGGTTTACAAAGCACTCATCTAATATGATCCTAGTGCAGTCCTGTATGTGAGCAGAGCAAATATTAACTTCTTCATTTTACAGATGAGAAAACTGAGACTCAGGGAGGTTAGGTTTACCGAAGTAGGAGGAAGCAGGACAGGTGTCAGAATACCTCTGAGAGCACTTATTTTTATTAGTATATATTTGCATAAATGACTATCTCTCTGGAAATCTACCACTTTCCTCCTCAAAAGTAATTGCCTCCTCCTTCCTTGCTCACAGAGCCAGAATTTTGTTTTGTTTTGTTTTGTTTTGTTTTGTTTTGTTTTGTTTTGTTTTGCGTGGGTCAGAGATGCATTGATCTCCGGAACGAGACCCAGCATCTGATCTAAGGATGGCCATTTCTGACCCATGAGATGAAAGAGTAAGTCTGCTAGCGGGTTTGGGGGAACATTTTCCTCCATGAATAAAGGTAGGCAGTGTGAGAAGAAACTCTCTTGCCTCACATTACCATTGTCCCCTGCTTTGGGACATGGAGGTGAGAGGGCATAATGAGCAGCTGCAGCTTTATTGCAACAATGAGGAGATAGGCAAGAAACCCACCGGATGACAATCCAGTGTCTTGACATCTTTAAGCTGCTAAACTAGCTTCAGTCACTGCACACCACTACACTTCTAGTTTAAGCCATTTTTAGCTGAGCATTTGGATCACTGGCACTAAAACCATTCCCAGCTAATATGCATCCCCACCAGATTATCATATCCTCAACAACAGAGAAGATAATTTGATTTATGATTGAGTCCCCCCATAATATAGTCCAGAAGTAGTCACTTAATAAATGTTTGCTAGAATGAAGGGGAAAAGGAAGCAAAAAGTGTATTCCTAAGAGATACACCTTGGTGAGATGAGCTTGCAAAACCAGCAGGATAAAACTTGGGAGCATCAGTTTGTACTTGCTGGTATTCCACTTGGTTCTACATTATTAATGCCCTGCCTTCTATCTCAGGACTGTTCTTACTATTTCCATACACCTTGACAACTAGAAACACGTCTTTCATAAATGTGAACAAGTTAGTAATGCATTTCTGCAGTGAAGCTGTTTTCCTTATTTAAAAATAGAATCACCTAAGGATGACTTTTCAAACCAGGGAAGGAAAGACAATTATTCAATAAATGATGAAACAATCAAAAATTATTTGAAAATAATTAAAGAAGATTCTGGTACTACACACCAAAAGAAATTCCAGACAAACAACAGACCACTATATTGCAAGGTTAAATAATCATTGAATCCATAAAGTAATCTAAAGAACATATTGATGACTATTATATAGTATCAGGTTTGGAGAAACTTTGTAAGGCAGGGACCATTAAGGAAAAAAATTGAAATACTTGACTACATAAAAATTTATTTTTTCTGAATATAAATAAAATGCCATAAATAAAACTCAAGGAGAAAGAGTACTGGAAAATATATTTATGATATTTAAAGCAAACAAAGAGTTAATCTCATAATCTGTATAGGATTCTTACAAATAATTATGGAAAGGAAAAACATCGCAAAAAAAAATAGGCTGAGGGCATTAGCTTGAAATTGAATGAATAAAAATATCAATAATCAATAAGCATATTAAAGTGTTGAAGTTCACTGGTAACAAAAGACATTCAAATTAAAATAAGCTGCCTCTTACCTATTTTGCCTATCATATTGGCAAAGATTATTTTTCATTATAATCGCAAGTGTTTGGGAGAGTTTAGAAAAATGTACTCCTCATAAACTTCAGTCTGGAATGAAAAACAGAAAACAAAAATACAAATAAAATAAAGTAAAAACTTTGAGTCAGTAATATTATTTTACAAAATTTCTCCTAAGGAAACAATCTAAGATAAATGCAAAGATTTATCTGTACATATGCTTTTTAAAGTAATATGCAGAAGAATTTTTTAAAAAATAGTATCAACCTAAATGTTTGTTTAAAAAAATAACATATCTGACAACAGCAAGATGGCGGCAGAGTTAAAAGCTCCAAGAATCAGCTCCTTCTATGGGGCAGTTGGTGATCACCCAGAGCTATCTAGAGCATTTGTTTGGGGGCTCCGGGAGACCAGAAGTGCATCCTGCAACATCCTTGAAAGAATGGAAGGAGGAGACTGCCCATCTGCAGAGACAATTCATTAGTAGAGCACTCCACGCCAGTCGGTGGCTGATGCCCATCCTCCACTGGAGGCACAGGCCGCCCCGGGAGCTGTTCCGCGGCTGGAATTGAAAGCTCCACTTCCCAAAACGGGGGAGAAAAAGACAGTTGGGCACCAACTTCAGCTACTGATTAGTAAATTCGGTGGGCTAAAGTATAACCCTAAGAACAGCTAAAGTTTGAACCTATCCAGGTCAGAAAAGAAGCCAGTAGCCGCCATCTTAACTCTGTGCCAGACATGAGGGGAAGCGGGGCTGACTGAAAATCACAGTCTGATAGGGACCGGCTTTTTTCCATCTAGATCAGATTGCAGCTCTAGCCTAAGCCCCAGGCCCACTTTGGGCAGGGAAGAAGCTGGGGGGAGCTGTGCCAGCCTCTCTGGGAAATTACAGACCATGCTGCAGAAGCCAGTGATCATCCTACTTTGGCAGCGCAAGCCACTACAGGAGCTATTCTGTGGCAGGAATTGGAAGCTCCATTTCCCAAAAACAGGGGAGGAAGAGACTGATGGACACCAATTTCAGCTACTGATTAGTAAATTCGGCTGGCTAAAGTCTAACCCTAAGAACAGCTAAAGTTTGAGCCTTTCCAAGTCAGAAGGAGGCCAGTAGCCACCATTTTGACAGCAACTCCAGCATGAAGGGAAGCTGGGCTGACTGAAAATCACAGTGACAGTAGAGACTGGTTTCTTTCACCCAGATTGGCCTGCAGCCCTAACCTAGGCTTCAGCCTAGGGAGGAAGCAGATGGGCCCTGCACCAGCCTATCTAGGTAACTGCAGGTACATTTAGCTGGCACAGACTGAATAATCGGAAGTCTACCGGGGTAACTGTGGTCATCTTAGACCTGCACTGCATAGATTGCTGAACTCATGTGGCTCTATGCCTGTCCCAGGCAGGGGAGAAAGCAGCATGAAGCCTCATCAGTCTCTCTGAGCAACTACAGTCTAGGCCTGCATGAGTTGGATTATTCCACATAGCCGTGGCTCTGTCCCTACCCCTGGCCAAGGAGAAAGTTGGGAGAAGCTTCATTGGTCCTTGGGGCAATGAAGGTAGGTTAAGCCTCCACAGCCTATAGCACCAACTACATCCTTAGCTCCTACTACACAACCAGCAAGGGAGAAGGGCAGGAAGCCCTAAACTAAAGAGAAAAAGTGCACCCAGAATAAATACTCTAGTAAGCCTGATGCCAAAACACCAACAAAAAATTACAATCCACACCAAGAAACAGAAAGATATGACCCAGTTAAAGGAACAAGATAAGCCTCCAGATGACATAAAGGAGTTGAGACAGCTAATCATAGATGTTCCAACAAATCTCCTTAATAAATTCAATGAAATGGCTAAAGAAATTAAGGATATTAAGAAGACACTGGGGGGGGGCGGATGTGGCTCAAATGGTTGGGTGTCCATCTGCCATATGGAGGGACCTGGGTTCGATCCCCGGAACCTCCCAGTAAAGTAAAATATATATTATATGGCGCATGGGCTGCCAGGCTCTGTGTGCCGGTGAGCCTCCAGGCCCTGGGAGCCATGCAGCAAGATGATGACGTAACTGGAGAGAGACGCAGGGGAGAGACAAGACGAGATGCTCTGAAAGCTCTGAAAACCAGGAACTGAGGTGGCGCAGGTGGCAGAACACCTCTCTCCTACATCAGAGGTTTCCAGGATCGAATCTTGGTGAAGACTGGAGGAGGAGGATGAGAAGAGATGGCAGGAAACAGACACAGAGTATTGCCCAGCAAATGGACACAAAACAGCAAATGAGGAAGGGGGGGTTAAAATGGATAAAGTAAACAAAGAAATCTTTTTAAAATTTTAAAATAAAATAAAAAAGAAGACATTGGATGAGCACAAAGAAGAATGTGAAAGCATACATAGAAAAATAGCAGATCTTATGGGAATGTAAGGTGCAATAAATGAAATTAAAAATACACTGAATCATACAATAGCAGGTTTGAGGAGGCAGAAGAAAGGATTGGTGAGCTTGAAGAAATGGCCTCTGAAAGTGAACATACAAAAGAAGAGATGAAGAAAAGTTTGGGAAAACTTGATTGGAACAAAGATTATTCCAAAAGATTGGAACAAGGTCTCAGGGACCTAAAGGACAGCAAGAGACATGCAAACATACGTGTAATGGATATCCCAGAAGGAGAAGAGAAGGGAAAAGGGGCAGAAGGAATATTTGAAGAAATAATGGTAGAAAATTTCCCAACCCTATTGAAGGACATAGATATCCATGTCCAAGAAGCATGACGTGTTCCCATCCAAAAAAATCCTAATAGACCTACTCCGAGACACATACTAATCAGAATGTCAAATGCCAAAGACAAAGAGAGAATTCTGAGAGCAGCAAGAGAAAAGCAATGCATAAAATATAAGAGATACCCAATAAGATTAAATGCTGATTTCTCACCAGGAACCATGGAGGCCAGAAGACAGTGGCATGATATATTTAAGATACTGCAAGAGAAAAACTTCCAGCCAAGAATCTTATATCTGGCAAGAGTGTCATTCAAAATTGAAGGTGAATTTAGAATATTCACAGATAAACAGAAACTGAGAGAGTTTATAACCAAGAGACCTGCTTTGCAGGAAATACTAAAGGGTGTGCTACAGCCTGAAAAGAAAAGACAGGAGAGAGAGAGGCCTGGAAGAGAGTATAGAAATGAAGAGTATATCAATAAAAGTAACTAAAAGTGTCAAAAGAATGGTGAAAATAAAATATGACAGATAAAACCCAAATATTCAGGAATAAACTTAAATAATGATTTAAAGCACTTTTATTCAGAGAATTACAACTCATTGTTAAAAGAAATTTTAAAAAGACCTAAATAATTGGAAGAACATTCCATACTCATGGATTGAAAGACTAAATATCATTAAGATGTCAATTCTACTCAAATTGATATACAGATTCAATGCAATCTTGATAAAAATTCCACAGCATTTTTAAATAAATGGAAAACATGATTATCAAATTTATTTGGAAGGGTAAGGGGTCCTGAATAGTCAGAAACATCTTTAAAAGGAAAAGCAAAGTTGGAAGACTCTCATTTCCAGACTTTGTCATATTACCTAGCTACAGTGATAAAAACAGCATGATATTTGCATAAAGACAGACACATAGACCAATGGAACTGAATTGATGGTTAAAAAACAGACCCTCACATCTATGGTCAAGTGATTTTTGACTAGCCTGTCAAACCCACCCATCTCGAGCAGAACAGTCCATTCAACAAATGGTGCTGAGAAAATTGGATATCCATAGCAAAAGAAGGAAAGAGGACCCCTATCTCACACCCTATACAAAAATTAACTCAAAATGAATCAAATACCTAAATATAAAAGCAAGAACCATAAAGTTTCTAGAAGACAATGTAGAAAAATATCTTCAAGACCTGGTGGTAGGTGGTAGATTCTTAAAAGAGATAAGAGGAGGACTGAGTTGGACTACTGATATTTAATGTATGTAGAAGTTTTAATTAGCTTTACTGTAAAAGTGTGGAAATGTACAGAGTTGATGGTAACACATTATAGTGAGTAATAGCTGGTTTATAAATGGGGATGTTGGTGAAAGTGGTAGTCTAGGGATGTAAATGCCAATTGACAGAAAGCTAGAGATTAATCTAGGGAATGAATAGCACAGTAAACCCAGAGGTGGATGAGAATTGCTGCTGATGGTACAGATGCAAGAGTGCCCTTTGTGAGCTAGAGCAGATGTACATCACTATTGCAGGGTAGTGGGAATTAGGAGAAGCATGGGGAAAATACAACTGGAGTGACCTATGGAGTGTGGTTAACAGTAATAATGTAATATTCTTGCATCTATGCCAAACATGCACTGTGTTGATAATGGGGGAGTATGGAAAATGTGTCCCAAATGTACGCTGTGGACCTGGTAATAATCAGATGACGTTATCTCATAATCTGTAACAAATATTCCACCAGGGTGTTGTGTGTTGATGGAAGGGTGTTGTTTGGGAATTCTGCACATGTGCATGATTGTTTTTTAAGTTTACAACTTCTGTCATAAAAATATATTTAAAAAATAATAGAAGGGTGGGTTGGGGGGAAATACACCAAATGTAAGATAAGGACTATAATTAGTTGTAAGATTTTGACAATATTCTTTCATAATTTGTAACAAATGTCTCACGACAATGCAAGGTATTAGAGGGCTGGTGTAAGGGACCCCTCTATGATACTATGAATTTTTGTTTTGTAAGTTCACAACTTTTACTATACACTTATTGTTTATGTATGTTCATGTATAGATGATATAAATAATAATAATAATAGGGTGGGTTGGGGGAAAATACTTTGGTTAGTAGTAATATTTTGAGGATACTCTTTAACCATTAGTTAAAAATGTTTCACAAAAATGCAAGGTATTGGTGATAGGGTGAGGTATGAGAGCCCTGTATGATGTTATGCATGTATGTTTTGAAAGTTCACAACTATTACTATACACTTATTGTTTATGTATGTTCATGTATGAGTGATAGACTTCAATAAACTTTTTAAAAAAGAAAAAAATAGCATATCTGTTCAGTATTGTTATAGAACAAATATTTTAACAGGGAAATGCTCCCCACATAATTGTAAGTGAAACAAGCAAGTTATAAAATAGTACAAACACCTTAATATAAAAAGGGAGTTGGTAGTGATGTAATGGTGTTCTGGAATTCGTTTTTTGTCTATACTGAAGGTTCTTAAATTTGCTGGGAATTACAGGTATTGTTTTTGTCATCAAAAAATAGTTATTTTTTGCACAAGAAAAATAATTACAGGCCCTCTTCTCTGAATATCACAAGCTAGAAGCATATTCCTCCCAATAGTATTCCAAGTCATAACTCACTACTTCCTAGTCACTTCTCAATATTGGCATATACGCCTAACATAGATATAATGTTGCTAACCAAAAAATATATATATATATAGAAATATTCTTGATGCACTAATAATAAACTCTTTGGAACAAATTCTGTTAATAAAAATGAGAAAACGTCCCATTTCCATATGCACAACTCTTTACACGGACATTATTTTGTATAACCTACAAGAACTCTCAGAGGGAGCCATGAGCAAGGTGAGGCTCCAACTAGGCCAAGGGAGGAAATAATAACTGCAGGGCTTGTGGGCCTCTGATGTCATTGCACCCTTTGGCTCCTCCATGCAACTACGTGTGTGAAGCACATACATCTGAGTGTGTCCCATTGACCACATGGTCCCAAGCATTGCAACCCAGGGGGCCAGAGCCCTGAGAACCTGCTCCAGGCACTGCCCAGTCCCCAGTCCCTGCAAATTCTCTGCTTCTGCTCT
The DNA here is from genome assembly GCA_026826555.1 of Tolypeutes matacus. NCBI lineage: Eukaryota > Metazoa > Chordata > Mammalia > Cingulata > Chlamyphoridae > Tolypeutes > Tolypeutes matacus. Next base: position 5,155,786 of record JAKSZT010054263.1, read on the forward strand.
TCAGGGACAAATAGTGGAAACCGTGCCTACCCATTTCCCATCTCATAGGAGGGAAGACCCTCTGAGCAGCATCCATAGTAAGCTCAGAATGGGTCGTGGCTGAGTACAGTTAGACACATTAGAGTCAGTCGAGCAAGAGGTAACAGCTCAGCCAGAACTGCCAAGTTGGTCTTCTGTGTTTCATTCCCTGGAAGCCCTTCTCCTTAACATAACACCAGGAACTGGCGAGGGTACCTGAAAGTACAACTCTTCCATGCCCAGTAAATACTTCTTCTCTGACTACGTCTTATTATAAAAAATTAGTAACAGAAATAAAATGAGTTCATAACACAAAACTAGTTTTGTCCTATCTATGGTCATGACAGAGACACCTGTGCCCTAAGCCCCAGGCCTGAATCAGACCTTCCCAGTGACTTGGACACCCTTCCCCCACGTTACCACCCAGTCATTGTCTTGCCTCCTCCAAGCCCAGTGCCAATGTCACTTCCCTAAGTCCACCGCTACTCCCTTGCCTGCTGCCTCACAGCCCAAGCAGATTTCACTGCCCCCCTTGCCTGTTCCCCAGGCACACATTTCCTCTCCTCTCCTAGCACTTACTGACCATGCTACGATCAGTGTCCCCTCCACAGGACTCTGAGCCCCTTTGAGAGCAAAGACGAGGCCACGTCTAAGTCGTCTCGTTCACTCAGTGCCCTGCCCAGAGTCTGAGGCATGGACAGTGAAGCACTTCAAGGTGTTTACGCCCTTTGGTACTTTCAGAAATCACTTTGAAAAAACTCAGAGAGTAGGAACTCACAACCAGATGACAAGAATGGAATCAGAATTCCAGACACTTCCAGTGTAAGACGGAGGACAGAACCGCACAAAAATAAATTAAAAAAACAAATAAACAAAAACAAATAAAAACTCTAAAACTCTCCCTGGTCTGGTAAGGATCAAAGACCCAAGATAAGGAAAGTGTTCACGAGAGAAGTGACAGAATTCGCTCACGGAAGCAAAGTGCAAGAGACAAGATATCTTGAAAATATTCTTCCAGTTGAAGAAGCTTGATTATTTTCATTATTGAAATACAACATGAAACCCAGATGAGACAGTGCCTGGCAGTGCCAAGTCTTCATATTTATTAAATGAGCCCCTGGTGGCCATACAATGGCAAAATGACCAGCCAGGTTATAGAAGAAGGTTGAAACAGCCTTTATTGCAACCCCCTGTTTCACACATGGGAAAACTAAAGCCCAGAGCAGAGAAGAGACATGCTTCAAGAAATATTCCCAGTTGCCCAGAGAGCTGGGTGGGGTCTAGAACTCAAGTCATTGGGAGAGGGAATTCCTCCCTCCTAGTATAAGCAATATGGCATATCAGCGAGGAAATTGAGACATTGCAGAGAACTTGGTCGTGGGGAATATACACGTTTGGATATAAGAGGCCTGAAAAGCTATTTTCCTTCTGCTGTTTTTGGTCTGTACAGTGAAGGAAAGAAGGAGGGGTCCATTTAAGAAGGAAAATCCCATACAGGCCCCCTCTGGGTCTCCTTCTCCTTGCCCGGCCCAACTGGAAATGAAGCACACCTGCAGTGGAATGGGCCCATTCTACGAGCGCTGTGATGACTTCTCACAAACCATTGTCAACCCGAGGCAGTCCATACAGAGATTAAAGGGGGCCAAACGACAGCCCTCTGAGCTGAGAGCAAGGGGACCTAGAATCGCCCTCTTTGGCCTTGCAGACGAAATACCTCCTTCTTTCCCTTGTCTTGAATGCTCATCCTGAGCCTCTAGGTTTTCACCCAAGACTTGGAATCCCTACCTTCCTTCACATCCTAGCTCCCAAACCTTTCACTATCTTCAACTCCTTGAATCATAAGAACGTTAACTCCTGACTTACCATATGGGCCTCCTTCCAACACTCTCTAAGTCTTGGTAGTACAAAAAGGCAGTTTTGGGGATTCTATCAAATCATCTAAACACCTCGGAGGCCAATGACTGAACAAAAAGAAAAAGTGGCCAGCAGTTGAGAAAAGTTGTCAAACGTAGTTTTTTCGGTCTGCCTACAAATATTCTTGATAATTATAATATAAAAATTAGTGCAGAAGGTATCAGATTATACCCAAGGTGTTTATTTTGCCAGAACAGTTGCTCTGAAATGGTGGCTAACTTAATTACTGTTTTAATAATCACATAGATATGATATGCATGCCTTCATCTTAAACCCAAAGCTGGAGGATGTGCCCCGATACCAATTCCAGCTTCACCATGAAGGCTGTGGTGTGAGTTTGGGGAAGTTACTTTACCTCTCCCTGAATTCAGTTTCCTTAACTGGAAAGTGAAAATAATATCTACCACATAAATTTTTCATTCTCTGATGATTAAATTGGCTATTGCACACAGGCCTGGCACATAGTAGGTCCTTAATAAAAATCAGTTCTCTTCATCCACGTTCCTCATCTACAAATTATTTAGAATGTATAATCAGAGGACGAAGAAACTACCACCACCTGGTGTACGGGTCTCAAAACTGCAAACGCAGCCGCAGAGGTGAAAAACACATCCTTAACTAGGAAATTGCAAAATGAAAGTTCAGAAATGACTGAAAGCCTCAAACATAAAGTACAATTACACATGGGACATGAGGCCAGGACAATGGATGGAATTAATCAGGCCAAACTTCCTGGAAGAGGAATAACTTCTTTAGAAATACAAAGGAGGGAAGCGGCTGTGGCTCAATCAGTGGGGCTCCCGTTTACCATATGGGAGGCCCTGGGTTCGGTTCCCGGGGCCTCCTGGTGAGGGCAGGCCCGCCCGCACGGCGTGGTTGGCTGACCCAGCGAGCACAAGCAGCAAGGGGGGGATAAATGAATAAATAAATAAAATCTTTAAAAAAAAAAAAAAAGAAATACAAAGGAAAAGAGATGGGGGCTAACTGAAAAGAAGGAAGAACAGTTTTCTGTGCAACATTGGGGGTAAATCTTGGAAGCCAAAAAGAAGGCCTTGGAGGCCTCAGAGTGGCAAGTAATTTGGACTGGAACCATTAATCCAGCCAGCCTCTCTATCCTTAATGTAGGCCCTTGGATGCCAGAAGAGCAAGAAGAGAGAACAGGGTAACTGGGGGTACGTCACCCCACTACAAGGCACAAATCCTCTGCCAGCCAGCTGATACCTTATCAAAAATGCACAGCTTCCCTAACTTGGATATGGTCTCTTTGTTCAGGATTTGCTTTGATGGAGGGAGGGGGCTGTTGGGGACCATTCTGACCAAGAGCAGTCCCTCCCTGAGGAGCCACAAAGAGAATGAAAATATGTTTTCCCTTTGACACCTGGGTCGTGGGCAGAGGGGCCCTGTCTTGGCCATCTGCCCAATGTGGGAGTGTCCCACACAATACCTAACCCAGGCAGAAGCACCATACATTGCTATTAAGTTGACTTTCCTGCCTAATAGGGATCAGAAGTTGCATTACACAGCCAAGGTTCCTAACCTTACATTCTGGTCACACACAATTTGGAAATTGCCATGCCCTCTCTTTCTTCCAGATCTTCGAAGATTTTGCTCCTTCTGCCAGAAATACACTTCAGTAGTCCCAGCTGAGACACTGCTTCTTCCAAGAAAGCCCTTTCTGACTGCCCCTCCCCAAGTCTGGGTTAGGTACCCACTCCCACAACATCCAACAATTCCCTTATCCTAGCATGTACTACATCATATCATAATTTCTTATCCTCTCCTCTGGTTCTGTATTTCACTCTAAGTTCCTGGAAGGCAGAAACAACCTTTTTCTTGTTACTTGCTATTTCTGCCTCACCCAGTACATTGCCTGGCACACAGAAGGTCCGTAATAAATATTTGTTCATTTGAAGTTAGCAGAATGTCCACAAACCCTTGAGCCAAGTGGTTTTTAGGAGCCTAGAAATGAAGGAACTCAGGAGAGGAAAGACCACCCTAGAGGTGTCCATGGGCAGCCCTGAAGTTTGCCTAGAGTTGCCTTCTTGCCTCTGATACTTCTTGATTCCTGGCCAGTGCTGCTGCTGAGTTTAGCACTGCCTTCACAGGGCTCGCTCTGGCCAGTACATCCCCACCTGCCCAGGAGCACATCTCAGTTAGGCTTTTGGGGAGTCAGGTTCCCCTGCCCACCCCCCATTCTGAGCATGCTGCCGTGTGTTGAAGGGCTTTGGCGTCTGAGCTGGGTATGGTGCTTCAATCACAAGGCCGGTCAAGACAGGCCAACTCCATGCCCAATTGTCTCACAGACTCTTTTTTTTTTTTTTTAAATGAGGTGAGAGCTCACTCGGATTCTCTCACTCCAGCAAAAAGAAAGTAAGACTATGAGGGGCTTAGGAAGGAAAGACTAAGCCTAGTAGGACCCAGGCCCCTGAACAATCACAACAAGCACTTCCATATGTTCTGGGTGACATCGGGTTAAAAATAACATCCAGGATAGTCCCAGCATGGGAAAGAAAGCACATGTTGGCAGCTTTTTGAGGGGAAGATGAGGATCCAACCGCGGAGGGCAGGCAACATGGGCTCACTACCTGCATGTGGCCACCCGCATTTGCTTGCCAAAGTCCCCTTCTCCCTCCCAGCAGCTGTCTTCAGAATCTCTGCCAGTGGCAGCAGCACAGGGTCCCACAGGCATAAAGTCCAGCACGGTCCTCCTGCAGCAGCATAGTAGAAACCACCAAATGAATGAGTCTTCCTCCCTTCCTTCTGTTCCCACCCCCTTCTCCCTCCTAGCGGCACCAGGAAGAAAAGAACTCTAACTCCCCAAATCTAAAGGGTGCATACGGGTGCCTCCCAGAGGGGAGCCTATTCTGCAGGTGCAGGAAAGGTGTAAGTCCCAGGCCAGCAGCACAGGCCAAAGGCAGTGGGTAGGTAGACACAAAAGTCAGTCTCGGAACATGGCACCTTCCTGGCAGCAGATTTCAAGGTTTCAAAATCAACTCTATTTTGCATAATAGCATCAATATTTCTCTCTCCTGCCCCTCTTCCATGGGGCATACACTGCCCGCCAGCTGAGCGTGACTTAGGAGGCCAATTTCTATCAGGAGACCACCCAAACTGTTAGATCACTTATCCTTCGCAGGCGCCAATGATATCATCATGTAATTCTGGTGCTTTCTACATCCAAAAATCCATATGTGGTGGCTGGACTATTGCAATAATGTGTTTGGCAAAGGCTGATCACCACAACTCAAGGAACTCTTGAGTTCCTTACCCCCCAGACCCCCATGCCTTCCAACCCTCCAACCCGCCAATTCCAGATGTTTCCTTCCAATGTGGACCATGGCCTTGGCTTGGCTCTGCCCTGTAGACCAATTATGACATAATTTCTCCTGCCCTGTGCCTATGGGTCTAGCCAAGCCTGACCCTCACTTTATCGATTCGCCCTGTGTCATTTATCAACATGGTGGATGATTATCCATGTCTGGATAAGCAAGGGAGGTATTCCATCAAGACATTTGACACCTTCCTTTGAAGGAGGAAGGACAGAACATATGAATGCCTCTGATTAACATCTGAAGGCCCCCTGGCTGCCCTGAAATCGCCCCTCCATGGAGCAGCTCTCAGCAAATCCAGCCGGCTCACACTGTAAAGTCCTCTACCATTTCAACTCATTTATCAGCAATTCCATCTGTTTCAGTTTGGGACATTCCATGTGTCCATGGGTCCTATCCTGTCAGAGCCTGGGGCTGCTCCCTCAAGAACTTCTGGCCTCAGTGCATGGCCTAATCCTGGCCTGTCATCCTTCCCAGTGATAGCTGGAGCAGCTGTTGCTTCTTCCTCAATCTTCTGGTGGTTGCCAGAAAGCCTGAGGGGCCAACCAGCTAATTTCCATGCTTGAAGCTAAATCCGTATATGCATGATCTTTTCTTGAAACTGTAGGAGGGGACTGTGTCCTGCTACCTTTTACACCAAATTGATTTAATGTCTTTTTGTAGAGTGGTGAGCTCATCCTTGGTGCCACTCCACTTTAAAAGGCCAACTGTCTCATTAACTTAATTGCCTGACTTTAAGTAACTTGCTTAAATTACCAATTAATGGATGACCATTTCTGTCCAAACATGACATTTTCAAGCATACTCATGGAAAAAAAATTGCTTTAAACCATGACTGATGAGTGACTCCCTTTAAAGGATTATTATAATAATTATGGTAGATATGCTTCTAAGCCCTGAGAAATTTTTAAAAGAAAGGTACAAGTGGCAAATATCTATAGATTGCACACTGTGGAATCCATTCACTGTGATGACATTTTGAAAAGTTTATCATTCAACCAAGCCAATGCTAAATTATAAAGCCAATTAAATGTTACTACTGTAGAACATTTGTCCTTTTAGGAGAAAAAGAAAAATATCCCACAAGAAAAAAAAAATACTGAAACTATCAGTAGCCCCAGTTGGCTACATTAAAGCTAATAAAATTACTTATGATAAATTCCTCGTCGATGAGGGTTCCCTGCTGTGCTGCTTCTGCTGGCTTTAGTCACAGGGAACAAGACAGAGAGATTGAATTATTGGCTGGACTCATTTTATTGGTTTGGGCATTGGGGGACCGTGGGTTATATGGGAGATTCTTTTCATGTTAGGCTTTTTTCCCCTCAAGAAGCAGCTGGTTTTGTCTTTAGTTTCAAATGTCAATAAAAAAAAAAAATCAGGGCAATCATTAGAAGGCAGGAATTTGGACATGGGAGCTTCCCAAAACACCTGATGTCAATCCCAGCCGGTTTGCCAGGAAGGGCCTCTCAAGTCTCAGTTGGGAAAGACATGGTGGAGGAGATGAAGGGCTCAACTGTTGGCTGTGGCAGGGCTGATATGTGAGCAGAGGAGGGGGGCAGGGGTGCCTGTGAGGAAATGGCAAAGGGGAAGAAGCTAGAAAATGTGTGCCCTGGTGCTGTGGTGCAAGCGGTGGAGTCTGCAGCCCCGTGGGCTCAGCATCCCAACACAGAGGTCAGACCCCAGCCTCCTGCTGATCCAAGCTTGGTTTTCCATTTCTACAGGGACATAGTAATTAAGGTATGCAAGATATCACAATTTCACTGCAAGTCTCCAGAACAGCATGGGGCTCTGAAGACAAGATATGCCCCCATAATTTCCTGGGATTGAAAACTTCTGACAGGGACAGAGAGCTGGTGCTGATTTCAGAGTGTGGTTTCCTGAACGCCCGGGATCCTATTACTTCTCAGTCCCTTTCATGTCAACCAAAACGGCCCTTTTACACCTTAGACTCCAGCCCTGGGTATCATAAGGAGAAATCCAAAACATGGACATCTCAGACTCTCTCCTCTTACCTAGACCCCAGACTCCATGAAAATTCCAGAGCTTGTGTCTATGCTGAGCAGCTAACTCTAGTAGAAACAGTTCCGAGACCAGGACAGGAATCATTCGCCCAGCTCAGAGGTGGTCTGGTCTTCATGTGCACCTGCACACTGCTTAGTCTCCCCTCGGCTTCTTGGTCTGTTCCCTGCTCTTCTCTGCCCTGCTGTGTACCCAGGATGGCATCTTCTGCCTTAGCCGATAGGATGCACTGGCAGGAAGTCAGGGTATGGAAGGAGAGAGCACACCCTGCACACCATCATGGCAGAGGCACCCCCACCCAGCCTTAGCCAGAGCTGGGTGCCCCTTCTTCCACAGCTCCAGGCTCTGGGAGCACCATTCCTCCTGTGGCGGGCTCAGTCAATTAGGAACTTATAAATGTACCTTCTTAGCAAGGAATGCTGGCAGCCACCAAGCTGAAGAGGCAAGGACCAGATATTCCCCTGGAGCCACCAGAAGGAACAAGCCCTGCCAACTCCTGAGACTCATTTCAGACTTCTGGCCTCCAGGACTGTAAGAAAACAAGTTTCTGTTGTTTCAAGCCACTAAATTTGTGGTAATTTGTTACAACAGCAATAGAAAACTAATACATCTCCCCTGCCCTTTAGGTTAATGATGGTAATGTCGTCCCACTGTTGCTAGTCCCTCCATATCCCTTGTTGGTTTCTTGAATTTTATCCACATCTTAGTAGTCTCTCATGAAAAAAAAACAAAAAACTGTCTTTAAAAATCTCGGCCAAATAGGTCTTCTGTTTCCTGCCAGAATCTTATCTGATATATTTTACTTCATTCCAAGGAGAATTTATGGTGGTGTATAAAAAATAAATTAAAAACTTTTAAAAGAACAAACATGGTACAATAAGGTTTTGTTTGATGAGAAAATTGGACAGAAAATTAAGGTTAAGAGAAATATGAAGCCAGGATTAAGATTAATGTCCAAAACTCACACCAGACAACCCTAAACACTTTACAAATTAGCCTGCAGATATGACTCTGAACTCCCCACAGCCAACACAAAGAGAAAAGTACAATCAATATTAGTTTACTAATTCCTAAATTAGCCTGATAATAGGAATCATCTGGAGACCTTGTTAAAAATCCAAATATCTGGGCATCACCCACCACCCCATTCAAAACCTACCAGATCAGAATCTACCAGAAAGGCAGTAGAAATCCAGATTTTAACAAGTACCCCAGATGAATTAGACAGGTCACAGTGCCTGAGGTAAGATGACATCAGCTTCTTAGGGGACACACAGCAATTCATATCCATGAGTTCTAAAAAGGATTTTTCCTATGGTTTCTTATGGGAAGACACTGTATAGTGAACAAAAATCATCTACATCATCCTTTTATTACATACCTGGCAGGAATTTTTAGGGCTGTTCTTAAAATGTTCCAAATCATCTGTTTCACCTGTGTGAAGGCCCTCCTTAGAAAGTAAAAAAGGGCGCTGGAGGGCAGGTGGGAATATTGAGAACAAACAAGCAACAGGTTTCCTGAATGCACCCTGGTTGGTACATGTGAACCAACTTCACATGTTCAATTCCTGAATGGTCTTGATTCTCACCTTTGTCCCTTCCAATCAGCCAGCTCTCCATGGATAGTGATTGTTCACAAGTGGGGACAATGGTTAAGATGTGAAAAAGCCTTCACCTCAAGACAGAGGGAAAAGGCTCCAATTGTATACCCTTCCAGCTGTGGTCAAACACTGTCTTCAGTAGCATACACACACAACCTTATGATAAGGTGACAAAAGATGTGGTCTGAGTCATGAAAAAGAAAACTACATCTTAGCTATGGCCTACATGAAGATTCATGCTGTAGTTGATTACTGCATTTCCTCTTGCAGTCCCCGTTCCCCGAACCTCTTTACAAATAGCCCCCCACTGTCCCTTAAGGGATCTCTATTGTCGGGGGTGAAGTAGCAACCTGGACTATTGCAATCAGAGTAGTCCATTCCCCCGACCCTAATGACTGAATCAGGGATGGGTAGTGAACTAAACTGATCCAATCAGGATGTTTTCTGGAAACTCTGGGTTACAGACAGTTTCTTATTCTAGAACAGAGGTTCTTAACCTTTTATGGTCCACGGACCCCTTTGCCAGTCAGGTGAAAACCACGGACCCCTTACTAAGTCCACAGCATACCATGTATTCTTTAATAGAGCATACCCACACCAACACGTCCTCACAAGAATAACTTTTTTTAATTTCAGTTCAAACGTACAGACCCCTGGTTAAGAACCCCTGTTCTAGAAGATGTGGTATGTACAGGTGTGAGGACTTGACATCAGCTGGGGAGGTCAGGCTGCAGGTAAAGTGGATACAGAGAGAGATACAGAGGCAAGGAAAACACAGAAGACACAGTGATAGACCTGCTCAAGTCATGCATCAAACTCAGTCCACCACCGCATTTTTTTCAGTCTTGTGAGACAGTAAATTTCCTTTATTGGGTAAGATATTTTAAGTTGGCTTTTCTGTTGCTTGCATTTGAAAGCATCCTACACAGCATATCTATTATATTTATCTAATATTTCCAATGGAAAATTCACCTCCAGGAGAAATTACACAAAACTAAATCCCTGGAAAGAGGTAAACTCTACCAAAAGGAAGTGTTTGATTCTTTTGAGTGACTACTGTTATTTTAGAATGCTTTTTTTTTTTAATTCTCTCCTGCTCCCTGTACCAAAAGAATTGCTAAATCAGAAGCTTAAATGACTCACACTGGCCTTTTTCCTCCTTCTGTTCACTAAACAACATCAAGTCTCTAGATGCAACCAGAGACTAATCTTGAACTTCTTTCTCTTTATCTGCTATTGTAACCAGCAACCTTTCAGGCACTTTCCAGAAAAATATCATTTTAAAAGTTGTGCCAAATCCCAACAGCCAGCACTGACTCCCAGAACCCAGGATCACAGTCATTTGGAGTATGTCACGTCATCTACTCCAGGATATGTCCAGTGCTTAGACAGGTGCGAGCTGCTAGGATGCAGGGGAGTAAAGGAAGAGGAATAAATGGAGATGGCACATTCAGTGGGACCTGATTACCTTTTGGAGACTCTGTAGCTGTCCTTTCCCAACCAGTTTGGCTATTTTAAATGACTGACAACTTGAATTCTTAACTCAAATGGTTAATATTTAGTCAAATACTTTGCATCTAAATCCTGGGGTCTGATATACATCAACATAAAAAAGTTACTGAAAGGGAAGGGGAATTAAATTTTATTGTCACCAGTAAGCTTTGTACTTTATATATTTAATGATATCTAGTACACATATAGCAGTTTCAATATGCCAGCTACTGTTTCTTAAGTGCTTTTCACTTATTAACTAATTTAATACTCACAACAAACCTATACAAGAGTTATGATGATGATAATGATGATTCCAATTTGGAATTATATCCTTATCCAACTGATAAGGAAACCACTGTGGAGAGGTTTTGTGTTGTTGTTTTTTTAAATATATTTTTATTACAGAATTTGTGAGCTTACAAAACATCGTACACATGTGTAGAATATCCATACAGCACTCCTTCACCAACACACCACACCGTGGCGGAATATTTGTTACAGATTATGTGATAACATCATCAGACTATTACCACCCAGCCATGGTCCATAGAGTATATATGGCACACTTTTTCCATACTCTCCCCATTAGCAACACAATCAATCTGTAGCACTGATGCAAGAATATTACAGTATTGCTGTTAACCACAGTCCACAGAGTCACCTGGGCTGAGCTGAGATATGAGCCCATTCAGTTTGGTTCCAGAGTTTATATTCTTTAATGATCAGCTATATTGCTTCTCCATTATTTATTATGAGGAAATATCATTGCCATTTCACAGAAGCAGGAACTGAAGCTCAGAGGTAAGAAAATGGTCCAAGATCATGAAGAGAGCAGGTGCAGAGTCCAGGTATAAATTTAGCTTCTCTAGTTCCAATGTCTTGATCAGTATTGAAATCTAGAGAAAGCCCAAAGGCAGGTGTTCTTAGCCTTTTTTGTTCCATGGACACCTTCGCCAGTCAGGTGAAATGAATATTACTGTAATTTATTTATTGCATACATTCATAAGTGAAGGAAATGCTAGATTTCAGTTAGAGGGCAGAGAAAATAAAGATAATATGTTTTTTGGTTTTTTTTTTTTTTTTTTTTGGTTTTTTTTTTTTTTTCAATTCAAGCTCACAGACCCCTGGTTAAGAACTCCTGCACTAAGGCAAGAATCTCAAACATTTTGATCTCAGAACCCCTTTACAATTTCAAAAATTGTTGAGGATGCTAAAAGTCATATTTTTGTGTGATTATATCTATCGATATGTACCACATAGCTTAAGGCTGTCCAGTAGAATTTTCTTTGTTGATGGAAACATTTACTGAATGATGTCCACTATAACAGCCCATTGCCAGTTGTGGCTATTGACTGAGGAAATAAAATTTCCATTTAATTTTAGTTAATTTAAATGTAAATAGCCGCACAGCCCAGTATAGATATAAAACTGAGACGTTTTTTGAACACAGGAACATGGTGCCATCATCCATCAGAGCCGTGAGGTCACCACACCTCATGGGGCATCTGGGAAACTCCATTTTGCACCTGTAGAAAGGTAGTCATCTCTCACTGTGGAAATAGTTTTGACCTCAAAGAGCCCCTCGGACCACACTTGAGTCCTAGGGACTTAAGAGGTGCTCAAGCCCCCATCCCCCATGCTCAGGAGGAACAATTCTTCATTCCACCCCGCTTTGGGGCTCCTTCCTTCCTTTATTTAGGGGTGGGGGGTGGGTTTGCCCCGTTCCGTGCCCACAGCTGTGAGACGACCCAAAGTCTTTCGCATACTGACGCGGGAGAGAGGCAAAAGGTTCAACCATGGTTCACGCAGAAGACCTACGTAACTAAGCCCAAAGACCGTAGCTTGGTTTGCTGCGGAAGGATTTTCCTTCGGAAGTCCCAAGTCTCCAAGGCAGCGGGGATCGAATTAAGAAGTAGAGAGGAACGCGCAAAGTGAAATTCAAGATGCTGGAAAAGAATGGAAAGTTCTCTTCTCCCTGAGGTCTCTGGCTTCTCCCCTCCTTCCGGCAGGCAGGAAAGAGGAGGCCGTTCACGGCCGAGAGGAGAGGGCTTCAGAAGGGCTTCTGGGGCAACTCAAAGAAGTTATTTTCCCACAGACGAAGCCACGAAGATCTTAATGGCTTTTTCCTGATTGAGGAATAAATCTTCTGTTAATTTATGGCCCAGCCATAAGCGAGTTTTGCCAACCCCGCCCATCCCCTAAAAAAAAAAAAGTGTGAGAAGTGCTTCAAAATTCCACTTCTTTTCATTTCCCTCTTCCCTGTTTTTCTTCTTCCTCCTTTTTCACTCCGTTCTTTCATGCTCTGCTCTGCTCCTTTTACTCTTACCCCTACTTCTATTTTCAAATAAATCGCCACTTCAGTCAATGACCCACCCTTACCCTAAGAAAAGTCTCCGGACACACCCAACTGAAGGAGCTAAAGCCGCGGAGGTGCGTGCGCCCCCTCCGTGCAAATTAAAGAAAACGGTTGGAAAAAGTAGATGGCCTTGGAGAAATTTAACAACTCAAGCCCCACACCTCCTGCCTAAGCCTCCTGGTACCTCCCTGAGTGTACATTTGAACCAGGCCTTGGCTCCCTAAGAGCTTCGGGGTCCAGAGACCCCCATCCAGCTGTAAATTTTAAAAAGACGAAAGCGGGAAGCTAGGGTCAGAAATTTTCACAGCTACTACTGCGGAGCGGAGCGCAATTAACATGCCCTTGGGGTGGGGGTGATGGCTAAATGGCCCTGGTTTATCAACAAGTCCCCCAATGGAGGACCGAGAAACCGGTAAATGGAACCGAACTTTCTATGGGAATTGAGCTCGCTATCTCCCGCGTGACTCTTAATACTTAACAAGAATTTGTTTCGTTAGTGCGATAGATTAAATAGATCCCGTGGGCCACAATGAGAGAGGGAAAGGAGTTCTTTTCAATTCTACTTGCTAACCGCGTCCTGTCCCTTAAGCAAGTTAACCTTCTTTGCCACAATTTCCTCATCTGTAAAATGGGGATAATGTAAATACTCACCTAACTGGAATCTGATGAGAAGTAATACATATAAAGTTTTTAGAACTGTGCCTGGCACATAGCACGCTACAATTTGCTACGTGTAAACTGAAACGTAGTGCCGGGTATTAGAAGTTAAAATGCGTTTGGCTAAACTGTCCATACACGTGTTAGGCGGTTACATTCAGTGACACCAGTTCTGGTGACATGATTAAAGGACCCAGGGTTTCGCAGACCGCCTGGCTAAACTGACAGGTCCTGTGTGCTTGTGTGGCCTGGTCGAGGAAAAACAGCGTGGACACTCTTTGTGCTAACAAGCGGGGGGCCGGGTGGGCTGTTGGATGGGGCGCCCACAGTCCCCTGGAACCGCGCGGCAAGGGGCCGCCTGCCCCTGGCAGGATGACCCGACCATCTTAGTTCCTCCTCCGCAACCCAAGCCCCACAGGGTCTTATCATTTGGTCCGGCTTTTTTGATGTTCCTTTTGTTGGATACAGACCGATGCGAATGACCGGGATCAAATCTGAGCCCCAAGGGCCGAGAACGCAGCTGTGGTCTCACCATGACCCAAGGGAAGAAGCGGGGCGGTCGGGACACCCTGGGTCCCGTGACTTGCCCGCGCTCCAGGCCACAGAGCCCCTCGCTGGACTTGGAATCCCACCCCGCACCCACTGGGCCTGCGATTCCAAACCCCCAGTGTAGACACGCCTCCGGGGAGGGCGATGGGACAGAGGCCTCCTAGCGAGTTTCACTGACTCGTCGGGTAGGGCCGGGGTGGCGCAACCCGCGACCACCTCTCACCCGGACTTCTGTTTCCAACGGCGCCCTCCCAGGGAGGTTTAGGACCTTTGCGAGACAGCAGGGAGACCCGCGGGCACCATACATGGCCCGGCTCCTGCGGCCTCGGCTCCGGACCTCGGGCTCGCAGGTTCCCATCCTTGAGATGCGCCCGACTCTGGAGCCAGAAAATGTACACAGACCATAAATTTCCCACCCCGCTCCGCGCGGCGCTGGGAGAAAAGGGCATGCCAGGCTCCTGCCGCCTTCGTGCGCTGGCCCCTCACCCCGGCCTCGGTAACTGCGGACGGCAGCAAACCAATGCTGGCCTCTGGGGACTCGCCAGGCCAGGTGGCGTGGCCACCGCGCGGCTGCAGAAGGCACCATAGCAGCGTTAGCGCTCAGGCCACAGACTGCTGAAGGCTCACCACTGCTGCCAAGGAGGCCAGGGGAGGCTGTGGGGAGCCGGGAGGAACAGAGTGGGGCGAGGCCTGGGGCGGAGACTGGAGGAGGATGGAAGGAGAAAGGGCACGTGGCGACCATTCTCTTAAAGTCGTTTTTGTGCAGGGTGGTGGGCCCCCTCAAGCGGTTGTCAACCGTGCCTGCCCTACAGCGCAAGACCACGAAAGCGTTTCCCCTGGCGGTGCAGCGAGCCGATTCTTAATAGCTTTCTGTGTGATTGTATCTACATTCACAGTGTAAGTTGGATATTTGAGATAATGATCCGAACAATTTACCAAAAAAAATAACAAAGCTTTTCTTTGCACTATTTGAAGAGAGTTCGGGAATTAAAGGGGGAAAAAAAAAAAAAAAAACGGTGGGTTTGAGTCAAAGGCTCGGCCAAGCTTCTTATCAGTCGTGTACCTCGATCGAATTACTCAACATCTCTGCTTCTCAAACTGGATATCTGTAAGAGAGGAATAATATCTTCCCCCAGGGTTTCGGTGAAGGTTAAATGAGATACACGACTTTCACCTCTTATTTAAAAAGTGAAAAAGAACTGCGTCTCTTCCATTCGTTCTTCATTTGTATGCACCCACAGTGAGTGATTTCAAGACGCGAGTATGGACGTGTTCCCGGCCCGAAAGAACTAGCAACGTAATGGTGATAGTAGTGGTAATAGTATAGTAACAATTCCCATTTATTGAGCAACTTCTGTTTGCCAGGATAACCATGACTGTGTCTGTAACTGTGCTCCGCATGAGATATGCACCCCTAAGCTATCTGGAGGAGATATTGAGCTGCCCTCCAGGTTGCTGAGAAACTGATGGGAAGAAAAACGGAAGACGTAACTAACGAGAGAGCTGGAGAGGACACGCAAGGAGGCGTCTTATGCTCATTCCTCTGCGATGGGAAAAGCAAGAGAGAAGGAAGGGAAAATGTGTCCGTCCCCCCCCCCCTTAAAAAAAGAAAGGTTCCCATCATTTCTAAAACTGTCGGCTTGGAGGATGCGCCTTCAGATGTCTCCAGCCTGAACCACCAACAGTCCCTAATCCAGAACAGGCCCGGCACGTGGTGTGGCCTCAAATGGTGTGTGCGTGTTGACGGAGACAGACTGAGTGGCCCCTCCGTCGCCAGCCGGTAGACCTCGGCTCGTGATCAATACCTCTGAGTAGGATGGCGCGTTTGCCTTGTTTTTGTTGTTGTTATTTGTTTGTTTTTAATGCAGGTCCATTCGGGTTTTTTGATAAAAATAAATCGCTGCCCTTCACTGCATTTGGGTTTATAGGCGAAGCTGGCGTCCACCACCTCTGGAGCAGCCCGGCTGGGTCGCTCCTTCTCTCTGGTCACACCCGCCCCTCACGTGGTCCGCTCCGCAGGGGTAGCTTCTCTTAAATTCCAAGTGGAACCATGAGTAGTCGCAGGAGGAAAGGAAAGCTCGAGTTCAGGGAACGGAAAGGGAAAACTTTAAATATGGGAAGAAAAGATGTGAGAATACCCAAAGCCATGAGGGCCACCGGGGAGAGAGAAAACCAAGGTCTGCCGGGGAAATGGAACAAATTTAAATCACAGTAGACATTCAAGTTTTAAAACTGTGTGTCACAGAGCGACTCTTTAGTTTTACTCCTTTCCTTTCGAGATTTGCACCCCATTTGTTCAGTCACTAAACTACGCTCTCAGCACCGGAGGCAGGGACCCACCCGGAGACCAGGACAAAGGAACCTGGCCGTGAGAGCTGCGGGAGACCCAAGGTGGCTTCATAAGGACCATCTCCCAGACGTGAACGACCACCCCAGGGCTGGCGCTCAACGGGCAGACTGGATGCTCAGACCGCGGGTTGAGGATCTGAGACCGCGGAAAGTCTAGACTCCAACAAGCTGCGTGGGGGGTTGGAGGTGGGGGGCGGGGCCAGGCTACCCGCAAGGGCTTTGAGACTTCCGAGCCGGGTTTGCGCCTGGGGCCAATAAAGTCCCTCGGCGCGGAGACCAGAAGCACTGCTTTTTAGGGCTTGCTCGATCAGAGATTCTCTCCCCACAAAGGCCGGAAGCGCGGAAGTAAGCACGTGGTAGTTGGGAGACACGGATACTTACTCTCCTGGGTTTTTTGTTCATTCATTCAATCACTCTTTCCTTGAGCTCCCACCATGAGCTGAGAACTGTGTGGGGTGCACTCTTCACCTCGATTCCGAAAAACAAAAATAAACAGCCCTGACGAATCAAAGCGAGGTTGAAATTTGCAGATCAGATATTCTTGGCCTAAGATGATTGGGTGCCGGGTTGGCTCCGAGCTCAGCGAAACCGATGGGCACTCTTGCACCGCACTGGGAAAGGGCTAGGTGCGGACGCAGAGGCCAACTCGTCCGCTGATTCTCCGCGGCACCACACTACCTTCCCAGGGTGGAGAGAGGCTCAAACAGATTCCAGAGCCTTACTTGGCGGGGCCTGGACTGGGGGAGGGCGCGAGGGGGCACAGAAAGGTTCCATCTGGGTTATACGTTGACCGCTAGCAAGCTGGTGGCGGGCGAGTCCTTTAACATCTCGAGTCGGTTTCCACGTACAAAATGAGGCTAATGATGCCCATCCACGCACCACACTCTGCAGATAAATGTGCCCGAATGGGCGTTTCGGCGGTATGTATCCAGCGCTGCTGTGAACTCGTTCTCTTGCTGCTCTAACATGACCTTAGTATCGGGAGCCCCTGTGTATCCTCGGCCAGAGATGATTGGGGAATTCCAAGTCCACTCCCGGGGTCACCATGCGGTAGCTCCGTGACTTGATGCTCAACTTCCTTCTGTGTTTACAGTGCTAACGATGAGATCATATTGTTTCTCAGGATTCACTGATACTATAAGTAACCACAAGGGCCACAATAATTGTTATTCGTTTATTCGGAAAACATTTGGGGAGGGGGGGCGCCTTCCCTGTGCCGAGCGCTGTGCTAAGTGCTAGAATCTCTCCAAAGACACCTAGAGCCCGGCCCTGCCCTCGAGGATCTGAGACTGGCCTTCTGCCTGTAAACGGTATGTTAACGTCCTGGGTTTTTTTGTTTGAAGACCCTCCTTCGTCGCGATTAAGTTCAGAATTTATTAGAATTCTCTAAGTGCTATTTGCACTGACATAATCTCAACAGTGGGCACTTTTTTCTTCCTCCTCAGGCCGGGATGCTTGAGTAAGCTTCCCTCAAACCTAAGTGCCAGAAAACTCTAGCTTCGTCCCCTTACAATTCTCAAAGGTAGTTACCAAACCATTCTCCAACCACTTACTGGGAGCCTGCTTGTGCACAGGGCGCTGGACGCAGTGCCAGGAGCATCACGAGGAAAGAGTGAATGGGCGTCTCAAAGAGTCAGTGGGGACACGCAATATTTTGTGTTCTCGGGTAGCGCAGTAGCCAAGCTCTCTGGTTTCCAAGATTTCCCAGGGAAACTGCACCTCATGAAGGAGTCTCCAGTTAAGGACTTGAAAGTGAGGATTATTCTTTCCCCCACCCCCTACTGTGCAAACCTCAATAAATACTGCAATGAATAAAGGATTGGATGAAGGGACATTATAACACCTATGCCTGTAGCAATGATTGCATGCTTTCCGCTGTTCTCACTTCACGTTTGTCAACGCAGTTAATCCTTAGCGATGTAGGAGGTAGGTATCTTTGATTGAATCCCATTATACAGATGAGAAAACTGAAGCAAAAAGGTTAAATAAATTTAAGGATCTAGTAACTGGTGGATGAATGAATGCTTCTGCCGCTCTCTTGTGTCCTCCTACGCCCGGCTGGGGTCAGGCAACCTCCTTCCCGCACCCTCGGTTCCCCAGGTCCACCCGCCCGCCTCTTTCTATCTCAGGCTCCCTAAGAGAGTCGCCGCGAGCCCTGAGCGTGTGTCAGGCTGTGCCCTCCTGCCACTTCCGCGAACTCCTGTTTCGCGGTACTGTGTGAGGGAAGGGGATAAGGAGACAACAGCGCAGCGGCCTCTGGGCAGGAGGGAGCCGGCCTCGTGTCCGGCGTCCTGCTCAGAAGGCCAAGTGTCAGCAACGACGCGCAAAAGCAAAAACACACCGCGGAAGACGTAGCGTCCTGCGAGCAGCATGTGGCGGGAGATCAAGGCACAATTAGGAAAGCTAAACCTGCTAGGCAGGTGACTTGGACAAGGAGAGAGGACAGGAGCTCGAGGGAAGCCTGGGCCTGCGCCTCCCAAAGGGACAGATCTCGGGGACCACCAAGGGAAAGGGGAGGCCAGCCAACTGGAACCCACAGTCCCCGGCTGCGTTTGAGCTTCTTATGCTCTTTAAAAAGCCATTGCTCTCTGATATCCGGATCTAATCCACTTGGTCAGGTGTGTCGTTCCGGGAGGACGCCCTCACACTCCTGCACACCCTCAAGAGGCCTGACCCCTTGGCTCTCCCCCGCCCAGGCACTCACTCTTCAGGTGACCTTGGGCAAGTATCCTCACCTCTTTCTGCCTTATTTGTTTCATCCTTAAACTGAGGGAGTTGGAAGAAATTGCGCCTGTGGGAACATCTGTCCATCCTTTCTAAAGTGAAAGAGAGCAGAGGCCACGACGGGACGTCAGGGCCAGTGGTTCTCTGAGCACCCCTGTCTGAGGGACCGCACTCGGGTGGAATCCGGGTGTGGGGGAGTGGGGGATATCTTAGTGCTCTCCTACCAGTGAAAGCAACAGGGATTCCCTGGCAGCGGCCGCAGCAGGGGTCGTGATGCCGCTGCCAAGACCTTTCATTTTCCTTTGGGACGCCGGCCAATCCCAGCACCACCTCGAAGTGAGTACCACGTGTGCGTGAGCACCACGTGTGCGTGAGCACATTAATCGGGGTTTATCCACTCACCAGTCCAAAGATCTGCGGTTAAAGTCCCCCTTGAAGCCCAAATACTTGGATCTTTACAAAGATCGTGAAATGTGCAACTACCGCCAATGTCACGACATCATCCCCTACGAGACTAAGTAGACAGGAATGACGACCATGTGGGTTTAGGGTCCCCTCGGCCATCTTTAAAGCAGGGTCGCTGATACTCGTGGAGGGTACTAAGCTCGCAGTCCCACTGCAGGCTTCTTAAAGGTGGACGAAGCTCTTGGGCGGGGCGGGGGTTGGAGGGTGGGGACAGGGAGCGCACGCAAAGGATGGGAGAGTGCGTCGTAGTCCGCTTCTGACTTCGGTTCCCCATTTCTTGCTCTGGAGCCGCCCCAGGCCCATCCCACCGACCTCTGTATGAAGCAGGCCTTGTCTTGGGGGAATGGTGGGGTCGGATCCGAGAACACGCTAAAGTTTGGACAGGTTAAGTTCACACTGGTTAAAGCCGCAGCAGGAGATCCAGAAAATCCCCTTCCTTCGCACGTCGGTCCTCGCTCGATCCCAAAGCTCCTGGCGAAGGAGATTGCCAGTGCGGGCGAGGGAGCCCGGGGCCACCCTCCGGCTGCTCTGACTTCTGGTTAGATGGGCAGAGCACTTGTACCTCACCTGCTCCCCGCCTACCACACACCTGGCCCAGCCCCAATTTAAACCCTGGGTAGAGGAAGCGGCCCTATATAAGATCGAGGAAAGACTGGACTGCCCTGTGAGGTGCAGAGGAGCCAGGCTTCCGGGACAGGGGTGTTTTCCTTTACAGGTTTGCGGCCAGAGCCTTCAAGCTAGCGTACCTTGGAGGCAAAATCTTGTCTTGATGGGCCGTAGGGCCTGCCAGCTTCGGCCTCAGTGGGAACAGGGCGATGACGGCGACATTCTCCCTGCCACTCCCGACAATAGCCCACTCTCGCCTGAGACAGACAAATAGAGCTGAATGCGGCTGCAGTTTTCAATGGTCTGCGTTACCCGCAAGGAACTTTCCTATTGAGACTTGCGTCCTACCCGCCCCGACACAGCCAGAATAAGGTGATGTGGGGCTCCTCACTTTGCTTTGCGGTCCTTAGGAGAACGCGGGATTTAATTCGCATGGTTCTGCCCACAGAATGCTGCAATAGCCAGCAGACTGCCTCTGTCTCTCATGTACGTGAGTCTGCGTATCCCCGTGTCCCTGTGTGTGTCTGTGTCTGGGTGTCTGTGAGTGTGTGTATGAGTTGGTGTGTGTGTATGATTGTGATGTGTGTGCGCGCTGCAGCTGGAAGCGTGCTGTTCCATCCTGAGTGTCCCGCCCGGCGCCTTGGTAACCTTGCTCCGAGGCCAGGATTCTTGGGGTGGACCCGGCAAAGCACCGCTCCAGACAAAGTTATTACTCCTTTTAGAAAGGTGCGGATCCTGGGTGCTGGGGAGGAGGGGCGGGGGCCACGGTTCGGCTTTGCCGGGGGTGGGGGGTGGGGGCTCATGGGCTTCCTGGAAGCCCCAGGGCTGCGGCCTGGGAGGGCCTGGCGTCCGAGGACCTTCCGCTCTCAGACTTCTCTTCCGTGTCTGAGAAATCTCGGTGTTAGTTCAAGAACTTCTAACTTCGCCTGCCGCTCTTGCTAGTGTCGAATTCTACAGGGAAGATTCCCGGACCCGAGGCTGAGACAGCAGCGCGGGGACTGGAAGAAAGGACCCCCAAGGCGGCTTTTCCTGCCGGGCGCCCCCGCCCCGCCCCGAGAAGAACCAGCATTGAGCCAAATGAACTTTAAAATTCTCCGGGGCTCGTGGTATGCCGTTTCTGATGAAATTGTGGAAGTTCTCCAATGCCTGGGGTAAAGCACCGCTAGAGTTTCTTGGGGGAAATGTTCAAGAACCTGGGCGGGCGGGTGGCAGAGGAAAGGGGGCCTCCCGGAGGCCTCGAGGGGCATCCGCCCTCCTACTCCAACCCCCAGGTGCCCGCCCCCAGCTCCGCCCGCATCCCAGGTGGAATCTAACCAAGCTAAGGCAGAACTCTCCCTGATCCGAAATCACATCATTCCAGTCCCCCCGGGACGATGGTTTCCCTCACTTTCCAAGCCCCGGCGCCAGGGCGGAGAAAAGCCGCAACCGGCTGTGAACCGCTAATACCTCGCGGCCTAGTGAGGTGCCAGGGTACCCGCGGTTTTACGTAAAGCCCCCACCTCTCCCCTGACACGTTTCCAGCCCGCGCTCTGCTCAACTAGGTATATAAGCCACCACGTTAATTCTCCTTAAAGCTAGAACTGAATTCCAAATTCCATTTCAAGAACATCGCATTCAAAATTCGATGTTCTTGGAATGTCCTGGTGACAGAATTTCAACAGCTGGGGAGTTGGAGGAAAAGACTCTCAGTAAGGAACGCAAAATTAGGGTACAGAAAAATTCCCGCAGTTCGGGTGTACCTGCGGGTATATGGTGTAGTACCTGGAAGAAGGAAGCCAGCCAGCCAGGAGCCCATGACAGGTGGGAAAGGCTGCCGTTGCCTCTAATCTTTTGTGGTTATATTAAAGGTTGTTAGTCTCCTGGCCTCTCTAGAGGTTTAATGGCTCACGTTTCCATTAATCTTGGGGTTCCTCTTGGGGCCCACTACTTTAATTTTCTCCTCCCTATCCTGGACCACCCTGGTCGTTCCCTCCCACCCTCTTGTGCATTCTTCTAATGGGTTAATTCTATGGGGGGTAGTTGGGAGGTTTGGGGTATGGGGGATAGAGAGAGCTTGAATCCCTGAGCTGCTGGCTGTCTGGCTGCACCGGCCTGAGAAGGCTGAATCTGGGGCCTCCACTAAGCCAGGGATGTCTAGAAAGAAGGCTCTAGGAATATGCTCAAGGGAATGGGTCAAAACGGGGAAGAAGCAAAGTGAGATCTTGGAACCACGGGGAGACTTCTCACTCACTCTAGCTAGGGAACCGGGTGCCCTCTGGGCTCTTAGACCTTAGCATCTCTGCGGGAATTTCTGCAGGGTGTTCTCCCTGAGAAAAGATGGGCCCATGAGAGGCTTTGCACCCTCCCTGAGCTCAGTGTCCAACAGACTGGGGTCTTCAAGGTATTTTTGGGATGTCAATTTGTTTAAAAGTCTCCAAAAAGAGCTTTTTTACCAACTCAAGGCATTTCCTTTGTAGTCTGGTGGGAAGGAGGGTCCAACAGAGGGTTGACTTGTCAGCCTTTTCAAAAAACTTTGAATGGCCCATTTCAGTAGCATCATGGAGACAAAACATGTTTGCTTTTTTCCCAGCTTTTTTGGGATAGGGAACTGCCTTTGGTAGCCACTTCAGAGAATAAAGCTAAGCTGGGTTCCCAAGAGCCTAATTGCAAAGAAACATTAGGGAAAGGTGCAGTTTTGTCAATCCATCGAAGGGCAAATGTGGGCAAGGAGGTCGGAGTTCTGTTCACCTACCTGTCCTGCAATTGTCCTGGCATGTTTAAAACCACAGAGCCCTGGCACTCTAAGGCCCAGGCTTTCAGCTCTAACCCCTGTGCTGTGCGCCTGCTTTTCCCTGTGACATACAAACCTGCTGGGACCCCTTACCCTGTCCCCCAGCAAGGGCGGTTTGTGCTGGGAAAGCCCCAGATCTCCATGCTGGGTACTGAACAGTCACCCGTCAAGTATGACTTTGGCTCGATTGACCCTGTGCAGTACTACAGCCTTCTCTGCTCGAACTCAGCTATGCTGGAGCGGCAGAAAACACTGCACTTGCTCATCGCATCCAGACTCCGGGTGGGGAAGCCATCTGCCGGAGGGGCCTAAGGAATTCTATGGCTCCCAGGCCACGTAAGGGCCACGGACCTCGCGTTCAGTGGCGGTTGGTGCAGGCTAGCGGCCAGAGGAACTTCTAAACCCTAACGCGGATCTCTGCACCATTGTGGTCCCGAGGTTGCGCCACTTGCCCCAAAATTTCCAGGCCCCCACCTCCAACTGCTGTGTCTGCCACTACCCGGGAGCTAAGGCTCGGCTCGGAGACCCTGGGCTTTCACGACTGCATCACCCCCATCAAGCCAAGCGGCCTTTACAAAGCGTAGTAAACATTTTATTTACAAATTTGAGGCGTCCTCGGTGCATCACGTCTTTGCACCGCGACCCCTGGTGGGGAAAGGAACAGTTCAAACACGTCACAGTGCCAGCTGATCGTTTCTAGGGAGAAGTGGTTCGACCAGCGCTGGGGGACTTTGGAGCTAAGGGCTGTGGCCTGCCGGGGCAGTGGCGGCACCAGGTACGGTAAGAGGCTCCGGCGCTGAGTCTTCGGCGCCAGCCCCGCCGCTAGCATCAGTAGGCACAAAATCCAGCCAGTGGCAGGGCAGCTGCACGCTGAGCCCCAAAGCCCCCTCCCACTGCCTCCCAGTCTATAGGCCGCCGAGGGTCGTTTGGGCGGGCTCGGGACTTTGGGGAGCGCTGCTGAGGGTGGGCTGGGGCTCGGCAAACAGCTCCGACGAGCCGCCGCCGCTGCTGAGGCTGCCGGCGGTACTCGCGCTGGTGCTGCTGCTGCTACTGAGGCTGCAGGCGCTGCTGAAGCTAAAGCTGCTACTGCCGCCGCTGCTTCCACCATTCCCACCGCTGCCGGCCGTGACGAGGGCGCCGGTGGCCGAGGTCTTGATGACGGTTGCTTGGTGCAGGGACCTCTCAGCCCCCTCAGTCCGCTCCGTGTCACTGGGGGCCATGTCCAGGGACTCGGAGTCGCTGCTTTCGCTCTCGGCTTCGCCCTCGGAGCGGCTGGGGCTCCGCTCGTCTTGCTCCCCGTCGGCAGTCGCGGCTCCACCCGATGGCTTCTCGACGGCCTCCTTGTCCTTGTCCTTCTGGGCCTGAGCCTCCTTGGAATGCCGCCACTTCATCCGCCGGTTCTGGAACCACACCTTCACCTGCGGGGAGCCACACACCCCCCCCAAGAGACAAGAAGGGACACCGGAATGAGATACTGGCTGGCTCGGGTCCCACTCGCGGGCTTGGATGAGCCGCCCCCTAACGCCAGGAAGCAGCACTAAACGTCCCCAGCGCCCCTCATAAGGGCCAGGCACCGGCCTAGGCGCAGGGGCCAGAGGTCGTCCAGTGGGACACGGAGACCCCCAGGGATCCGGCCTAAGGAATCCACTAGGACCGTTGCTCAAAATGTGGCCCTGTGACCTCGCTCCTAAGTGTTGTTGGAAAGGCAAATTCCTGCACCCCACCCCCAATTACCAAGACCTCTAGTGTAAATCGGTGCTTCTTAACCCTATTTGAGTCAGGAACTTGATTAAAAGAATTTTGATTAAAGTTATGACCTCTGTCTCAGAAAAATACACATGTATACTCAATGTTTTGCACACAATTTCAAGGACTTTTTGTGAACCAGTGTTGAGAACCCCTGCTCTGAGTTGGCCCCGTCCTCTATTGCACTACCCAAAGCAAGTCCCTACAATAGCAATTTTTAAAAGGAGGACCCATGGGAAGCAGAAAGGGGAGAAGGGGTTCAAAGAGTTAATACCAGCAGGGTAGCAGCACCACTAAACCTTCAATAGAAGAGCATTTCCTTGGCATGTTTGTACTCAGGGCCTGATAAGGGCCCTCGCTCCTGCCGGGGATAAACTGCTTCAGTTGGGGGCTCAGAAAACACTAGAAAACTAGTGCAAAGTGGAGGAAAGGGGTTGGGATGGGGCAGAGAATCTATAAAAATATATACGATCCCCTAGGGGACTCAATGCGTTTACACAAGTTCCAGCTTCCCTTTTAAAAATAACATCCACAGCTGGTGGAAAACGGCTGGGCTCCTCCAGTTCCAGTGTGCGTGTGTAGGGGAGGGTGTTGTGTAATGGAGGACAGAAAGACACAGAGACAGAAGGCGGGGGCAGGAGCTAAGGAAAAGCTGCTGGCTTTGTGCTGCTGCGCTCTTCCCTATCTGCAGTTCCGGGACAGCAGGCAATGAGGGAGTGAGGGTCGCTGCTGTGGGGTGTGGGAGAATGGTGACTTCTACTTCAAAGTTAAAAAAAAAAAAAAAAAAAAAAAAAGCCCATTTCTTGAATTTGAGGGGGAAAATTGAGATCAGGCACAATAGATTTCCTGTTGTCTTGAAAAATAAAAGCAAGGAGGCAGAACTTGCCGAAATGCTCTTGGGCGTGCTAAGCAAATCTTTTTTTCTCTTTCTCCCTCTCCCCATCTCTCAAGGCCCCGCCCCCGCATCCCCCCTTCCAACCCGAGTCTTCAGAGCCTATACCGTTAGAAAATCAGACTGACTGTGGCCGCTCCAAGCGGGCTCCTCACCCTACTGGAGTAAGCAATTCCGTTTGAAATGATGTTTTCACTTCCTCACAACTAGGGATTTCACAATCCAGCAGCGGCAAAAGGAGGAGGAGGGCGGGCAGGAGAAACAACAACAATCTCTTGACTTTGGGTTTTTATCTCTTCTGAAATAAACTGCCTCCTACATCAGTGGCACTACAGTCGAGCACATAATTATCTGTCGCGGCCTATTTGCTTTCTCTGCGGTTCTTTGGCTGGTTGGCCAAAATAAACAGGCAGCGCTTGTCAACATACATGGTGGCGCATGGGATATTCTTTCAGTCCTTCTCCCCCTACCCTCCTCTCTCCTTCTGCCCCGAGTTGCGAGTTGCGGAGTCCACAAAGCCTCGTGAAATTCAAAACCTTGTCTTTCGACCGCTGGAGGCGAGTCAGTTCGGGTGAAGGCGGCCCGCGGGGCTAGGCCACACGCTGCTGCCCGCCCGAGGGCCTGTGCGCTGGACTCAGGGGCTAGCTTACCTGCGCGTCCGTGAGGCCCAGCATCGCAGCCAGCTGCTTTCGGTCCGGCTTGGTCACGTACTTCTGAATTTCAAATCTTTTCTCCAGGCCTTTCCTCTGCAGGTTGGAGAAGACGGCGCGCGACCAGGAGCGCTTCCTCTTGTAGGTCTGCGGCATGGTGTCCTTGGTGAGCACCGCGTAGGGGCCTGTGGGTCGGGAGGAGGATCCAGAGTGAAGAGGAAGGATAGGAGACGCTTTAGTGCCCTATCCCGAGGCCTGCAGGCCTGCGGCCTAGAGTGCTGCTTAAAACACCTTTTGTGTGTGTGTGTGCTAGATGTCCCTGCCACTCCATTCTTGGGGCTGACCCGGAATAGCCTCTCTCAATTGGAATTTAACTACTCTTAAGGTGATAGTAGGAAAGCTTAAAGCAAGTGCGTAGTCAGGCCCGGTGGCTTGCCCATTAATGCCAAAGCAAAAACTTAAAACTAAGGCGTGGCCACCGGGCATGTGGAGAATAAGCAACAATGTCCCTCAGGCCTAAATGATCTATAGATGACAGCCTCGAATTTCTACTGTTGTGTGTAGTCCTCGAAGGCAGACAGAAGCTCGCGGGGCAAACGTGTTTGAGGTCATCCCCAAAATGTGTGTATATTAATAATTAACAGAGACTGGGCTGCCTTCTCCAGCGAAAGGACCAGGGAAAGCCCCCCACCACACCACCCCCGCCCACGCAGGGTTTCTTGGCTCCCCAGGAGCCCCTCCTTTCCCCCAGGGAGTCGTCCGAATTCCCAGAGAGTGCTCTGAATACTATGCTAGTTCGCTGAGAAATCTTTCGGTTTCTCTATCCTGACCCGGTAGCCTCCCGCCCCAACCCCGGGATTGCGACACCACCACCACCCCGTGAGACATCAATCCTGAGATTTCTGCCTGTCAGTCGACCTGCCCGTTGAGTCATCACCCGAGAGGATTTCTGTACCTGGAAACGTGTCTTGAAATTGATGCTGAACTGAATTTCTTGGGTTCGAGCTTAAGGGGCTCAGGATGGCAGAAGCCTCATTCAAGGGATCTAGAGAGGCGAAGAACTGGCCAGCGGAGGGCTGCAGGCCCGGGAGGTGCACTCCCGCCGGCCGGCCGCCGGTCAGCAGGGAGGTCAGATCTGGAGATGAAGAAAAGGACAGTTGGTTACACCTTGGGCAAACGCTCACTCTCTCGGCTGATGGCCCTGGCCCTCGCCCTCGCCCTCACCCAGGGATTGGTTTCACTGGGGCGAAGTCACTAGAGTCCTTTTTCTCCACACTGGATCCTCTCTCGCGACAGTCGCCAAGGAACCATGCACGAAATGTTCCTGTGTGTGTCTCACAGGTCCACACCCACGCATATAGCAAGGAAGGGCTTTACATAAAATGTCACTTTCAGGTGGCTTCCAAGAATTCCAAAGACCTAAACCCTCTGCCCAAGGATACACCACTCTGCTTTCTCCGAGAAAAGCACATCGGATTTATCAGAATTAAGGTGGAATTTTATTATAAATCAGATATATGGAAGAGAAAATGTTCCCCCAAATGACTTTCTCTGTCGGGAAATATAGTTCTCTATATATGTGATAAAAGAAACAGACATCTGATAGTCATTTTAGCCACTCTTTACCTCAACCATTTTTACGAGTACTGATTCTATAATACAGTGCTTTGAAAGCATCTCTGGAGTTATTTTCTTTTTAAACATAGAGCACTGAA
Organism: Tolypeutes matacus; assembly: GCA_026826555.1. Lineage (NCBI taxonomy): Eukaryota > Metazoa > Chordata > Mammalia > Cingulata > Chlamyphoridae > Tolypeutes > Tolypeutes matacus. The sequence continues at coordinate 5,183,639 of JAKSZT010054263.1, forward strand.
GTTTTAGCTCTACTATTTCGTAGTTTTCTTACAATACGTTTTTTCCCCCTTTCATCCCCATTTTACCAATTTGTACTCAATTATAAAAAAACTCAAAGGCATCCAAACCAGCCTGGGGCCCCGGCCGCGGTCCGAGAGGCCTGCAGCCTGCGGCCCAAGACCTACCTCTCAGCGTGTTGCCTTCCTTGACTTTGGGGTCAAATTCTGCAGACAAAATGCGGTCAATTCCAAATTTGAGGTCTTTGCTAGAGGGGGCCGGGGCCGCGCCGCTATGGTGAGGGTTCGGGACCACCCGCGCCCCAGAGGTGGCCCGGGGTGGAGGCGGAGGCGGAGGCGGTGGCTGCTGCGGCTGCTGCGGCGGCTGCTGCTGCTGCGGGTGATGGTGGTGGTAGGCGGCTGAGAGCGGGGCCGGCCGCTGCGGGAAGCCTGCCGTGACTTCGGAGGGCGCCACCACCGGAGTGGGTCGAAGCGGGGATCTGGCGGCAGCTTGGAAAGTGGCGTGCGGGTGAACCGAGCCCAAGTGCGCGGTGAGGGTGGCAGCAGAGGCCCCCGCCAGGCCCTCCGGGGCCGCCCCCGGCTCCCCCACGCCGGCGTGCAGGATGTCCGCGATGCAGAACGAGGGTTTCTTGACAGCGGCGGGGTCTAGGGGGAAGGCGCAGCCGCCCGGGCCGGCCGAGGAGCAGTAAGCGGCCGACCACAGGCTGAAGTTGGAGGCGTAGAAGGGAGCCAGCCCGGCGGCGAACATCCTGGCCGGGCGCGCCGCGCGGCCGCCTCTGCCTGGCCGGGCCGGGTGGGTGGGTGGCTGGGTGCGCGGGGAGGGACGCGCCCAGCCGAGGAGGAGGCGGAGGCCTGGCCGAGGACGATCCGCTTTCGCTTCTCCGTCCGGACCGAAGAGAGAGGTCGGGGAGCCCTAGCGCCACCGAGGGAGGAGGCAAGGGCCGGATGCCGGGACGGTCACCGCCCGGGCCCCTGGCCTCCGGGTCCAGGCTGCGCGGCGCCCGAGCTGCCCGCGCGCTGGAGGCGAGTGCCGGGCTCTGGAGCGGCGAAGCGCAGCCTCGGCGAGGCGGGCGGGGGCCGCGGCTCGGCACACGCTAGGGAAGCCGGGGAGACAGGGGCCGGGCTCCTAAAAGAAAACCCAAACAACTAAGCCCTAAGAGCTAAATTTAAAACAACAACAATAATAACCCGTTAGTTGAAAAAAAAAAAAAAAAGTAATAATAATTTAAAAAAAAACAAAAAAAAAAACAAAAAAACCCCCCAAAAAAAATCCCAAAGTTTTGGCAGGA
>JAKSZT010054263.1:5185024-5215292 GCA_026826555.1 Tolypeutes matacus
ATAATAAAAAAAACAAACAAAAAAAAAAACAAAAAAACTCCTCTCTAAAAACTTCCAAAGTTTTGGCAGGAGCTTTCGAGTCAGACCCGGGGTAGGACCTCGATGCGAGCGCTCATTGGCCATCCTCTTGGCCAATAGGAGCTCGGAGTAGAAGGGAATTGGGAAATGGGGGGCGTGCCCGGGGGCTGGCCACGCCCCGGCCACGCCAAAGTGTTTGCTGCGGCCGCGTGGGCTGAGCTGGGTCTGGCGCGTCTTTCTGCGCTGCGTGCCCGGGCGGCGGCTCGAGGGGGGGATGTGACTCTGCAGTAACTTCGGGCTGGTACCGGCTGAGGAGGGTTCACGCGACCTCTCCTGGACTGGAGCGCTCGCCCGGGAAGCCGGTGCTCCAGCGTTTGAGCGCGGGTGCAAAGTCCGCCTCCCGGTGGAGACTGGCGCGCGCTGGCGGCTGCCTGGGTTTCCTGCTCTTTACTTGACTCCCTCCTGATTTCCCGTTTCCCTGCTTTTAACAGGGTGCTTTCTGCAAAGCACCCATCTTTCCCGTGGATCCCCCTCTGCCCCCGCTGCCCTGCCCTGAACTCTCGGGCCCGGATGCTGCGGCCCCAGCGGCCGGGCCCCAACTCGCACCGCCTGCGCCTCACTGCCGCCGGAGAAGCGAGGAGGAGAGACGGCTGCAAATTAGCTTTATTCCGAGCTGTCACACAGTGACAAGCTGAACGAGTGACTTTTCAAACAAAATAAGATGGATGGCTCCGAACGTCTCCCTTAGACGCCTTTCCCGGGAACCTCAGAGACAGCCGAGTAGGCCGCCGTCCCAAGCCCGGAGAGCGGCACGCGCGTGCCCTCCTCTGCTGCACCCTGTAGGAAATGTCACCCTTCCTCCTCGCCACACCCCCGGTCTCGTGCGGTCCGTTGTTTTGAAAGTGCCCTCGAGTGCAGATTTCCTTGGGGTTTAATACTCCTTTCAGTTCAGTGACAATTGCCCCCAGATCCCCTTGGGCCTGGTCGCAGGAGTGGCGGTGGCCTGCTTCTTGCGTTCGCGCTTTTGCGTCTTTAGAACGCAGGGTGTACTGGGGGGTTTTCTGCAACATCGACATCTCTATTTTAAGAATTCGTTCTCTTTTAAATTATAGCCAGAATGGATTTCCCAACCCCGCTCCCAAACAAACCACAGACCACCCAGATAAGCTGTTCCTGCACATTTTCAGGAAAAAAAATAATAACAATAATGAAACCATCTATTTCTTTTTTCGATTGTCCTAATAAGCATCTCCTCACAGAGCTTCTGTGGCATTCCATCCTCCTTTCCACCCACCCCCACCCCCTTCAGCACTAAAACGTCTTACCAAAATAAATCCAGGAAGGCAACTGAACTTACGTCTATCTCGAGTTCAGGATTTGGACTAAGTAAATTAATTTCTAGTGGTGTCTAGCCTCTTGTTGCAGATGCTGTCATTTTAGACTTTTTGACTTTCTCCTGGAAATAATCAATCACTAACCTACCACTTTTCATCAGCCGACAGTCAGAACACTCTCTCTCTCCCTTCCTTTCTCTCACCCTCCCTCTCCCTCTGCCTCCCCCCCCCCCCCACACACACACACAGAGCAGAAGTGCTATTGCCACAGAGAGGTCTGGTCACAGAGGGTGGTTGCATCTGGGGCAAGGAAGGCAGAAAGATCTGCAAAAGACCAGCCCTGCTGTATTTAGCAGGATGCTAAGGAATAACGCGTACAGTCACTTTTTCCTGAAGGGCTCTAGCAGAGGCGGCGCACCCAAAGGCTGTAGGTGCTGGCGAGACTGGGGTGGGAGAACCCAAGAGGAAGCAGCTTCTCTCTAACTTCACAGCCCCCAGGGAGAGTCACTACCGCGAGTGCATGTAAGCGGCGCCGTAAGCTTTCTACGCCTCTCTTTTCTAGTGTCATGTCCAGTTCCAATTTGACTACATTTAGACCTCATGGCCTAAGCCAGGACTCGTGGTTCTTAAAGAGTTGCATCTACGCCTCACCTCAGGTGGTGCCCTCGCCCACCCTCCCTCTGGAGATAAGACTCTCCCACCCGATTCCAAGGTTTGGGACCTTCGGGAGTGGGCACAGGGTGCAGGGTCTGGGGAACTGCCTTGCGGCGCCTACAGCCCGCGTACGTCGCGCCAAGGCCCACGAGAGCGGGTTTTCCCATTGGCTTCTCGCCGCGCCGCGCGCCTCTCTTTCTCTCTGCAAGGCCGGCTGTTACATTGCAAGTTGCAACTTTGCTCGTCCGCCCCGCGCGCCCCTTTGATCTACCAGCCCCTCGGCTTCATTTTCACCGCGTCAGCGCCATCCCGGGCCTGCTCCGAGCTCCCGGGTGGATACGCGAAAAGGGCAACCTTTGCAGCTACTCCCTCCCCACCTCGCCTAAACCCCCAACACTCTTCACCAGGCCCAGGCCTCACCTCTGCGGGCCCCCAGCCCTAATCAGACCCCGCAGACTCCCATCCTCCTTAACCTCCACCCCTCAAGAACCAAGAAAGCAGCAGGAAACCCTGGGCTTGCCGGAGTTCAGGTCATCTCCTGTTTTTTGATGGGCTCAAACTCGGACTAAATGAGCGGATGTGCCTGCGAGATTGGTCTCAAAATAGAAGCGGCCTCAGTATTTTAGGATACTGCAGAAATCCTTATTTCTTCCGGTGAAAAACTCTATAATGACTCCTAGCACTTCCCCTTTCACTATTTGTGCAACTTTATCTCCACCGACAAGTTGCTCGGGTGACGCAAATCCGCCCCTGTGTATTACAACTACCAAAATAAATGCGCGGAAATCAATTCCCCTCTAGCAATGAAAATATAAATATACAGCTGCGACTTTCCCCTTTAATCTTTGTTTTCCGAGCGGCTCTGAGCTGTGGCAAAATGAACTGGCCAAGAGCTATTGAGACTGGCGCGAATGCCCCGGGGGCAGAAGCGAGGGCTCCGGGGGCCTAGTAGCCTGTGGGCTGGAGCAGGAAAGGGAAAAAAAAAAAAAAATTTGGTGAAACCGAACTAACTTGCATTTGGTCTGCACAGGAGTGACCCTAAGTGTAGCTGCGCAGTCAATTGAGAGAACTCAGTTGAAAAGATGATTTCGCCTGTAGCTGTCTAGCTGCACCGGCAAACTACAATAATAGAGGTAGTTGTTTACACTGAAAGGCTGAATAGCATGTTCCGTGTTGTTTTGTTGTTTTGTTTGTGGTGGAATATGGCACGTTGGCAGGGGGTTCTGATCAGTTCTGTCGGTTGTCTTCAGTGTTTTCAACTCTCCCCCTTTGCTTTTCATTCTGGGTATGGAGAAAGCCAGAGAAGGTCCGTTTTGTAATAGTTTTTGGGAATTTAGGATTGAATCCAGGGCTTTATGCAGTGACATAGGAGGTAGGTGCTATCACCGTCTGGCTCTTCCAGTCCTCAGAGCCTCCAGACTTAAATTACCAATACAAATTCCTGTCCTAGGATGCTGGAGAACAGATCCTCTCAGATACAAGGCAGAAAAGCCCACCGAGCCTGAAAGCTGGGCTTTGCTTATTACAGGAACAGCAAGAACTCTGCAAGGGCTTCAAGTGGTCAGAGCTGCTGTTATCTGCCCCTTTTTTTTTTTTTTTTTTTTGTAAACTCAGGGCAAAACAATGTGCAAAGCAGCTGCCCTGTGGGCATGGAATATACACCACCACCACCCTCACACCCTTATTTTTAAATATTTTTTGAACATGGTGCCTACTAGTTTCAAAGAAAAAGACTGAAATAATTAAATATTAAGTCAGAAAGAGAAGGAAACACAGCTTCCCAAGCTATGTAAGGATTTGGAAGATTTGCAGTAATGTAGGAATCTGCATAGTCTCTGCCTGTCCTTCTGCGAGCTAGAGATTATTAATGTGTTGCTGGGTCCAGTGCTCACATTTAGCGGTGGATGCAGGACTTATTCTCTTTCTTGTGGTGTACATACTGGAGTTTAGGGCCCTAGGCATGCCCCCCCCTACACAAAAACCTTGGATTATTCTAAAGTAGACCACAACTTTTGTTTTTTTCTGGTGACCTTAGAGTTATTCCAGAACTAAATAGTTCCTGACTTTTTGTTAGACTTCAATATGGGGTAAGAAAGACAAATAACAATGTGATAAGACCTCAGGGTCCACAGCCACTTGATATTCATTTTCTTTCCTCCATTTCCCAGGTGTGGCAGACTTGCAGGTAGCCAGCTTGTTATGTGGCTATGGCCCTGCCCTTGAACCCTCTCCACAGGTCTGACTGCAGAAACTCAGTTGGCCCTTTTGGATCTAATCTCATTTGCTCTTTCTTCTCACAGTTTCTCACATATTTCCTCCCCACCCCCACACCCCCACCATACACATGCTCACTAGTGAATTTTTTTTCCCCATTTTATTTATCTCTCCCCACCCCCTCATTGTTTGCACTTGCTGTGTCTATTGTCTTCTTTGTTTCTTTGGGAGGCACCGGAACCAAACTAGGGATCTCCAGTGTGGGAGGGGGGTGCCTAATCGCCTGAGCCTCCTCCATTCCCTGCGTTGTTGTGTCTCTTGTTATGTTTTTTCTCTTGTGTTTCTTGTTGCATCATCTTGTGTCAGCTTGCCACACCTGCCCATTGCACCAGCTTGCTGTCTTCTTTAGGAGGCACCGGGAATCAAACCCCAGACAGGTGGGAGCCCAATCACTTGAGCCACATCTGCTTCCCATGAGACTGGGAAAAAGGTAGGGCAGGACAGGTAATTAGGGGTTTGCCCTCATTGCAAAGAGCTGCTTCTCTCCCTCTCCAAATCATCTTCTACACACTCAGACAAGAAAGACCTCAGACCTCATAAAACCTATAGTAGAACCCATTTCAACAAGGCACATACAAGCATAGAACTCGCATATATTTTTAGTGAAGTCATGTCCCAATAAATAAAATATGAGAGACCATCTGTAACATATAAGAGATTAAGTGCTTTGCTCAACAGGCTTCTATTCAGAAGGTATAAATAGCACTTCCATTCCCAATATATTAGCTTTTGACTTGAACAACTTGAATTTGTTGCCTGAATTGTTGAATCTGAATGACTGACTGTTTGCCTCTAGTGGCTGAGTTAAATGTTAAGGTAGGAGAAGGAAGTGTGGGTGAAAAGCATATACTCAAAACACTCTTGGTGTTGAGAGGAAGAGAGAAAGTTCTTCTTGAAGAAGGAGAAGGAGAAGAAGGAGAAGAGGAGGAGGAGGAGGAGGAGGAGAAGGGGGAATAAATTTTCCTGTCCTCTGAGATATGTTTCCCAAAGTTAGAGCAGATTAAGTGGCAGGAATGGAAAGAGATCCTCTGAAGGGAGGGCATCCAGGAGCCCATGGGAGGGGTTTTTAGATAGAGTCAAAGCATTGTCTCAATCTCAGTAGCCCCTCCCTGCCTACTGTATCCTACAGGTACAGCTATGGATTTAATGGCAGAATCCGCCAGCCTGGTTCCAGCCCACCGCTCCCCAGCATCTTCTCAATCCCTTGATCAAACCACCTAGTACAGAAAATTGGTTCTCTAGTGACACCTGCTGGATCATCCCTACATTGTTTTCTGGCAGCACCCATCCTGTGGCAGCAACACTGATAGGATGAAAATTGCCTCTTCCTTTTAGAAAAAATGCGGTTTATAAAATTGGCTTCAATGCAGCTGTTTCCTTTACCGACAATATGGAAAGATCTTGTGCTATGTGTCTGAAATCGCCAAACAGGGAGAGGGAAGTGGTCATCCTTCAGTGACAATAGGTTACATTTTGCAGCTTTCAAGGCCACTTCACACTTATCTCCCTCGTTCTTTAAAATAATCAGTTGTAAGGATGCAGAGGCGGTATTATTATCCTGATTTAAGTTCAGAAAATTGACCTTCAGAAAGGTTAAGTGATTTGCCCAAGGCTACGTAGTTAGGAAACGCTGTTGCATGGAACAGAGGCTAGATTTTCTGACTATCAACTGAAGCTATACTTGGCCAATTTCTTCAGGGGGAAAACTCTGCCTTCAATCAGAGTGAGCACTGGTTTCGGGTAAGTGGCTGGAGAAGAGCGCTGTGTCTAACCCAGAGACTGCTACTTGCTGGGAAGTGGGAAGAACTGGGCCCAGAATACCTCTTCCCTTCCTTCAGGCCATCTGAGATTCTGCTCCTCGGAGGGTTCCTTCTTTGGAGATGAGACACTGTACACGACCCTTTCCATTGTGCAAATAGCTACAGCCTGGAACCATCCTGACAGGGAGCACGTAGAAGGAGGTTCTGAGAGTGAAGTACAACCCAGGAGACAGGTCTTTTAGGGCACTCGGGGAGAAGTGTGGGAGTCATGGAACTTGGGCTCCTTGGGGACACTAAAGAGGGAGAATGGAGGATAGTACTTTAGGGGTTTCATAGGATCTTTCCTATTTGTGTCCACAAGTATTCTAAATGGTAGAGAGCAACGATGTTCCACACCCAGCAACCCGCCCAAGATTCCCCTGAGGTAAAAAATGCATCTGCAACGTCTAGGAAACAAAGGTGGTGGTAGTGTTGCTTTCTGCCCTTATGCTCCTGTCTTTATCAGTCAGTGGTTCTCCAGACCCTGGGGCTCTGACATCCATTGTCTCCCAGCACCAAACAGTTTTGTAGGATTTCAGAGTCTTATTGAGCTTCAATAATAATAATAATAGCAGTAATAATAATAAGGATTTCAGAGTCTTATTGAACTACTTGATAAGGGCTATCTTTTCCTTTTGAAGCTCAAGGTTAGACACCAGGGTATCTATGGCTGGTGGCTATTTTACCTGTATTAGGTACCCAATATGCCTACAATACTAGTTTTCACAGCTCTCAGAAGAGAAACAGAGGGGAGCGGATGTAGCTCAAGTGATTGAACACCTACTTCCCGTGTAGAAGGTCCTGGGCTCAATCACCAGTACCTACTAAAAACAAAACAAACAAACAAATGAAAAACCAGCTCTCAATGGGGAGTAGATGTAGCTCGGTGGTTGGGAGCCTGTTTCCCATGTACGAGGTCCTGGGTTCAATCTCCGGTACCTTCTAAAAAAGAGAGAGAGAGAGAGAATGAGAGAGAATGAGAATCAGAGCCACAAAAAAGTAGAAAGATGGACAAAAAAGATTTAGTGGATCTGGGACCCTCCCACCAATTAGTGCCCACCTCCTGAGCAGCTAAGCCTGGTTCCAGAAACTCTCTTTCCAAGAGAGAGATGGGGATGGCCTAAACTAAAAGGTGGATGGAGATGAGGGAAAGGATTTGAGAGATTTAGGAAACAGAAATTTACAGGGTACTCAGCGATTTCATCTTTAAATAAGACAGTCTCTGCTAGAGAACAAATTATACTGGAATATGGATATAACCATATTCAAACAGCAAATTGTAGATGACAATTTAACACCCAGTTCATGGTTTGCTTTTTTTTTTCTTGTGTGATTGCTTCCTTCCCTGGAGTATGCTAACAAAGTGTGACTGAATCTTCAAAGTGATCAGCTGTGTTTGAATCATTAGGTTCAAATTGGAAGTATTTATAAAAGCAAATTTGGTGATTTGGGATGGTCATTAGCCTGTTGGCAGATTTCAACAAGATTGGGTATATAATACTACCACACTACTCTTGATTAGTAGAAAATGAAAGACAGTAAGGATAGTTTTAATCTTTAAGGAGTTTATTATTTTCACTTAGCTTTAACAGTGCTTTACTAGGAAGATGAGACATCACATCACTCAATGTGTGAGACCTTTTGGTGATGGAGAAGAAAACTATCACAGAACTGCCCACCATTTTAGGACATCAGTTCCTTCCTTCCTTCCTTCCTTTTTTTGATGCCCAACGTTCACTTATTTGTAACACCTTTGACATCTGTAAAAATTTTTTCAAACTTAGGAAAATGCAGTTAGTAATATGCCTTCTTCACTTAATTATATCCATACTTTAAAAAATATCTCTGTTGTCCACTTAAGTACAACTGGATCAATAATATTACTTGCACAGACAAAAGTGAAGACTTTCCTTTCACATTAAATTTATATTTGTTTCACATGATAATGCCTGAAAATATTTTGGAAAAAACTATTAGTGGCCTTGACTGTAGCAGTTTATTGCATTTTTCCACCTTTTTTTTTTTAAGGGTTAAGCACTCTAGTTTGCAGTTTTAAGTTCTACTTTTACTCTTAGCTTCAAATAGACTCTTCAGCGTATAAACTTGAATGGGCAACACCATCACCATGACCACTAAACTAACCACAGATAAGAAATTTACTCTATCAAAGTTGCTTTCTTGTATATTTTGATCACAAGCTTCAAATGCTCTAAGCAGAGTTTGGATATGATCACTTTTGCCTACTCTGGACTTGATGCTATTGATGGATTCCAGGATGTCTTCTAGTTTCATACCCAACATATCTGGGCCAGTAATATATTTCTTCCAGTCTTTTCCTTGTTCCTGTTCTCTCATTTTATCCAGGTTTAATTTTTAAAAAATCACCTTCTCAGAAGAGGTGCTCAATATATTTTCAAAGCCGAACATGTAGTCACAATTTCAATCTCTTATCGTGTGAACTCCCACGGTTTTCTTTGTTCAAAAACTAAGGTTTTGCCTTCCAGAGAGGTAAGATGGAAATCAATATCTAATCTTGCTCCGTTGAAAACTTGGTGCTCCATCTTCTGAGAGGCCTTCATCGCCACAGGCTGGTAAACACATTCCTTCTGGCCAACTGGGAGGGTGAACGTAAGGCCCCTGTGTGAGGAGGGTGCCAAGCCGGCTGCCCAGGCTACAGCACTGATAGCTCAGTGACCAGGAGGAGCACGGGGCCATTACGGGCTGGAAGAGGCATGGCAGGAGTGGGCTACTCCTCCTTGGACTCCCCTAAGAAGGCAGAGAAATCTGGAGCCTGAAGAAACCAGGTGGCCATCAAACATTCTCTCCCGTTTCAATCTTTTGATCATCTTTTTTTTTTTTTTTTAAGATATGAGGGCCAGGGATTGAATCCAGGGCCTCATATGTGGGAAGATGGCGCTCAACAGCTGAGCCACATTGGTTCCCCTAAGTGGGATTTTTCATTTGTTTGCTTGTTGTTTGTTTTTTGTTGTTGTTGTTTGTTTGTTTGTTTTTAGGAGGCACTGGGAACCGAACCAGGACCACCCATGTGGGAAGCAGGTGCTCAGCTGCTTGAGCCACATCTGCTCCCCCATCATATCTTTTTTTTTAAAAAACAATTTATTGAAATATATCATTCATACATGAACATACATAAACAATAAGTGTCCAGTAAACATTGTGAACCTCCAAAACAGACATGCATAACATCATACAGGGCTCCCACACATCACCCCACCACAAACATTTTGCATTGTTGTGAAACATTTGTTAACAAATTATGAAAGAGCATCGCCAAAGTATTACTACTAACTATAGTCCGTATCTTACTCCCTATGCTTTTTTTTTCTTAAGGATTTCTTTCTTTCTTTACTTTTATCCATTTTTACCACCCCCCCACCCCCCCACCGCGTTTTTGCTGTTTTTGTGTCCATTCGCTGGGCAACTCTCTGTGTCCATTTCCTTCCCTCTCTTCTCATCCTTCTCCTCCTGTCTTCACTGGGATTCAATCCTTGGAATCTCCGATGTGGGAGAGAGGCCACCCGTGCCACCTTAGTTCAGGGTTTTTTGGCGTGTCTCATCTTGGCTCTCCCTTGGGTCACTCTCCTCTTACGTCATCATCTTTGTGGTTCATGGGGCCTGACGGTGCACCCACATGCGGGGCCTGGGGGGCTCACCCGCTCACGGGGCTTGGGGGGCGCACCCACACATGGGGCCTGGTAGCCTGTGCACCTTCTATATTTTTCTTTTTTTAATTTTTGCCGGGATGTCCCAGGGATCGAATCCAGGTCACTCTGTATGGGAGATGGACACCCAACCACCTCAGCCACATCCATCCCCCTGCTATATCTCTTAAGGTTGACCAAAGATACCTAGAGTTACAGTCATTTCCTATACAGGATGGTCATATAATAAATCAGGCTTAGTTTATCATCAGCATTCTAAAAACCAGACCTAGGGAGAAAAACTAGGTCTGGGGACACATGCATGGTTTCTAATATAGCGAATGTTTAGCCTACCCTGATTATCGCAAAATCAGGACAGTGAGAATATTCGCATCTGATCATCTCTTTTGATTGTTTGCTTGTTGTGTTTTTCCGGATCCACAAAGGCAAGAAATTTTGTTGCAAACACTTCAAATGAGAACTCAATAACTGGATGATGACTTCTCATCTTTGTTGGGAGATCATGTGATCAGGAGACACTCATCTCAAAAATTAGCCTGTCACACATAGGTGATTCTTTATTCACACATGTAATAGAGTGAATGATTGACAATTATCCATGTATTCAGGCTTACATTCTCAGAAAATATTGGTTTGGCATTTTGAATTCATGGGACTGATTGTCTGACTTTTCCTTGCATATCTAGCCACCTACTCAAAATTTCAACTTGTTTATGTCATTTGTACCTCAAACTCTACATGTCCCAAACTGAGCTCATCATTTATCTCCCCAACCTGTTTCTCCTCCAGGATTCACAGTAAAGGGAAGCCTCACAGTTTTTCAAACCTAAGCCTAATAATCATCTTAGATACTTTTTCTCTCATTTCCCACATCTAATCAATCTTCCAACTGGCAAACACCTCACAAATCCTTCCACTTCTCTCTATCCTCACTGCTACCACCTCTGTCCAGGCCACCATCAGGTCTCCCAGGGGTGATTACAGCAGCCCCCTAATCTTTCTCCCTGCAGCCACTGGTGCCTCCTCCAGTCCCTGCATTCTACAACCCAAGTGGTATTTTTCAACTCATATCACTTCTCTGTCTGCAATAGTACAGTGATTTCCCAGTGCTCTTCAGATAAATTCTCTAATCCTTCTACAATGTCTTGCATGATTAGGCTCCTATTTGGTTCTATTGCCCACACTCTTTGTACTAGAGCTGAGTTGGCCTTCTCTAGATTTGGTGGATACATCTGCTGTAAGGCCTCTGCAGGCACTGTTTCCTAACCCTAGAATAGCTTTCCTCTCCCCCACCCCCCACCCTTTGCCTAGCCAACACCCATTTCTCTTTCAACTGCCAGGGTAAGCCACCTTTGATTCTCCAGCTAAGCTAGGTCCTCCTCCTCTTTGCTTTCTCCTGCAGTCTTAAATACTTCTTTGATCACATTTGCAATCCCTTGTTAGTGTCTTCTATCATCAACAAACCCTAAACTATGAGGACACAGGCTCTGTTTGTCTTATTTCTTCCTTATACATATCTCTTGAGTCTAGCCAAGTGCCAGATACATAAGGGGTGCTCAAGAAACATTTGTGGACTATATGATAGTTGAAATAATAATTCACTCATTTTCATATCTAGGTTATTCACTTTTAGACTCTCTTGACACATGGGGTGGTTTGGAACTATGTACCCCAGAAAAATAATCCATTCCTGTGGGTGTAAACACATTATAAGTAGGATCTTTTGATGAGGTTACTTCAGATAAGGCATGGCCTAGGATGGGTCTTAATCCTATTAATGAAGGCCTCACAGGGCAGGTCACACACAAAGAGAAAGCCACAGAGGGAGCAGCCAGAAGCTGAAAGTCAGTGGAATCTGGAAGAGAAGGGAGAGGCCAGAAGAGGCCACCCTGTGCATTGCCATGTAACAGAGGAGCTCAGGACCAAGGATCACCTGTAGCCAGCCTCAGAATGCCAGTCTTCAGGAAGGAAACATCACCTTGATGACACCTTGATTTAGACTTCTCCTAGCCTCAAAACCATGAGCTAATAGATTCCCATTGTTTAAGTCAACCCATCGCATGGTGTTTGCTTTAGCAATGAGGACACTAAAACGACACCCATGTATTCTCTTGTCTGTCTTGCCATGAGGAGGAACTAAAACAATAGACAGAGAAGTACAGAGACAGAGAGCGAGGGAACAAGACTTTCTCCACTCCTTTTACTTGCAACTTGACAATCCCCTTACTTCTTACCACTGAATGGGGCTATTTTTATAATGGGAGAGTCTTCCCCTCCCCCAAAATGTCTGGCTTCCTGTAATAGCATCAATATAAAGCAGATAACTAGAAGGCAAAAGATAAAGCCCCCTACCTTCATTGAAACCAGTATGATTAAAAATGAAGGTTATGAAGAATTTTTTTTTTTTTTTTTTTTTTTTTTTACCCGGAGGTCCCAGGGATTGAACCCAGGTCCCTCCATATGGGAGACAGATGCCCAACCATTTGAGCCACATCCATCCCCCAATTTTTAATAATATAGGAAAATGTTTTAAATGTTAAAAATATTTTTATTAACAATGTAATATGAATTGTATTTATATATACATTTATATAGGCATAGAAAAAAAGTTGGGTGGAAATTGTAGTGGGCCTCAGCTACCTTTTCAGTCTGCCTAGTATCTTTTCCTTTTGGGAGTTTTCTACCCTCATCCCCAAAGCTGATGCTGGTAAATCTTATGTGACTGTGCAAAGGACAAGCATGCCACGGACATGTAACAAGCTGGCCAAGACAAATTCCTATAGCTGGTAACACAATGACTGGCTCAAGCTTTGGCATGTGACTGAAATGGGACCGGCCAGACTTCTTTTCTGGGGTTGATGTTGATGCTGGGAGAAAGAAGAGCTCTCTCTTTCTCTGGAATTACCAGCTCTGAGGAAAATTTAAGCTTGGATTCCCGCCCATCTTACCACAAAGGAGAAAGCCAAGAAGAACTAAAGAAAAGAGGGTGTCCTGACATCAATATTTGAATGCCTGGGCGAAACTATGCCTGACCCTGCTCTTGTCTCTGTCCATGTCCATTTGAGATATGCCCATGGGCCACTGTGGCTCACAGCCTCCCTTTGCAAACTATTTCTCTTATTCTATTACTTATTCCCAGGGCTTCATTTCTCCTATTGAAAGTCTTGAGCTTTAATTTAATCTTTATTTCATTGCTTATTTGTTTTTATTTCCATAACATTCCATAACATAGATATATGAAAATGTAATCAACCATTTCCCTACTGATGGGCATTTACAAGGTTTCTAGGTTTTTTCCATTATGATCAATTCTGCAATAAATTGGTGACTCTATTATTATGAAACATATTCCCAAAAGTAGGGTTTCTGGGGTTAAATAGATATATATAAAAGCAGACATTGCCAGATTGCTTTCCAAAAAAGCTGTAACGATACACATTTTCACTGGCAATTAGGACATTACTATTTTTCCCCATATCCCTGTCAGCAGGAGATGTTATTGGTACTTCTAGTCTGATGGATATAACTTGAGATTTCATTATTATTTTAATTTGCATTTCCCTGACTGCTGGTGAGAGTGCCCACTTCTCCTACTCCCTCATGTAGTAGATGTTTGCAGTCTTTAATTTTTGCCATTCTGATTGGCAAAATCACAAATACCCTTCAAGTGCTCCTTGCTATCAATATAAGTTAGTCAAGAGGAATCCCAAACTCCACCACCTTCCACAGTAGCCTGACACCTCTCTCTCCAGCATAAAACATGCACATACCCATGCTCTCACACTTTTGGTATCAGGATGCCCATGATCAGAATTCAGAATGGCATCACATTGGGTCCAGTTCCCACCAACCAATGAAAAGAAATCCCCTCAGTTGATATTCAGTTGTCTTTGGAATACTAGAGTAAATCATCCCGAATATTTAACCAACGAGGCACCATTCGAAAAACAGGCTCAGGAAAGCATTTATCCAACCTGCCTCACCTGCCACCCTACCCTCAATGGTAACACCCAGGTCACCCTTTTCCCTTTGCTACTTGAGGGTGGAGTCTATTTTGCATGCTGGAAAAGCCCTTTTTGCCTCTCAACCTCAAAAATTTTGTCCTTTCTCTAGTATTCGTCTTTCCTCTCCCCACCCCATCTTTTGTCCCACAACAGTTTCGTGCAATGGAAAGCTCCACATGAGAGATGGGATCTGAGGTGCTCAAGGGGCAGGAGCCCAATATACCTGGGAGTGGGTTTTAAGGGGTTTCCGTGCAGACACTGACAAGTAAGCATTCTTGATAGCTAGGAGACTCGGTGCCAACATGGCGCAGCCCGTTATCCCAATCTGCTGGGTAAAGTGAAAGGGTTTCAGCTACCCTCTCTCTTCCTTTCCCCTTCTTTTCCCGCCTCCATACACATATAAATAGTCATGGAGGGCACATATAACTTTCTGAAATTTCTCTTAGGATTTTTCAAACCTACTGCTTATTCTCCCCGGTTTAGAAACTCCTTACGTCGTTCCTAGACAGATAATAGCAGTGAGTACTAGGGCCAAGCACTCTGCCAACCACTCTACAAACACCATCTCGTTCGATTCTAAAAATATGGCTTAGGAAGTAGTTGTCATTAATCTTTCCATTTTGATTGAAGAGATGGAGGCTTAGAATAGTTAAGTAACTTGCCTATAGTCACAGTTTATAGGTGGTGGACACGGACTTTGGACCTGCTTTTCTGCCCGCTAGATTCCTTGTGCATCTCTTCTCCAGCCTTTTTTTCTCTATAAATAATGAACTGGGATTTTCTCCCTCAGACACCGTTGCCCTGTTCAAGAAACTTTTCCAGCCATTTGTATCTGTTTCCTTTGTTCCACTCTCTCCTGCTTAGGAATTCTTCAGCACACAGGGTCCCGCATGATCTGGCTCTCTGATCTGCAACTTCCTTCATTCTCCCTCTCATTCATTATGCTTCAGACCTTCTTTTTGTCCCTGCAACACACTAAGCTAAGTGATTTGAACTTGCTGTTTCTTCTGCTCTGAACACTCTTCCCTGCAGTTTTGCACCACTAAAGAGGCCATCCCTGAAATCCATTCCTCACTCTCTGCTCTATTTTACTTTTTCCACAGCATTTATAAATACATTAAACTATCTTTTTTATTTTGTACACAGGTTTACTAGCTGTCTCTCTCCACTAGATTACACACTCCATAAGAGCCAGACTTTATCTGCAAGATCACCACTATATTGCCTAAAAACAGCACAGGGAACATAGTAAAATGTACACAGCACCAGGCACAATAAATATTTGTTGATTGACTGGAAACCAAAATGCATGGCAGTGTCTTGCTCTTTCTGTAAATCACCCTAAAATAATTCTTTGTTCCCGAATCTACAGCCACCTTTGCTTTTGCAAGCCAAGCGAAGCTCACCTGTGCCATGAAAATCACCTTGATTAGTCCCACACCTGTTACCTATGGCATGCCTTCTTTTCTAAAATTCTGCAGAAACTCTCTCATTCCTGCTCACCACTTTTCTCACATATCACTTTTTTGATTCCACTACATACACAAAACTGTTTGAGGAAAATTCTTACACACCGTATTTCTTGCTCTTTCTCAAATATTTCAAGAAGATGAAACATACTAGGTAGTTTAAAAGGGAAATACAGATGAAGTCATGAAAGCAGTTTGTCCATGCTTTGAATCCAAACTCTTAAGTAATGCTGTAGGCCTCAGTCCTTTGTTTGAATATTGAGAGTAGTGGGATATGAGATGATCTCAAAGGCCCTATCCTGCCCCTATATTCTTTTTTCTTTTTTTTAAAAAGACTTCCAACAGTTTATTATAAAGAATATAGACATTTTTAAAAATCCCCACTGTCAAGAACACAAATTGAGGTTTTTCAACCCTGGTATAAGCTGAATTAAAAATTTTTTTAAAAAGAAATAAAAAATCCAATAGTGTATTTAACATTTTTTTCACTCATTTGCCATACTGCCAGTGCAAATACATATCTGGTCTAATGTACAGACTCTCAAGCAACAATGTACAGCCTTTCTTCATCCTCCACGCTAAGAGATGTAAAAGCCTAAGGGTTAAACAATACCAAATGTACAGGCTTCAAAAACCATCTAGGTTAAGGCATTCAAGTTTTAGCTAAGATACATTTGTAACATTGACAAGTGATCATTTACATACAATAATGTGAAGTAAATTTTTTGAAAAATAAAACTTTAATGGAACAACCCTGAAGGATACACCAGAGGAATAGCAGGTTAACAGTTTGAGGTGGCAGCCAATTTGTTTCAAGCCACTTTGAGTCCATGTTCTAAAATCTAAAATTCAGTTATCTTTCTCTAAGCTGAGAGCTTCCTATCATGTCAGTATCTATGTTATGAAGAAAGGAGACTTAGGTGAAATGTTTTTATTTATTACAACTGCTGTATCAATTGCCTAGGATCTCAACAGCTTCATGGAAGTCTGGGAAATGTTCATGCATAAGGTTATTGCCTTAGTTGACTTAAAATTGCCCCATACATGGTACATATCAACCCTTAGTGAAGCCTTTTAAAAAACTAACAGCTTGAAAAAATGGGTTAAAGGAGGCAAATACAGCATCCGCCTTTAGATTTCAATCATGAAATCTTGCAGAGAAGTTATTTTTCTTTCTCAAAATCCCAATGATGACAATACTCCTTACTCCAGATGTGGCATTTTTTCATCATCACTGTCTTGTGAATCATCATCTGCTCCATCTACTTCTGGTAAGTCTACATCCTCATCACTACCTATGTTCATCATCTCAGAGAAATGGTCAAAATTAGACATGTCTTCATCTGAATCATCTTCCCAGTCTTTCCAATTATTAAAGTCTACACTAAGCCAATGCAGCTTCGCCCTTTCTTTTGTTAACCTTGGCCATGACTGGCCAGATTCTCCTTTTCGTAAGCAACATAAGATTGATCTGTCCATTCTTTTATGCTTGGAATCATTTGGATCAATGCAATGAAAAAGATCAATTTCATTTAAATGTTTAAAATTATCACTTCCTGCAAGACAACTGAATGTAAGTTTGGGTTTTTCAAAATTTACGTTAACATCTTTACTGTCTTCAACACAAAATTCAATACATAGTCCCTTCGATCCTACCACTTTGCAGAACCAGACTGCATGATGAATCAGGCAAAGGACGGGCGAGTGGGTGGGCAGGCCTCTCTGGAAGCAGCTGCTGGGGAGTTGACTCTTCTCCGGTGGCGACTCCGGTGTTTTCTCCCTGATTGTGGCCTCTTCACGCTTCCCTCAAGCAGGGTGGTGGGCTCGGCCTGGGTCCCCAGCCCCTATATTCTGTAAAGTCTGATTCCCAGTCACTAGCAGAAGATATTTAAGAAATGCAAAAGAGCAGGTGCCATTTCTTCTGCATCATAAACAGGTCAAAGGCATGTGATTCCCAATCCTAAATGACTGAGACAGCAACACACAGAAAGAAAGCTGTGCCCCTCATCTGCTTTATTATTTTACTGATATATATTCAATATTTAAACGAATTCCTAGTATTTCATGGAGGAAATTTAAAATACAATCCACAAAGCTGAGTGTATTAGTTAAGGTTCTCTAGGGAATCAGAACCAACAGGAGATATCTGTAAAGAATATGAGATTTTATAAAATTGTCTCACATGACCGAGGGGATGCACAATTCCAAATTCCGTAGGGCAGCCTGCAAACCAGGGACTCCAATGAAGTCCTCCATGAGTTCCCCAGGAGATGCTGGCTGTCTGAAGTGGAAATGGGAATTCTCTCTCTGAATGCTGAAATCACTTCTCCTTGTAAGGCCTTCAAATAATTGGATGAGATTCATTCATTGCTGAAGGCTGATTGCAGTTGTAATCAGCCATATATGCAATCAACTCACTGATAATTAAAGTCCATGAAATGCCCTTGTATTACAATGAGCCCAGTGCTTACTTGACCAAACAACTGGGCATCATTACCTGGCCCATTTGAAACATTAGACTAACCATCACACTAAGAGTGAAATGGTTACACAGAGCTTAATCTAGTCTCAATGGCAACAGAACAATCAATTTATAGGACTTAGTGTGTTTCTTAATTTGGGGACATTATTTATTAGATCATAAAAGTTAATTAATGAAAGTCAGATCTTGTTTTCTTTCTATAGGTACCCAGAACCTACTTGGGGTTTGCCTTAAAACAACATGTCTTATTAGGTAAAATGTCACTCAAGGTTATTATTTTAATTCCATACCTGACCTTTGAGGAAATTGACATAGTCACATGTTTTTTAGTTCTTTTTAGTTTCATTTTATCTAAATTGGCCTTTTTCGGTCTTCACAAATTTTTTTTTCTGATGAGATTTTAATGTTTTTCTTATTAATAGCTGTGAATGTGTATGTATTAAAGGTATAGTATGATTCTGTCATATTTTCTTTTTTCTAGGTTGTGGTTTGCCTTGCCTTGCTCTGGTTCTGTCCCTAAACTCCCCCTAATATCTGGAGGTGTTGCTATATATTGTCTGGATGTCAAAGGACCAGCATCCCCTTAATAGCCATTGTTAAGCTCCCTGCACTTTTAGGGGACAACTGCCTCCCTCCTTATTAGACCTCTCCAGTGCCAACTGATTTCCTGTGCTACCACTGATAGTCTGAGTTCACAGCTTCTGCATGTAATCTGCTGTGACTACCTGATTACCTAGCTTTCTAGGCAGCTAACACTTTACTCATTTTGGGTTTCAGCTCTTCCCAGTTAAATTTCTCATGATGGAATATGTCACAAAGAGCTTAAAAAAAAAAAAAATGGAGAGTGGGGTGGGCAGTGACACTTTACTTATCCCCAACCACAATTCTATGACTAATTCTATGATGAGCAGGCATTGGTAGTCTCAACTCATCACTGTATAGTTTGCTTTGAAATTTGTTTAATATAGTTAATATAATTGCTTAGTAAATTTGATTGCAATGTTCTTTACTAAACTATTTTAAGAAATTTCCCTTTTTATATCTCTCAACATAATATTCCACTATGAGGGCTGTTTGTTTCTTTGAAGCAGGAATATCTCAAGGCTTTTGTTCATTTGAACATTACCTAAGAACTAGAGAAAATTTGGGTGTTAACAGAAAATTATCATATGAGCAGGTAATTTTAATCATATGTGTCTCAGAGGGGATGGGAGATTCTAAAAGCAAACTCCAGACATAACAAGCATGCATAATCCATAATCCCAGTGGAAGACAAATAGAGGCAGCTAAAGAAGCCAACATGGCTGCACAGGCGGGCCTTTCAATAGGCTTCTACCTTAAAAAAAAGAAGAAAAAAAAAGCACACACACAAAGAACCATGTACCAAAGCTGGCATTTACCAAGCCAAGTCCAACCTTGAGAGTAGCAGGAAGCTCTAAGTATAGTTTCAGAATGGGTAAAGCCCACCATGAAATTAGACTTCTAAAATGGCGTTAGAATATAGATCACCAGAAAATAGAAAGAGGATAGAGACTGGAAAGCTGAGGGTTAATATGCACAGAATTAGTAAAAAAAAAAAAAAAAAAATTTTAAGTTGTAAGTCTTAGGAAATGAATAGAAATGGTGAAAGCATATCATGGTGTTTGTAACTAGCATTGCTACTATATGGGTATGACAGTGGTTGAAAGGGAAAGTCTAAGGTCATGTATATTACTAGAAGGAAAGTTAAAATTGCAACATGGGATCATATAAGGTAGTAAAACCTCATGTAAAACACGAGTATGGGTGATATTGCATATATAAGACTTTTTACAAAATATAAATACAATGGAATATGGGAAAAAAGATTTAATATAATTTATAGTCTATCATTAACAACAATATTGTCAAGTTTTTGTAACAAAAGCAAAGTAGAAGCTATATTAACGTTAAACATCAGAAAAAAAAAAGAATGGAGTTTGGTTTTATGAAATATAAATATGATCAAGTAAAAAAAAATATATATATATATACTAGAGAGAAGGAAAAAGAATAGCAGCTATGTACAGTAGGGGAAGCACAGAAATTGAGAGGTGATGAGTTTTGTTTGTTTATTATTATTATTATTATTGGAGTAATGAAGTGCTCAAAGAATGATTGAAGTGATTAATGCACAAATATGTGACTACACCAAATTCCACTGATTTTATGCTTTGGATGGATTTATGCTTTATTAATATGTATCAATAAAATTGATTTGATTAAAACAAAGTGGGATTGGCAACAAAGAGTGCTTTAAAATCTATGTCCAAAAAGAGAAGGATAAGAAGCAACAGGCTTCAGTGAAAATGGTGTCATAGCTGATGACAGAGAGAAGTCAGAATTATTCAACTCTTATTACACATAAGTCTTCTCCTTCCAAGAGAATGGGTTTCAAATCGCAAATAATTTTTAACAAATAATGTAAATTTGGAGTTCTAATCCCAAATACTCCAATACTAGCTACTCTTCCTGGAAGGTACTAAAAAATGTTTGCATTAAATTAGTTCACTTCCTTGAGCTCAGATTCATTATATCCCAGAGTGCTAAAAAGCATTCAGCTATGATCTTAGATTCAGTTTGTGAGGAATGGGAGAGGTATGAAAACCTAGAAAAAAGGAAATAGGCCAAATTTTAAAGGGGTTTTAAACTTCAAACTAGTAAGTGTGATATTATTCTCTGAAAAAAATTCTAAAATGAAGTATCAAGCAGAAAATTTGTCTACAATTTGAAAATCATATAGAATTTCACTGAAGCAATGTGGATTTCTTAAGTGATGCCAAACTAATACCATTTCTTTAATTTAAAATGGTTACTATGTTGACAGAGTAATTCATTCAATCATTTCATTGAACAAATAGTTATTGAGCCAAAGGCAATATGCCAGGAATTCTTTTAGAAATTGGCAATATAGAAGAACAAAAGACAAGGTGTTTCTTTGAAATAATTTTCATTCAAGTGGTGAAACAGGTAAAAAAAAAATGAATATATCATACACTAATGATAATTACTGTTGAGAAAAATAAAGCTGTATAAGGGGATAAAAATTAAGAGGAACAGCACTGAAAAGCTTCATTTAATATAAGCAAAACATTAGACAGAAGCTATAAAATACACTTTTTTTTTTACAATGTGTAGCATTTTTTAATTTTATTTTTAAAGAATCTTTAGATTACAGAAAAGTTACATTGAAAATATAGGGGATTCCATATATCCCACCTCCTCCCCCTCTCAAATTTTTCCCTATTAATAATATCTCTCATTAGTATGGTACATTTGTTACAATTGATGAACAGATATTGAAGCAATACTACTAACCACAGTCTATAGTTTACATTATGATTTACACTTTGCACCGTACAATTTTATAGGTTTTGACAAAATGTATAATGGCCTGTATCCGTCATTGCAATGTCATGCAGCACAATTCCAATGTCCCTAAAATGCCCCATGTTACACCTATTACTCTCTCCCCCTCCCCTCTGAATCTCTAGTGACCACTATCTTTTTTTTTTTTTTTTTTTTTTTATCTTTAGAGACATTTTAGACTTACAGAAAAATTACACAGAAAATATAGGCAATTCCCACATGATAAATTCTTTATTTTTTATTTTATTTTAAAAGAAGCTTTAGATTACATAAATGTTACATCAAAAATTAAGGGATCTCCATTACTCCACCCTCTCCCCTTCCCACACTTTCTTCCTTTAATAACATCTTTCATTAATGTGGTACATTTGTTACAATTGATGAACACATATTGAAGCATTGCTACTAACCATGGTCTATAGATTACATTATGGTTTATACTTTGTACCACACAATTTTATAGGTTTTCACAAAATGTATAATGTCCTGTATCCATCATTGCAATGTCATGCAGAACAATTCCAACATCCAAAAAATGCTTCATGTTACTGCGATTCTTCCCTCTTCCTCCCCTCAGAACCTCTGGTGACCACTGCCTATATATCAATGTTATAAGGTCTTCCATTACTAGAATAAAAATAAGTCTACTTTAGTCCACAGTTGCATTCCCCCTTACGTTTGTTCATTCCTTAATCTTGAAGACTTTGGGATGATGATGCCCACTCTGCTTCTGATTGAGAGGGGGCTTGGCTTAGATCCCATGGAGCAGATGGATGGAACTGTCTTGCTTGCAGTTGTAGATAAGCTCTGTTTTTTGGGATGGCATTGTCCATCATCATCATTTTGTTAGTTATCCTGGGTGAGTCCAATGAACTGGAGAGTAGGTGTTGGCTGCAACTCTGCTGAGATTCAGGGCTCAGTTGGCATATGAACAGCTGGAAAATTTAAGTCTCTGGGACACATACTTAACAGGTATAGTGCTAATTATAGATTCAAATAAAAGGGGCATAAGAACCATGTGTAGGAAAATTATAAATGAGTCTAACTCCAATACATTGGAGGGGTAGGTTATCATAAATTCCAAGGTAAGGCCCACTGGCAGGGTTTCAAATTCCTGCAGGGACCTGCCTTTTAGTATCTAGATGTCTCTAGAGCCCTCAGAAGCACCCCTGCTTGAGGCACTGTTTACTATGGCTGTCAGTGAGATACTCCTGAGATGTGCATAAATGTAACCTCTGGAATGACCTCCTGACTCACTTTGAAATCTCTTAGCCATAAAATCTCATTTGTATTTAGTATTTCCCCCTTTTGGTCAAGGTCTTTTTCCAAATGCATCACTAGTTGGTGCTTTCTAATAATCCCTCGGTGCCAGGGAGGCTCATCCCCAGGAGTCATGTCCCACACCGGGGTAGGGGCAGAGAGTGGAGGGGGAAAGGTAGTGAGTTTATATGCTGAGTTTGGCTTAGAGAGAGGTCACTTTGGAGCACAAGGAGGCTTTCAGGAGTTAACTCTTAGGCAATATATAATACTAGGCTAAGTTTCAATTTCACAAGAACAAAGCTCATAAGTACAAGCATCAATATCAAGGGCCGGAGTATTGGTCTGTCCTCCTTCACTAGGCACTGCCCATGTACTCCAGGGATTGCCACTCTGTTAGAGAACCTAAAAGAACTCCCCAGGATGGGAATTCAATATTCTTTTGGTTATTGTGTGGGTCTTCACCCACTAAGACAACACCCCATGAATACCTGAACACATTCATATATCATAGAGGCATGCTTTAGGTGCACCCCTTCCCACGCACTCCCTGACCAACGACACCCCACAACAATGATCCTCCCCTGCCACAGTTGTGGCCCTTCTGCAATCAAAAACCTGCCCAAAAACAAAGTAAAAAAAACTAAATAAAAATAATTTAAAAATAAAATAAAACTTCTTTGCATTGGCTTTCATCACTGTAAGATCTGTTATATTTTATGTACAGTGACAATTTCTTCTGTATGTTCCCCCAATGCCTTATTTTTTTCACTTTATTTTCAAAAAAGCTTTAGGTTACAGAAAAGTCACATAAAAAATATAGGGGCTTCCCCTATACCCAACCCCCTCCACCTCTCACATTTTCTAGTATTAACATCTTACATAAGTATTGTACATTTGTTACAATTGATGAACAAATATTGAAGCATTGCTACTAACTATGGTCTATGGTTTACACTATGGTTTACATTTTGCACTGTACACTTTTATAGGTTTTGACAAATTGTATAATGGCTTGTGTCTGTCATTGCAAGATCATGCAGAACTATCCCAATGCCCTAAAAGTGCCCTATGTTCCATCTCTGCTTCCCTCCCCCTCCCCTCAGAACTATGGTAACCACTAAGTTTCAATTTCTGAAGAATAAGATTCATAGTTACCTGCATTAATATTGAAGGCTTGACATATTGGTCTGTTTTCTTTTATTAGGCACTACCTATGTTCTTGAGAGTTTCTTGTCCCTCTATTTGAGAGCATAGCAGGACTCCCCAAGATAGGCATTTCATATTTTCTTTTTTATTGTGTGGGTCCCCACCCACTGATATAGCATCCATGTGACAAGATGAACACTTTTGTATTCATAGAAGCATGCCCCAAGTACACTCTTTCCCACATATCCTCCCACCTGATGCCCTATACCAGTAATGTTCCCCTGCCATATTTGCTAAAAGAATGTTCCTACCATTGTAGTTTTAACCACAGACCTACAAAAACCCAGAGTTCACCTGTTCCTTCTTCCAGCCCTCCACCCAGTTCCATGGATAGTCCAACTCACCCCCCATACACACCCTCACATTCCAGCATCTTCAATCCCACTCATATCCCTGCACTGCTATCATCCCCATCCACTGCCAAATAACCCCATTCCACCTTACCATAGGTTTTGCCCATGTTGAACATTGTTTCACCACATTCTATTCCCTTTCTGTCTCCTGATAACCTATTGCCCAAACTTTAGCTCTGTGAGTCTTCTCAATTTGGTTAGGTCATATAAATGAGGTCAGGTAGTATTTGTCCTTTATCGAATGGCTTAGTTCACTCAACATAAGGTCTTCAAACTTCATCCATGTTGTCCTGTGTGTCACTACTTCAGTCCTTCTAACAGCTGAGTAACATTCCATTGTACGTATATACCACAATTTGTTTATCCATTCATCTATTGATGGACACTTGGGTTGCTTCCAACTTTTGACAATAGTGAATAATGTCGCTATGAACATTGGTGGGCAAATATCTGTTCCTGTTCTTGCTTTCAATTCTTATTGGTATATACCCAGTGATGGGATTGCTGGATTATATGGCAATTCTATAGTAGCTTCCTGAGGAAAAACCAAACCATCCTCCACAATGCCTGAAACATTCTACATTACACCAGCAGTAGATAAGGGTTCCTTTTCCTCCACAGCCTCTCCAGCACTTGTAGTTTTCTGGGTTTTTTTTAAACCACCAGTCTAATACGTGTAAGATGATATTTCATTGTAGTTTTGATTTGCATTTCCCTAATAGCTAGTGATGTTGAGCATCTTTTCATGTGCTTTTCAGCCATTTGTATTTCCTTGTTGGAAAAGTGTCTATTCAAATCTCTTGCCCAGTTTTTAAATGGGTTGTTTGCCTTTTTATTTTGAGATGTAGGATTTCTTTGTATTTGCTGGATATTAGGCCCTTATCAGGTAAATGGTTACCAAATATATTGTCCCATTGAGTAGGCTGCTTTTTCACTTTCTTGACAAACTCCTTTAAAGTGTAAAAGTTTTTAATTTTGGGGAAGTCCCATTTATCTATTTTTTTTTTAATTGCTCATGCTTTGGGTATAAAGTTCATGAAACCATTTCCTAAAACGAGATCTCGTGGATGCTTCCCTACACTATCTTCTAGGGGCTTTATGGTCTTGTTTATTATATTTAGATCTTTGATCCATCTTGAATTAATTTTTGTATAGGTCATGAGATGGTGTTCCTCTCAATCTTTTGGATATGCATATCCTCCCACCTGATGCACTATTTGTTGAAAAGGCCATCCTGTCCCACTTATGTGGGATTGGTGGCCTTGTTGAACAGTTGACCATACATGTGAGGTTCTATATCAGAATTCTCAGTTTGGTTCTATTGGTTAGTATGTTTATCCTTGTGCCAATACCATGCAGTTTGACCACTGTAGCTTTGTAGTATGCTTTAAAGTCAGGTAGCGTGATTCTTTTTCAATATGTTTTTGGCTATTTGGGGCCCCTTGTCCTTCCGAATAAATTTCATCATTAGCATTTCCAATTTAGTAAAAATTGTTGTTGTAACTTTTATGGGATTGCATTAAATCTGTAAATCAATTTGGGTAAGACAGACATCTTAATGATATTTAGTTTTCCAATTCATGAGCATGGAATATTCTTCTATTTATTTAAGTCTTCTTTGATTTGCTTTAACAATGTTGTGCCCATTTTCTGTGTACAAGTCCTTTACATCTTTAGTTAAGTTTATTTCTAGATATTTGATTTTTTTAGTTGCTGTTATAAATGGAGTTTTTTTCTTGATTTACTCCTCAGATTGTTCATTATTGGTGAACAGAAATGCTACTGATTTTTGCATGTTGATCTTATATCCTGCCACTTTATTGAACTTGTTTCTCAGTTCTAAAAGCTTTGTTGTAGATTTTGCAGGGCTTTCTACAAATAGGATCATATCATCTGCAAATAGTAAAATTTTTACTTGTTCCTTTCCAATTTGGATGACTTTTATTTCTTTTTCTTGCCTAAGTGCTTGAGTAAGTACTTCTAACACAATGTTAAATAAGAGCAGTGACAGTGAACATCCTTGTCTTGTTCCAGATCTTAGAGGGAAAGACTTTAGTATTTCACCATTGAATATGATGTTAGCTGTGGGTTTTTCATATATACCCTTTATCATGTTGAGGAAGTTTCCTTCTATTCCTATCTTTTGAAGTGTTTTTATCAAGAAAAGATGCTCTAATTTGCCAAATGCTTTTTCTGCATCAATAGAGCTCATCATAAAATTTGTTTTCTGTCAATCTGTTAATGGGGTATATTACATGGATTGATTTTCTTATGTTGAATCATCATTGCATACCAGAGATGACACCCACTTGATCATGGTATATGATTCGGTTGATGTGTTGTTGAATACAATTAGAAAGTACTTTGCTGAGGATTTTAGCATCTAAGTTCATTAGAAAGATTGGTCAGTGGTTTTCTTGTGGCGTTTTTTTTTTTTTTTTTTTTTTTTTTGTTTGTTTGTTTGTTTGTTTGTTTTAATTCTTGTGGCGTTTTTATGTGGCTTTGGTAATAGGGTGACTTTGGCATCATAGAATGAGTTAGGCCATGTTCCCTCCACTTCTATTTTTTGGAAGAGTTTAAGCTGAACTGGTGTTAGTTCTTTCTGGAATGCTTCATAGAATTCACCTGAGAAGACATTTGGTCTTGGGCTTTTCTTAGTTGGGAGGATTTTGATGACTATTCAATCTCTTTATTCGTGATTGGTCTGTTGAGTTCATCAATTTCTTCTTTCATCAGTGTAGGTTGTTTGAGTGTTTCTAGAAATTTGTCTATTTCATCTAAGTTATCCATCTTGTTGGCATACAATTTTTCAAAGAATCCTCTTATGGTACGCTTTATTTCTGTGGGTTCAATGAGGATATCTCCTCGCTCATTTTTTATGTATTTTCATCTTCTCTCTCTTTTTTCTTTGTTAGTCTAGCTAAGGGTTTGCCAATTTTATTAATCTTCTAAAAGAACCAGTTTTTGGTTTTGTTAAAATTTTCTAGTATTTTTATTCTCAATTTCATTTAATTTTGCTCTCATCTTTGTTATTTCTTTCTTTCTGTTTGCTTTGGAATTAGTTTGTTTTTCTTTTTCTAGTTCCTCCAGGTGTGTAGTTAGGTCTTTATTTATTTATTTATTTATTTATTTTTCATATATTTTAAAAGATGCTTATATTACATAAATGTTACACAAAAATTACAGGGATTCCCATGTTCCCCACCTACCACACCTCCCATAACATCCCACATAAACATCTTTCATTAGTGTGGAACATCACCTGCAATGGATATACACATCCTGGGGCTTTGCCACTAAGAATGGACCATAGTTCACATTGTAGACCACACTCTCTCCCAACATTCTGCATGGTATATGCTGATGTAAAATGGCCTATATCTGTTGTTGTAATGTCACTCAGGATAATTCCTAAGTCCTGAAAAAGCCCCTGTATTACAACTGCTTTTCCCTTCCCTGCCCCGAAAGTGTCCAGTGGCCACTGGCTCCACCTCACTGTTGTAATTTCTTCCAGTGCTTGAATCACAATATGTCTACAACAGAATACCATTAAGTCCACTCTAGTCCATAGCTCTTCCCCCAATCCTGAGGAGTTTGGAATGGTGATGTCCACTCCACCTCCAAGTGAGGGGGCCCATATCCCGTGGATACGATGAATGGGATTATCCTGCCTGCAGCTGCAGGTTCTCTCCATTCCTTGGGATGGCCGTTGTCCATTATCGTCTCCTCACCAGGTGACTTGGGTGAGTCCATTGAGCTGTAGAGTAGGAGTTGCAGCTCCACCGAGATTCCAGGTACAGCAGGCACATGGGCAGGCCAAAGGCTCCAGTCTCTGGAAGTACACCGTGGTTAGGTCATTGATTTTAGCTCTTTCTTCTTTTTTAATATAAGCATTTATAGCTATAAATTTCCTTCTCAGCACTGCTTTTGCTGCATACCATAGGTTTTGATATGTTGTGTTCTCATTTTCATTCCTTTCAAGGTAGTTACTGATTTCTTTTGCAATTTCCTCCTTGACCCACTGATTGTCTAAGGGTGTGTTGTTTAACGTCCACATCTTCGTGCCTCATCTGGTTCTCTATCCCTTATTAATTTCCGGCTTCATTCCGTTGTGGCCAGAGAAATTACTTTGTTAATTTCAATCTTTCTGAATTTGTTGTGACTTCTTCTGTGACCTAGCATGTGGTCTATCCTGGAGAATGATCCATGTGTGTTCGAGAAGAATGTATACCCTGCTGTATTTGGGTTCAATGTTCTGTATATATTAGGTCTAGATCCTCTAACTTACTCAAGATCTCTGTTTCTTTACTGAGCCTCTGTTGAGATGCTCTATCTAATGATGATAATGATGTATTAAAGTCCCCCACTATGATTGTAGAGGCATCCATTTCTCCACTTAGTTTTTCCAATATTTCCCACATGTATTTTGGGGTACCCTGGTTATGTGCATAAATGTTTATGACTGTAATTTCTTCTTGATAGATTACCCTTTTTATTAATATAAATACCCTTCTTTGTCTCTTATAATAGTTTTACACGTAAAGTCTATTTATTTTCAGTATTAGTATAGCTACTCCCACCTTTTTTTGGTTATTGTTTGCATGTAAAGTAATTTTCCAACCATTCACTTGCAACCTCCTTGCATCCCTGGGTCTAAGATGAGTTTCTTACAGACAGCATATAGATGGGTCATATTTCCTTATTCATTCTGTCTGTGTCTTTTGATTGGAGAGTTTAATCCATTAACATTCAATGTTATTATTGTCAAGGCAGTGCTTACATTAGCCATTTTTTCCTTTAGGTTTATATACGTCACATTTTGTTTTTATTTCTCTTTTTATCTTTTTAGTTATTCTTACTAATAATTTTCCTTTCTACACTTCCAATCCTCTCTACCCTGTTTTTCCTTTCACCTGGCAGAACTCCCCTTAGTATTTCTTGAAAGGCAGGTTTCTTTTTTATAAACTTTCTTTATTTCTGTTTATCTGTGACTATTTTGAACTCTCCCTCATTTTTGAATGCCAGCTTTGCCAGATAGAGAATTCCTGGCAGGAAGTTTTTTTTTTTTTTTTTTCAACACCTTAACTAAGTCATACCACTGCCTTCTCATAGCCGTGGTTTCAGATGAGAAATCAGCACTTATTCTTATCAAGCTCCCTTGTTATGTGATGGATTTTTCTCTTGCTGCTTTTAAGATTGTCTCTTGGTCTTGAGCATTTGACAATTTGATAAGTATATGTCTTGGGGTAGGACTGTTAGGATTTATACTGTTTGGAGTATGCTTCAAACTTCGGGGACATGTACATACATGTCCCTCAAAAGAGTTGGGAAATTTTCAGCCATTATTTCCTCCAACACTCCTTCTGCCCCCTTTCCCTTCTCTTCTCCCTCTGGGATGCCTATAATGCATATGTTTATGCATTTCATGTTGTCATTCAATTCTCTCAGTCCCTGTTGAATTTTTTCTATCTTTTCGATCTATCAGTTCTACTGTCTGTGCAATTTCAGATGTACTGTCTTCAATGTCACTAATTCTTTCCTATGCCTTTTCAAATCTGCTGTTATGTGCTTCCAGGTTATTTTTTATTTCTTGCACTGTGCCATTCATCACTATCAGATTTGTTATTTTATTTATGTTTACAATTTCTTTTGTTTGTTCCCCGAGTGTCTTCTTAATGTCCATTGTCTCTTCCTTCACTTCATCAAGTTGATTCATGATATTTGTTTGGACATCCTTGATTAGTTGTTCCACGTTCTGCATCTCATCCTGTTTTTTAGTTTGTTCATTATACTGGGTCTTGTCTTCCTGTTTCTTAATATGGCTTGTAATTTTTTTGTTGGTATCCGAGCATCTGTTTATCTTGATGGGCTTATTCAGATGGTTAACATCTCGTTCTACTCTAGGGTTTTATTTTGTTTTGTTTTATATTAAGTTTCCTCTTTGACAGTTGTTCCCACTTAATCTATATCCTTGTGGTTTCCATGTTCTTCTGAAAAAATATTAAGATCATAGAAAAGGAAAGATATAAGAAGAGAAAAAGAAGAAGAGTAAATTTTTTAAAAGATAGAAAAGGAACTGTAAAAGAGCCAAGAAAAAAAATAAGTAATAAGAGTGAAACATCATTTTAAAAAAACAAAAGAATAAGGATAAAAAGGTGGAATAAAAAATGAAACAAGAAAAAAAAAGAAAAGAAAATACCAGAAAGATGAGAAGAGAAGAAAAAAAATGAAGACCAAACAAGAGAAGGTGGAGTGAAAGAAATGTAGCAGAAGAGGGGAAAATGAAAGAAAGGAAAGATGGAAGGAAGGAAGGAAGGAAGGAAGGAAGGAAGGAAGGAAGGAAGG
>JAKSZT010054263.1:5215302-5282216 GCA_026826555.1 Tolypeutes matacus
AGGGAGGGAGGGAGGGAGGGAGGGAGGGAGGGAGGAAGGAGAAAAGAAAAGAAAAGAAATAAAGAAACTAAGGAGAAAAAGAAGGAAAAGAAAAAAGGAAACAATGAAAGAGAAAAAAACAAAAAACAAAAAACAACCCAGGAGAAACAGGCTTCCCTCACAGGCCACTAGGAACCATCTCAGGCTGCCAATGCTCATCAATCAATCACCCTGCAGCCCACCCTCCACAGGTAAGGTATCTGGCTTTAGAGAATAAAATAAAGAATAAAAAATATTAATAAATATAAAATAATAGATTAAAAATCCTTAAAAAAGTCTCAGTCTATAAGTTCCCTGTCACAAGTTGCCAAGTGGGTGCTTGACAATCCGCTGGATCCCTTTCTGGATCCCTTCTCTTAGGAGGTACTGAAACTAATATAAGTGAGAAAGGTGTTCATTCATTGAGCTACACCCACTCCACAGGTCAGGTAGGCTTCTGAAAGCTTAGGTGCCTCTCCCCTCCCTCTTTCCCCTCTGGAAAGTTGGGCTTCTAACAGTTTACCAGCTATCTTTCCTGGCTTCCTTCTCTCCAGGACTGTTAGGCACCTGTCAGCTCACCCCCTCACTGACCTAGCTCCTCGCTCTCTCTGGGCAGGTGAGTATGACAACCTGCCTGATCAGATCCCCCCTCCCTTCTTCTCGGAGCTGCTTCAGCACTGGCTGGGGTTTTTCCCCGCTCTATTCTGCCCTATCTCCCCTCCCCTTACACCTCTCTCTCTCTCTCTCTGAGTTTCCTGGGTGCTGGTCCCACAGCTATTTGCCTTTCAGCTCCCCCACGGATGACTTTTTTAAACCTCCACTTGCTGGGCTGGCTACAGTCAAGATTCAAAGCAGGCTTAGCTGCCCAAACTCACTGAAGAGAAACCACTCTCCACCCTCCACCAGACCCTTCTTCCTTTGATGAAGGAGGACCTACTTTCCCTTCCCTGTTGGATGCAGTGAGCCAGGGCTCTTACTGAGGCTGTTTGCCTTGAAGGTAGAGGATATGTGCCATTCCCAGCCATAGGGAACTCACAGTTTTAATTTTTCCTCTTTGTCTTTCTGTCCCTCTCCCTCCTGGATGATGTCCAGTACTCTCTTGGTCTTCAGATCCCCAAAGTAGCTCCCTCAGATAGCTTTTTGCCCTTCCTTCATTGCTTTTGTGAGAGAGTTGAGCCCTGCCTTCCTATTCCAATGCCAACTTCCCAGAAGTCCCCGGTGACCACTATCTTTATATCAGTGTTATCAGTTCTTCCACCACTAGAATAATAATAAACCTACTTTTGTCCATAGTTACATTCTTCCCTTATGTTTGTTCATTTCTCAATCTTGAGGATTTGGGGATGGTCATGTCCACCCTGCTTCTGATTGAGGTGGGGCTTAGATCCCATAGGGCAGATGGATGGAACTGTTTTGCTTGCAATTATAGATACTCTCTGATTTTTGGAATAGGTGTTGTCCATCATCATCATTTTGTTAATTGTCTTGGGTGAGTCTGATGAACTGGAGAGTAGGTGTTGGCTGCAACTCTGGTGAGGTTCAGGCATCAACTGGTGTATGAACTTTAAAACAAGATGAAATGTGGACTTGATGATGTAGCTAATTGAACCCTGACATGGACATGGAGGGTTGATTGAGGAACATGTCACATACCATTTTCCCCCCAGTACTGATTAATGTTAGTATCTGTGATTTAGATGGAGCTATAGAAAGCGCCTCACCAAATATGCAATGCAACAAAGCTAAGAAGAACAACGGAACAAAACCAATATATAAAATAAGAAAGGGTAGAATTATGATGTAAGGATCTCTGAAAAATCCACTCCTCTAAAAGCAACAAGAACACTAGCAAAAATTGTCAAAATCTTAACAGAAATAATTAAGGAAAGTCAATAAACAAACAGTAATAACAGCAAACAGCAAAAATAACAAACCCAGATAGGGGTGGAATCTGATTTCCAGAGTTATTACATTATATTATTTTAAATATATAGTTTTTTTTTAAAAATCAAATACAAGACATGCAAAGAAACAGGAACGTATATCTCATACTGAAGCAAAAGAATATAGTCATAGACACTGTCCTGAGAGAAGTCCAGATGTTGGACTTACTATACAAAGACTTTAGATCAGCTATTATAAATTTGTTCAAAAACTAAAGGACAGTATGAGAATAGTGTATCACCAATGAGAAAATGCCAATAAAGAGATAGAGATTTTTTCAAAAGAATCAAATAGAAATCTTGGAGTTGAAAACTACATTAACTGAAATTAAAAATTCACTAAAGGGGATCATCAGGATATTTTAGCTGGCAGAATAAACAATCAGTGAACTTGGGATAAGTCAGTCGAGGTCATCCCATATGAGAAATTGTAACAAAAAAGAATGAAGAAAAATGAACAGGTATTCTAGTATAGACTTATTGTGATTCTAGCTAGGGAAGAACTTTTATCATTGGTATGGTGGTAGTGGCCACAGGAGGTTCTGAAGGGAGACAGAGGGAAAAACAGGTGTATTAGGAGGACATTTTTGGGACTTGGGAATTATCCTGAATGACATTACAATGACAGATACAAGCCATTATATATGTTGTCATAACTTACAAATTGTGTGGGACAGAGTATAAACTACAATGTAAACTATAATCCACGCTTAGTGACAATGCTCCAAAATATATTGATCAATTGTAACAAATATACCATATTAATGAAGGATGTTGTTAATGTGGGGAAATATGAGAGGGGTAGGGAGTGGGACATATGGGAATTCCCTACATTTTTAATGTAACATTTATGTAATCTAAGTATGTTTTTTAAAAATAAAAAAGTATATTTAAAAAATGAACAGAGACACAGAGACCTGTGGGACATTATCAGTCTCATTAAAATATGTATAATGGGAGTTTCAGAAAAAGAGGAAATAGAAAGCAAAGAAAAAATATTTGAAGAAATAATGACACAGAATACTCCCCCACACACTCTCTCCCCTGCCAATGTACCTACATATCCAAGAAGCTCAATGAAATCTAAGTAGGGTAAATTAAAAAAGATATCTACACCTAGATGTAATCAAACTGTTGAAAGAAAGAATCTTGAAATCAGCAAGAGAGAAGCAACTCATCACTTACAAGCAATCCTCAATAAGATAAACAGCTGGTTTCTCATCAGAAACCATGGAGACCAGAAAGCACTAGAATGTCATATTCAATATGCAGAAATGAAAAGAGAGTCAACTAAGAACTCAATATCTAGCAAAATATTCTTCACAAAGTAAAAATGAAGATATTCCAGATAAGCAAACAAACAAAAGAACCCAAAAATTTTCACTGGAAGACTTGCTCTACAAA
This sequence comes from Tolypeutes matacus, assembly GCA_026826555.1. NCBI lineage: Eukaryota > Metazoa > Chordata > Mammalia > Cingulata > Chlamyphoridae > Tolypeutes > Tolypeutes matacus. The sequence goes on from JAKSZT010054263.1 coordinate 5,218,668, forward strand.
AAGTATTAAAGGGAATCCTTCAGGTTAAAACTAAAGGACACTTGACCGTAACTAGAATCCACACATGAAAAACAGGACTGTTAAAGTTAACTACATAGATAAAGATAAATGACAGTATAAATGTAGTTTTGATTTTAACACATTTTTTTCTTCTATCTGATATAAAAAACAACTGCCTAAAGCAATATTTATAAAACTGTGATGATGCACTTACAGTGTACTCAGATCTAATTTGTGTGGCAATAATACTAAAAGGGAAGGTTATACAGCAGCAAAGATTTGGTACATTATTGAAAACTAAATTGGTATTAATCCAAACTACATTGCTATAAATTAAGATGTTAATTGTAATCCCCAGAGCAACCACTAAAACAAGTCAAATATATATATGTGTGTGTGTGTGTGTGTGTGTAAAAGATGACAAGGAAATTAAAAAGATACACTAGAAAATATGTAATACAAAAGAAGGCAGTAATGGAGGGATAGAGGAATAAAAATGACATAAGACATATAGAAAACAAATTTTAAAATGGCAGATATAAATCCTGCCCTATCAGTAATTACATTAATTGTAAATGGATAAAGTGCTCCAATCAAATTACTTTTGATTGTCAGACTAGATTTTTTAAAAATGATCCAGAGAAGACAAAAGAAAAACACTTAGGAAAGAAGAGATAAAATGGCATAGTAGGAAGTTTTACAAATCTCTCACTCCACTATAAAAATTAATGAGATGGAAAGAGATTGGCATTAGCTAGGTGGTAACCATTGAATCAGATTGGACTTTTGGAACAACCACAGGAGTGTCAGAAGAAGGGAGAGGTAAGTGAAGGTGGGTGTGAACCAGTAACTGGGTCCTATTCCTCAGCCTTGGAGCAGTACCTTTAGAAACAGAAGCTTATGTGGAAACATGGCCTAGATTCCAGGAGAGGCAACTGGGAGCAGGGCATACAGAAGAAACTTCATGCTCCAAAACTTGGGGTTTGTGGTCAAGGTTGGTTTGATGGAATCCCAGCATAACCAGCACTGACACTAGCCTTTAGTTTCAGACCTCTGTTTAGCAATGACTTCTGACTTCCCACAAGCATCCACCAGCACCTATTTTCATTGATTTTATTTCTTTTTTGTGTGAGTATTTCTTGGTCTGGCAGACCATAGAGGGCTAGCAATGAACTGAAGGAAAACATGGACAAAGAACTATAGGAAATCAGAAGAACAATATATCAACAAAATGAAAATTTTAAAACTGAGATAGACAGTATAGAGAAAAACCAAATAAAAATTCTGAAGCTGAAAAGTATAATAACTAAAATGAAAAATTCAATAGAGGAGTTCAGCAGCAGATGGGAATAGACAGAAGAAATGATTAGTGAACTTGAGGATAAGATGATTGAATTTATCTAGTCTGAGAAGCAGAGAGAAGAAAGAATGAAAAAAAGTGAACAGAGCTTACGGAACATATGGGACATCATCAAGTGTACCAATATATGTATCACAGGAGTCACAGAAGGAGAAGAGAGACGGGCAGAAAATATGTTTGAAGAAATAATGTCTAAAAACTTCCCAAATATGATGACAAATACACAAATCCAAGAAGCTCAACAAATGCCAAGCAGGATAAACTCAAAGAGATCTATAATCAGACAAATTGTAGTCAATTGTCAAACTCAGAGACAAAGAGAGAATCTTTAAAATTGCAAGAGAGAAGCAACGTGACACATACAAGAGATTAACAACTCATTTCTCATTAGAAACCATGGAGGACAGATGGCAGTAGGATAACATATTTAAAGTGTTAAAAGAAAAAAATGTCAACCAAGAATAATATATCTGTCAAAACTGTCATTGAAAAAATGAGGGAGAAATTAAGATATTTCTGGACAGGCAAAAACTGAGGGAGTTCATTAATACAAGATTTGCCTGACAAGAAACATTAAATACAGTCCACGTTGAAAGGAAATTAAGCTAGACAGTAACTAAGTGCTGGATGAACAAATGAAAACCTCCTGTGTAGATAGATATGGATAAATATAAATGCAAGTATTGTAGCATTTTTTCATTTGTAATGACATCTTTTACTTTTCATATGGTTTAATAGTTCAAATATACAAAGAACACTATAAACTTTCATTACTGGGTAAAAAATGTATAAACATGTAATTTGTGACAAGAACAGTATAAAATAAAGGTAGAGAGGGATGTAGGAACAGAGTGTGTGTAAGCTATTGAAATTAAATTGATATAAAAACAAACTAAATTGTAATAGAGCTAGGATGTTAAATGTACTTCCTATGGTAACCACACATTAAAAAAAAAAAAAAAAAAAAAGATCTAAAAATATTCAAAAGGAAATGAGAGGGATTCAAAATGTCTCCTAGAAAAGATCATCTAAATAAAAAGGAAGGCAGTAATGAAAGGAGGGACAGAAAAAGGTATACAACATGGAAAAGGTATAAAGAAAGGAGGGACAGAAACAGGTATACAACATGGAAAAAACAATTAGCAAAATGGTAGACATCTTCCCTTATTAATACTTACCATAAACGTAAATGCATTACAGTCTCCAATCAAAAGGCTGATATTGTAAAATGGAAAAAGAAGTTGATACAACTATTTGCTGTTTATAAGAGAGATTAGATTCAAAGACAAAAAGAGATTGAAAGTGAAAGGATGGGGAAAATATTGCATGCAAATAATAACTAAAAGAGGTCTGAGGAAGCTATATAAGTATCAGAAAAAATAGACTTTAAGTCAAAAGCTGTTACAAGAGGCAAAGAAGGACATTATATATCAATAAAAGGGTCAATTAAACAAGAAGATATAACAATTATAAACATATATACACCAAATAGACCCCAAAATATATGAAGCAAACACTGACAAAGCTAAAGGAAGAAAGAGGCAATTCTATTTGTTTTAGTTTCCTAGACTTCTCCAGCAAATACCATGAAATGGTTTGGCTTAAACAAAAGGAATTTATTCACTCACAGAGACTGGGAAAATGTCCAAATCAGGGCATCATTAAGATGATGCTTTCTTCCCGAAGACTGGCTGCCAGCAATCTTGGCTTCTCTTCCACATGGCAAGGCACATAGCAGTGTCTGCTGATCTCTCCCTTCTGTTCTGGGTTTCATTGCTTTCAGTTTCTTGCTTCTGTGGTTTTCTCTCTGCATTAATTCTATTTATAAAGGACTCCAGTAATAATAGGATTAAGACCCATCCTTAATAATGTGGGTCACACCTTAACTGAAGTAGCCTCATCAAAAGGTCCTGCTTACAATGGGTTGACACCCACAGTAATGGATTAGATTTAAGAACATGTTTTTCTGGGGTACAAACAACTTCAAACAAATATATTTGCAATAATAGTTGGAGATTTTAATGCACCAATTTCAATACTAGATAAAGCAGCCAGATAGAAGATCAACAAGGAAAGAGAGGACTTGACACACTATAAGCCTACTAGATCAACAGACGTATATACATCACTTTACCAAACAACAAGAGAAGACACATTCTTTTCAAGTGTATATGGATTACACTCCAGGATACACCATATGTTAGGGGATAAGATAAGTTTAGAAACATTTTAAAATATTGAAATCATATAAAGTAACTTCTCAAACCACAATGGAACGAAGCTAGAAAACAACAACAGGAAGAAAACTGGAAAATTTATGAATATGAAAAAACCAAACAAGACACTCTTAAATAACCAATGGTCAAAGAAGAAATCACAAAGATAATTAGAAAATACTTAGAGATGAATGAAAATGAAAACACGATGTCCAAGTTACAGGATGCTATGACATACCACACAACTGGTTGGCTTAAACAATAGGAATTTATTGTTTCAACAACTGGGGTCAGTAGCATTCTGGTTGACTAGAAATCCTTGGGTTCCTTGGCTTTCTTGTCACATGGCAATGTTCCTCTTCTTTCTCTTTTGGGTTCCTGCTGACTTCTGGATTCTAACTCCTCCCTTGGGCTTTCTTTCTATAATGTCTCCAGTATTAGGATTAAGACCCATCCTGATTCAGCTGACCACACCTTAACTAGAAATCTTCAAAATATCCTATGTACTATTATTAATTTACCTCCACAGGAATGGGTTTAAAGTCAAGAATGTGATTTCTTTCTGGGATATATAACTCAATCTACCATACACAACATGCCAAAACTTATGGAATCTGACAAAGGCATAGCTCAGAGAGAAATTTATAACTATGAATGACTATATCACAAAAGAAGAAAGATCTAAAATCAATAACCTAACTTCACATCTTGAGAATATAGAAGAACAAGATCAAATTAAACCCAGAGTTAACAGAGGTAAAGAAATAATTCTTATTAGAGTGGACATAAATGAAACAGAGATTAGAAAAACAAATGAGAGAATCAACAAGACCAAAAGTTGGTTCTTTGACGATATCAATAAAATTGACCGACCTTTAGCTAGAGCTAGACTGATAAAAATAAAAAAAATTTAAAAAGATAAAACAAGTAAGATAAAAAATGGCATTATTACTGCCCTTACAGAAATAAAAAGGATTATAAGGGGCTCCTATGAACTATTGTACATCAACAAATTAGATAGCTTTGGTGAAACAGATAAATTCCTAGAAACACACAAATTGACATAAGAAGACATAGAAAACCTCAACAAAGTTATAACAAGTACAGAGATTGAATCATAATGAAAAATCTTTCAGCAAAGAAAAGTCTAGGAACAGATGGGTTCACTAGTTAATTTTACCAAACATTAAAAGAAAATTTAAGGGAAGCGGCTATGACTCAACTGGTTGGGCTCCCATTTACCATATGGGAGGCCCCGGGTTCAATTCCCAGGGCCTCCTGGTGAAGGCAAGTCGGCCTGCATGGCGTGGTGAGCTGACAGCCTGCGTGGTGCAGTGAGCTTGCGCAGCAAGATGATGCAACAAAAGGGAGACAACAGATACAGAAAAATGCAAAGCAAAGGGATACAGCGAGCACAAGCAGCAAGGGGGGGATAAATAAATAAATAAATCTTTTTTAAAAAAGAAAATTTAACATTAATCCTTCTCAAACTCTTCCAAAGAGCCCAAGTAAAGGGAACACTTCCTAACTCATTCTAGGAAGCCAAAAATTCCCTGATACCAAAGCCTGATAAACATTTCACAAGGAAAGACAATTACAGGCCAATATCATTTATGAATATATAGATGCAAAAACCCTTAACAAAACACTTGCAAATTGAATCCAAGAGCATATTGAAAGAATTATACACCATGATCAAGTGGATTTTATCCCAGGTATGCAAGAGTGGTTCAACACAAGAAAATCAATTAATATAATACATCACATTATCATATTGAAGGAGAAAAAGCATGTGATCATCTCAATTGATACAAAAAAAGGCATTTGACAAAATCCAGCATCATTTCTTGATAAAAATACTTTGAAAGCTAAGAATAGAAGGAAGCTTACTCAGCATGATAAAAGGCTTATATGCTTATATGAAAAACCCACAGCTAACATTGTACTCAATAGTGAAGGACTGAAAACCTTCCCTCTAAGATCAGAAACAAGACAAGAATGACCACTGTCACCACAGTTATTCATCATTGTACTAGAAGTTCTAGCCAGAGCAATTAGGCAAGAGAAAGAAATAAAAGGCATACAAATTGAAATTGAAGATTTCAGTAATTGCAGATGACATGATCCTATACTTAGTCCCCAAAATTACAACAAAGCTACTAGAGCTAATAAATGAGTTCAGCAAAGTGGCAGGATACAAGATCAACATGCAAAAATCAGTAGTGTTTCTATATACTAGTAATGAGCAATCTGAGGAGGAAATCAAGAAAAAAAATTCCATTTACAATAGCAACTAAAGAAGCAAATATCTAAGAATAAATTTAACCATGAATGTAAAGGACCTGTATTCAGAAAACTACAAAACACTGCTAAAAGAAATCAAAGAAGACCTAAATGAATGGAAGGACATTCTGTGTTTATGGACTGAAAGATTAAAGATCATTAAGATGTCAGTTCTACTTAAACTGATTGATAGAGTCAATGAAATCCCAATAAAAATCCCAACAGTCTACTTTGCAGATATGGAAAATCCAATTATCAAATTTATTTGGGGTAAGGGGTACCAAGTAGCCAAAAATGTCTTTAAAAAGAAGAACAAAGTTGGAGTACTCTCACTTCCATAAACAGGGAAATTCAATCAATGTACTCCACTATATAATTAGAATGAAGGGGGGGGGGAATCACATGATTTTCTCAATAGACACAGAAAAGTCACTGGAAAAAAAACCCAGCACCCTTTCTTTGCAAAAGCACTAGGAAAACTGAGACTAGAAGATAAGTTCCTCAACATGATAAAGGACATTTATGAAAAACCTACAGCCAATATACACAATAGTGAAAGGCTGAAAGTTTCCACCCTAAGATAAGAAACAAAACAAGGGTGCCTACTTTCATTGCAACTACTATTGTATTAGAAGTCATAGCCAGAACAATTAGCCATGAAAAAGAAAGAAAAGGCATCCAAATTGGAAAAAAAGAAGTAAAACTATCTCTATTCTCAGAGGACATAATTCTTTATATAGAAAATCTCCAAGAATCCAAAAGAAAACCATTAGAGCTAACGAAGGAATTCAGCAAAGTTTCAGGACACAAGACTAACATGTAAAAAATGATATTTCTATGCACCAGCAATGAAAACCCAAAATGGAAATTAAGGAAACATTTTCATTTACAAAATCATCTAAAAGAATAAAATATCTAGGAATAAATTTAACCAAGGAGGTGAAATACTTGTGCATAAAAACTACATAACATTGCTGAAAGAAAAAGAAGACCTAAATAAATGGCAAGATAACTCATATCTCTGGATAAGAAGATGAAATAGAGTTAACATGTCAATACTACCCAAAATGATCTACAGATTCAATGCAATCTCTATAAAAACTCCAGCAGCCCTTTTGGCAGTCATGGAAAGTGAATCCTCAAATTCATATGCAACTGATACGGGTCCAGAATGGCCAAAATTATTTTGAAAAGTAGAACAAAGTTGGAAGCCTCACACTTGCCAATTTCAAAATGTACTAGAAAGCTACAGTAATCAAAACAATGTGGTCTGGCATGAGGGTAGACAAATGGACCAATGGAATAGAATTGAAAGTGCAGTAACAGGTTTACACATCTATGGGCAATTGATTTTGACAAAGGTTCAAGTATATACAATGAGTGAGTTCCTGGCCCTATTTTAATAACTTAAGCTGGCAGTTTTAAAGACTTAAAATAAGTTGAACTAACAATCAAAGAAGAGCCATGAAACAAAACCACTAGGCAAGAGAGAGAAATTGACTGCCAGAGTAAATTCACCAATATATTCAGATGCCTACACATCAGCAAGAAATTACAAGCCATACTAAGAAACAGGAAGATATGACCCAGCCAAAATGATAAACCAAAAATCCTGATAAAACACAGGATTTAAGACAACTAATCAATAATAATCACACAAATCTCCTAAACCAATTCAAAAAGTTGAGGGAAAAATGACTAAAGAGATAAGGGATATTAAGAAGACACTGGGTGAACATAAAGAACAATTTTAAAGCCTGAAAAGAAAAGTAACAGAGCTTATGGGAATGAAAGTCACAATGGATGAGATTGAAAATACATTGGCGGGAAGTGGATGTGGCTTAAGCAATTGGGCTTCTGCCTACATGGGAGGTCCCAGATTCAGTTCCTGCTGCCTCCTGGAGAAGGTGAGCTGCCATAGTGGGCAGGTGCAGTAAGCTGACACAACAAGATGATGCAGCAAAAGAGACACAAAGAGGAAAGACAATGTGAGACACAACAAACCAGGTAGCTGAATGCCTCACTCCCACATGCAAGGTCCCAGGTTTGGTTCCCGGTGCCTCCTAAAGAGACAATGAGTAGACACAGAAGCACACAGCAAATGGACACAGAGAGCAGACAGCAATCACAAACAACAAAAGGGGGTATATAAATGAAATAAGTCTTTAAAACAATACATTAGAGGGGAATGGATGTGGTTCAAGAAGTTGAGTGCCTGCTTCCCACACGGGAGTCCTGGGTTTTGTTCCCAGTGCCTCCTAAAAAAAAAACAAAATCAAACAACAAGTAAAACAAATGAAAAAACCAACTCAGGGGAGCCAATGTAGCTCAGTGGTTGAGCGCCGGCTTCCCACATACAAGGTTCCGGGTTCAATCTCCAAAAAAATTAAATGGGAAGGAATGCTACCAAATTCATTCTACAAAGCCAGCATCACCCTAAAGCCAAAATTGAATAAAGATATTACAAAAAATGAAAATTAAGGACCAATTTCTCTAATGACTATAGATGCAAAAATCTTCAACAATATACTTGCAAACTGAATCGAAAAGCACATTAAAAGAATTATACACCATGATCAAGTGGTTTTTATCTCAGCTATGCAAGGGTGGCTAAACACAAGAAATTCAATTAGTATAATAAACCATAATAATAAATTGAAGAAGAGAAACCACATGATCCTCTCAATTGACACAGAAAAGGCATTTGACAAAATACAGCATCCTTTCTTAATTAAAACACTCCAAAATATAGAAATAGAAGGAAGATTTCTCAACATGGTAAAGTGTATATATGAAAATACCACAGTTAGCATTGTACTCAGTGGTGAAAGACTGACGCTTTCATGCTGAGATCAGGAACAAGACAAGGATGCCCACTGTCACCACTTTTTTTCAATATTGTGCTAGAAGTTCTAGCTAGGGTAATTAGGCAAGATAAAGAAATAAAAGGCACCCAAATAGGGAAGGAAGAAGTAAAACTTTCATTATTCACTGATATGATCCTGTATCTAGAAAATCCCCAAAAAAATCCACAACAAAGCTACTAGAACTAATAGACAAGTTCAGCAAAGTGGCAGGATACAAGATCAATATGCAAAAATCAATAGTGTTTCTATACACTACTGATGAGCAATCTGAGGAGGAAGTCAGGGGGAAATTCCATTTATAATAGAGACTAAAAGAATCAAATATTTAGGAATAAACTTAACCAAGGATATACAGGACCTGTATTCAGAAAACTACAAAACATTGCTAAAAGAAACCAAAGAAGACCTAAATAAATGGAAGGACATTCTGTGTCCATGGATTGGAAGACTAAATATAGTTAAGATATAAATTCTACCCAAACTGATTTACAGATTAAATGCAATCCCAATAAAAATCCCAACAATATTTTTGCATAAATGGAAAAGCCAATTTCCAAATTTATTTGGAAAGGTAAGCAGTCCTGAATAGTCAAAAATGTCTTTAAAATGAAGAACAAAGTTGGAAGACTCTCACTTCCTGACTTTAAAGCATATTACTTAGCTACAGTAGCATAAAACAGCATGGTACTGGCATAAAGATAGACATATTGACCAATGGAAATGAATCAAGAACTTAGAAATAGACCCTCACATCTATGATTAAATGATTTTTGACAAGGCTGTTGAGTCCTCCTAGCTGGTCCAGAACAATCTATTCAATAAATGGTGCTGGGAGAACTGGATATCCATACACAAAAGAATGAAAGAGGATCCCTGTCTGATACTTAAGGCAAAAATTAACTCAAAATGGATCAAGGACCTAAATATAAAAGCTACAACCATAAAACTTGTAGAATAAAATGTAGGGACACATCTTTAAGATCTTGTGGTATGAAGTAGTTTCTTTTTTTTTTTTTTTTTTAAGTTGGGGAGGGGCCAGCCCCCCCCCCAAAGTAGTTTCTTAAACTTACACCCAAAGCACAAGCAAGGAAAGAAAAAAATAGATAAATGGGATCTTCTCAAAATTAAACACCTTTGTTGTTCAAAATACTTTGTCAAAAAGGTAAAAAGACAGCCTAATCAATGGGAGAAAATATTTGGAAACCACATATCTGACAAAGGTTTGATATCCGTGTTACATAAAGAGATCGTGCAACTTAACGTTAAAAAGACAACTAACCCAATTTAAAAATGGGCAAAAGATTTGAAAAGACATTTCTTTAAAGAGGAAATACAAATGGTCAAAAAGCACATGAAAAATGTTCAACATCATTAGCTATTAGGGAAATACAGATCAAAATTACAATGAGATACATTGTACATCTTATAGAACATCTTAAAGAACAGCCATTATATTAAAAAAAAAAAAAAAAAAAAAAAAACAGAATATGCAGTGCTGGAGAGGATGTGGGAAATAGGAACACGCCTTCACTCTTGGTGGGAATGTAGACTGATGCAGCCTCTGTGAAAGATAGCCTCTCAAGAAGCTGACTATAGAACTGCCATATTATACAGCAATGCCATTACTAGGAATATATGCAGAAGAACTGCAAGCAAGGTTGCAAACTGACATTTGCACACAAATGTTCATAGCAGCATTATTCACAGTTGCTAAAATATGGAACCAGCCCAAGTGCCCATCAAATGATGAATGGCTAAACAAAATGTGGTATATACATACAACGGATAAGAAGAAACGAAATAGGGATGCATATGACATAGAAGGATATTATGTTGAATGAAATAAGCCAGATACAAAAGAACAGATACTGTATTATCTCACTAATATGAACTAAATACAATGAGTAAACTCACAGAGGTAAACTGTAGAATATAGGTTACGAGGAAATAGAATGTGGGTTGAGAATGGGAGCCGATGTTCAATGTATGTTAAATTTTTAATAAGGTTTATTGTAAAAGTGTGAAAATGAATGGAATTGACAGTAACATATTATAGTGAGTATAACTAACACTGCTGATTTACAAATGAGATTGGGTCTGAAAGGGGTATGTGGACATAAATATCAATCGAAAGGAAATTAGACAATAATCTAGGGTATTTAAATTGATTTCGGTGGTGGAGGATGATTGTGCTTAATAGTATAAATTTAAGAATGTGATTCTTTTACAAAGTGTTAGGAATGTGGTGATTCATGGGAGAATTACAGCTAATGTAACATATGGATGATAGTTAAGGGTAATATTGTAATATTTTCGCAGCAATGGCAAAGAAGATATGATGTCAATTCTAAGAGACAACTATAGGGAGAGTGAGGGAGTATGAGATTTTTCCTTTTGGAGTAATGAAAACATTCTAAAATTGACTGAGGTGATGACAGCACAGCTCTGTGATGAAAATTAGAGCCACTGGGTGTACACTTTGAATGGATTGTATAAAATATGGGGCTGTATAACACAAGGAATCCATTGGTGAGGATGGACTGTGGTTAACAGGACAAATATGAGAACATTCTCTCATGAACTATAAGAAATGTGTAATACTTATAAAGGGCATTATCAATCAGGTGAGTTGGGGGGAAATATACCAAATTTGTTATGGGCCATAGTTAGTAGTAATGTTTTGATGGTGCTCTTTCATAGTTTGTAACAAATGTTTCACAACAATGCAAGCTGTTGGTGGTGGGGTGATGTATGGGAGTCCTGTATGATGTTATGCATGTTTGTTTTGTAAGTTTGCAACTTTTACCACACACATTGTTTATGTATGATATATTTCAATAAAATTTTATTTTAAAAATCAAACAATATCTTATTAATAACATAAAGGAGAAAAAACATGATCATCTCAATAAGCAAATAGCCTTTAAAAAGATGAACAAAGTTGAAAGACTCACAATTCAAGATTTCAAGTCTTAATACAAATCTACAACAATCAAGACAGTGTGGTATTGGCATAAGGTTAGACATACAGATCAATGTAATAGGATTGAGAGTCCAGAAATAAACCCTGACATTTATAATCAATAGATTTTGTGTATGTATGTGTGTACACATTTAGTTTTAGTGTAACAAAGCAACTTGTATACTTTCAATGTTTAAAACTGAGCATCATCTTTCTTTTCCAATAAAATAAAAATAAAATAAAAAAATAAACTGGAACAGAGCAGGGGTAGCTGAGTGCTTGAGCACCTGCTTTGCAGGTACAAGGTCCTGGGTTCAATGCCCAGTACTTCCTAAAAAAAATAAAAAATAAAATAAAATTTGTTGAGACTTGTTAAAAAAAAAAAAAAAAAAAAAAGGAACAAAATTGCAATAGAAAAAAAAAAAAATTGCAATAGAGAATGTCAATTCCAGATAAGATCCTACAGGTTCTGCTGATTCTCTCATCAAGTGGAAGGTCTTAAGTCATCATTTTAACTGTAAGGATGGCCGTTAAACATCACAATTAAACATGCCAAAGAAGAAAGCATGTTGTCAAAATGCCCACTTAACCCACCATTTGCTGACCTTCCATAACTCCATTTAAAAAAATTTTCTTTTTTAAACAAGAGAAAGTAGACAGGCACATGTCGGTAAATGCTAACTGTCCATATTCACATAGAGACACAGTGTAATCTCTGAGCCTAGTGTACAGAGGAAGGAGGAGAGAAGCTAGAATTCTATGCACTACTACTGCACAAGGGCCTAGCACCTTCCAACTTCCCCCAGAGTGGAGGAAGCAGAAGGTTTTCCTTTTTTCCTACAGAGCACAGTTATGTGTTGATTCCATTAAGTTTTTTTGTTGAGATGGGAATGGATAAAAATGAATTTGGAACAGAAAGGGCTAGAGATTCTTTTCCAAATGTATTCTGCTCAAGATATCACCCCCACCCCCCACCTCATAAGTTGAGAAAGTTGGGGTAAAGAGGAAAAAGAAAATAGACTCAAGAACAGGATGACTGAGCACAATAGGGGGAAAAAATACTGCAACTTGCTTCCAGGGACTGGAGAAAATTTAAAAGGGGAGGTTGGAATCCATCAGCTTCATCCTTCTCTCCTTTCTCTCCCTCATCATCATCTTTAATTTCTTCCCCTTTAACCTCATCCCCTTCTCCATCAATTTTTCCTATTCTTCTCCTTCTCCTTCTCCTTCTTCTCCTTCTCCATCTCCTCCTTTTCTTTCTTCTTCACCTTCTGCTTCTCCATCATCCTTATCAGGAAGCAAATAGTACCGCAGTGGATTTGGCCAAATATCACCTTTGATGGTCTCTTCTAACTCATCTGCACCTGAACTGGAGTGGTGAGTTCACCCGGTAGAGATGCTCTCTGGCTCTTCAGGCTGTCTCTTCCTGCTGGTTTCATTGTGTCTGACTTGAATGTTTCTTGTCAAGTCCTTTCCAGATTTCCATCTGATTTCAGCTGACTTTGAGGATGGATCACCTCTCATTCAGATAAAATTCTTTGGAGAGAACTTTGTTTTCAAAGTTAGGATTTTCATCAAAAGGAAAATCTATTCTGTAACTTGACTTAATATCTTCAAATTCCATCACTTCAACTCTGGTCCAATAATGCAGCACCTCTTCATCCTCCTCCCCAAGCGGTGCAGACACTTGTGGGTGGTTGACAGCTGTTGTTACTCCCAAATTTGGGATTTTGGTGATCAATTCTGACCTCTTCTAAAAGGATGGTTGGAGGAGTTTATTATATTTTTGTTCTACTTTTAGGATCTCCTCACTGGCTTGTTCATTACCTCGATTTTATTTTTTACTTCATAAATATGTTCATTTGCTTCCTGCTGTTCTTTTTCTCTTTTCAGCATGTCCAGAGCGACTGATGTCTACTCTGGGCTGGAGGCAGGAAGCAGCTTTGGGGGCCATGCTGTTAGGAAAGTCCAGTAACCAGAGTCAAAGAGAGATGTTCGCCTGGAAGAAACTAAGAGAACTGATGGTCAGTAAATTTTTGACAAGTTTGCCAAGTCAATTCAATGGGGAAAGAATATTCTTAACAATCAGTGTGGAACAACAGGAAATTCATACACAAAAGAATGAAGCTGGTGCTGTATATCACATCATATAGAAGAATTAACTCGAAATGGATAATTGACCTAAATGTAAGAGATAAAACTATAAAACTCCTAGAAGAAAACATAGGAGTAAATCTTCATGACATTGTATATAAACAATGGCTTCTTAGATATGACACCAAAAGCACAACCGACTAAAGGAAAAACAGACAAATTGGACTTCATCAAAAACTAAAAACTTCTGCTCTTCAGAGGACACCTTCAGTAAGTGAAAGACAACCCATGTAATGAGAGTAAGTATTTGCAAATCATATATCAGAGGAGGGACTATATAGAGAGCTTGTAAAACTCAACAAGTAAAAGACAAACAGCCCAATTAAAATATGTGCAAAGGATTTGAATAGACATTTCTCTGAAGAAGATATATGGCCAAAAAACATGAAAAAATGCTCACCATCACTAGCAAGTAAGGAGATGCGTGTTGAAACCACAGTGAAATGTCACTTCACACCCACTAGAACAGTTAAAATAAAATAAAAACAAAACAGACTATAATAAATGTTGAGGATGGGGGAGATTAGAACCCTCACACAGTGTTGGTGGGGTTGTAAAATGATGCAGCCACTTTGGAAACTGTTTGACATTTAATCAATATGCAATTACACTCTTAGGTATACACCTCAAAGCATTGAATACACAAGTCTACACAAAAATATGTACACAAATTTTCATAGCAACATTATTTATACTTGCTAAAAAATGTCCATCAATTGATGAATGGCTAAACAAAATGTGGTATATCCATATAGTGGAACACCATTCAGCAATAAAAAGCAATGAAGTACTGATACATGTTGCAACATGGATAAAACTTGAAATCATTGTGCCCAAGAAAAGAGGCCAGTCAAAAAAGTCTGTATATATCTTGTATAATTCCACTTATATGAATTGCCTAGAACAAGCAAATTCATAGCAAGTAGTTTAGTGGTTGCCAGGGAGTGAGAGGAAAGGGCAATGGGAACAAGATTTCTTTTGGGGGGGACAGATGTGGCTCAAGTGGTTGGGCATCTGTCTCCCATATGGAGGGACCTGGGTTCGATCCCCGAGTCCACCTGGTAATTATATATATATATATTATATATATATATATATATATATATATAGAGAGAGAGAGAGAGAGAGAGAAGGCGCACAGGCCACCAGGCCCCGTGCGGAAAAAAAAAAAGATTTATTTTTGGGGGTGATGAAAGTGTTATAAAATTGGTTTCATTGATGGCTGTACAATTTTGAAAATATACTAAAATCCACTGAATTGTATGCTTTAAGGAGCTTGATTTTATGGTATGTAAATCATATAGCATAAAACTGTTATTTAAAATAAAAAGAGAAGGCTTATGTTTCCGCTTCAAAAAGCCACTTGCACAAGTACAAATTAGGGCTGTTTTAGCAGCAGTTCCCCTCATTTTCTTGCCCTTGCAAATACAGCATTCAGTGTCTGGAGCATCCTCCATCCCCTACCCTGTACTCCATGATCTTGACCAGCTCTTGTTTGTCTTTTTTTTTTTTTTTTTTTTTTAAGATTTTTAATATTTTTTATTTATTCCCCCCACCTGTTGTTTGTGCTCACTGTCTGCTCTCTGTTTTCATTCACTATGTGTTCTCTGTGTCTGTTCATCTTCTCTTCAGGAGGCACTGGGAACGGAACCTGGGACCTCCCATGTGGGAGAGAGGCATTCAATCGCTTGAGCCACCTCCACTCCCTGCTTTGTTGTGTCTCTCGTTGTTTTTCCTCTTTGTTTCATCTTGTTGCGTCATCTTGTTGTACCAGCTCTCCAGACCAGCCCACTGCACCAGCTTGCTGTCTTGCTCATCTTCTCCAGGAGGCACCAGGAACCAAACCCAGGACCTTCCCTGTGGTAGGTGAGAGCTCATTTGCTTGAGCCACATCTGCTTCCCTTGCTTGTCTTTCAAAGCTGATCCCACGTGACATCTCTTCCTTCCCTGACCACATCTACTCTTTATTTGATCTACACTGGGAACTTTCCTCTGGAGTCCCATTCTAACATGCTTGGTCACATCCTTAGCATGTTAGGTTATAATTGCCCCTATGCACACACTCCAGGTTATGAGTCCTTTCTGGGAAGAAACTCTCTTATTCACTCTCTGTCCTTCATGCCTAGAGGGTGGGCAGGCAGATAGTGGATGCTCAGTAAATGGTTTTTTAATGAATGACTGATCCAACAGTGCTACTAAAATGATAATAATGATTATAAAATAATAAGCAGAACAAACCAAGAAACTAGCTGATTGTATTAAAAAGTATCAAGTGAAGAAATTGTTTCAGGAGTTCTGCATTGATCATATCTGATTTACACACACACACACACAAAGGACAACAACAAAGCTCTGGAAATAAGAGGTGGAGGACCAGGATTCCCTCTCACATAGGGAAAGATTGGGCATGTTTAGCCTGATAAGAGAAGTGAAAACTACACACAGGCATGATAGCCATCATATTTGGCCATATATTTGTGAAAGGGCCCTGTATAAAAGGGTGTAGCAAACTGATTCTGGCTTTTGATATTGAGAAGTGGGGAAAGAGAGTAGAGGCAAACATTAATAGAACTGAGAGAAAGGGAATCTGAAGGCAGATTTCAGTTCAGTAAATTAAAGTTAATTTGCAAACAGAAGGATTAAAACAACCTTCATTGTGGTTTCTGTGTCAAAAAAAAATATTTATAAGTAATAACAATAGCAGTGAAATTATACACATTCTTGTGCCAGGCACTGCACTGAGTGTTCTGCTTGCATTACATCATTTAGATTTTGGACAGATCACATCAGAAATCATCTTTACTGATACTTTCTTTTCTTTGTTTTTCAATATTTATTTCTCCACACCCTCATTGTTTGCATTTGCTGTATCTGCTTGTTGTATGCTGCTCTTTTTTTTTTTTTTTTTAGGAGGTTCCAGGAACTGAACCTTGGATCTCCCATGTGATGTGGGAGGGAGATGCCTAATCACTTGAGCCACCTCCACTCCCTGCTTTGTTGTATCTCTCATTATGTTTTCCTCTGTGTGTCTCTTGCTGTGTCATCTTGTTACATCAGCTCACCGTGCCAGCCCATCTCATCAGCTCGCTGTCTTGCTTATCTTCTTTAGGAGGCACCAAGAACCAAACCCAGACCGCCCATGTGGTAGTTGGGAGCTCAATCACTTGAGCCACATCTGCTTCCCTTGATACTTTCTTTAAGCAGATACTTGACAATGTCCAGTTTAATATATTCTGCAAAAGAAATCTCATATACACAATGTTTTCCTCTTATAATAGTTGAATACAAATGCATATTAATATTTTACTATTTTTTCTTTTGGCTTTATTAATATTTTGTTTGATATTATTATTATTGAGTTGAATACTTTATTTTTTTATCTTTCTTTTTCTAAAAAGCTCATTTTTAATACTACAAATTTTCCTCTGAATATGGCTTTGGCCATACCCAATTTGTTTTGATAAGTAGTTTTGATTTCCTCTTTAAACAAATAACATGGATGGATATTTTAAATTTCTAAGTGGAGAGATTTATATATGTATGTGTATGTGGCTATCATTTTTGTCAATTTCTATTTTTATTGCATTGCACTAAAATGTATGATTCTGTGCATTTGGGGATTTGTTGAGATTTTTCTCTATGGCTCAATATATGGTCAAATTTTGTGAATTTCTGTATTTTAGAAAATAATGTGTATTGTCTCTGTTGAATACCAAGTTTTACATAAATCTATTAGATCAAGCTTACTAATGTTATTCAAATGCTATGACTATATTATTACTTATTTTTTACATATTTGATCTTATTTTTGTGTATCTTTGTCAGTTTCTCCTTCGATTCTGTTTCTATTGTTTTTTTCTGTATATTTTGAAATAAGAATTTGTGGGATGTGTGAGCTTAATGGCTTCTTGACAGACTAAGCTTTTAATCAATATGAATATGTCTCTTTTATCCTTTCAGTGCAGGGATTCTTAACAAGGAGTCAATGAGCTTGAATTTAAATTAAAAAAAAAAACAAAAACATTCTTCTGTGGAGACTTGTTGGTGCGGGTGAGATATATTTATTAAATAATACACAGTATAGTGTGGACTTAGTAAAGGGTCCATGGTTTTCACCTGACTGGCAAAGGGGTCCGTGGAACAAAAAAGGATAAGAACACCTGTTTTAGTGCTTTTAGCCTTAAATTCCATTTTATCTCATATTGATATGCTAACAATAGCCTTTTAAAATTTAATTTAAAAGTTTTGAATGTTATATACACATACATCAACCTTGAAAATGTACAAAAGAATTTTCAGCAAAGTCTCCTTTTCACCATTTTTTCCTCTAGCCACTGAATTTCCCTTTCTGGCGTCAAGTGTTATCTGTTTATGAAGTGTATATCTGAGGATGAGTGGGGAGGCAGACTCACATTTTAAGCTGCCATCTTGATTCGGTCTCTGAATATTCTTTCAGTGGCGTGTATACTGCTAGAATACATTCTCTTGCAACAGCATAGAGCTGCAAATTCTCATGTTAGAACCAAAGAGTATTTTTTGTGGTCTATCAAGCTCAAGCCCTTCCACATTATAGGAACTAGCCTGTTGTTTTGCTTGTTGAGGGAGGAGGTTTGGGTGGGCAGAAGGGGCCATGGGAAGTGTTGACACGGATTTGAGCTGCAAGTTAACCCAATAATAAGATTTCCAGTTTTTATTTCTTGAAATGTCCCACGTGAAGAACTTTCTGACATTTTAAGACTATTGAGTTCAATCAGTCAATCAATAAAACAGTTTTGACTGATGCTTCTTATGGATAGCTATTATAGACCAAGACAGTCCCCATCCTTGGGGAGCTTAAAATTTAGAAGGGCTAAAAATAATCATGAAATAATAAGTAAATAAATGAGAAGAGAGAAAAGCAGGTGCTATGCCAAGTGTAGACTTCAAGATGATCCTGTTCATCTTAGAAAAGCTCTATTGGGAAACTTCACAGAACTCCATTATATATATATATATATATATGCATATATACATCCTTGGATGGAGCATTCTTTCCTGCTGTCTGTTCCTTGCATAAAATATTTGAAAAGCAGCCACTTGATATTCATGAGAATCACACCCAAAACATGATTTATATGAACTTAACACATGCAGTTACTGAACTCTCTGTACCACATATGGAGAATTAACTCCTCTCTTTATTATTTTCTTAAAATTTTCCCCACTCTTTATCTTCTTCTTTTTTCCATCTCTCTCCGACTCCCATTTCCTTTCTTTCTCTTCTTTCTTTCTTTCCTTCTCTCTCTCTCTCTCTCTTTCTCCTTCCCTCCCCCCCCCTTTCTTTCTCCCACTATATCTGGTGGAGTATACCTAGCAAGCAAACCCACCTCTGTGGACCTCCCCCCTGAGAAATTAGGTGGCTGTGTCACGGCCCTGATGCCTATTTTTATACTTGTGTTTGTCCGGAGTCTGACGTGGTTTATCACAGTCTCTCCAAAGGCCCATTGTTCAGCACTTCAAGAAGAATGTTGTTATATTGACTGCTAGTGCGTCAGCCCGGCCCTCTCTGGAGGAACTCTTGGATGAAATTAGATAATTTCCATTAGGAGACCGTGCATTATTAGTCCCCGGTGCCAAATTGGAGAATGAGCCAAGATGACTATTTCTGGCCAGGCTCACCTCAGGAAGGAACCTTCGCGGCTTTAATGGGATTTTGCTATTGTTGGTTGCCTTCTGTTTGACACCAGGCCAGGCCAGGCCTGGAAATTGTTTAGAAAGCTGCATGAAATATAATAGAGCCCCAGCCATTTGCTGAGGCACATTCCTGAGCAATGTTTATTTTGAAGAAGGGAAAAAAATATATTGTCCTTGGCAGACAATAATAAAAATTTTTTTTAAAAAAACAGTAACTTGAATCTCTGACCATATGCTTTTTTGTTGCCTGTTGTGTTTAAAAACTCCCTGCTGGTATCAGAGAATTTCACACTGAAGTGATAAATCTCTTATAATATTTATAAGCATCTTCATTACAAACCCAGGAAGATATTTAAAGTGATGAAGGCCTTCAAGGCTGTTTGGAATGGTTGGGTGATTAGCAGAAGAGGACTGAAAGAATATTCCAGATCCGCACTCGTCCCAGGATGGGACCCAGATGTCAAGTCCCCAAACTCCCTTCCTCACCCAGCTCTAGGAGCTGAGCCTTTGTGAGCTTGTGGTATTATGATCAGAGTTCATAACTGAAGAAGTGGAGGATGGTAGGAATAAACTCCTCTTCTGTCCTAAGGATATTCTCAGATCAGCCTTTGATCGGAATGTTTTTCTATTCAGTAAAACTGGCTCACCATCAGAGTTGACATTAGAGCAAAAATCGCTTCTATTTTGGCATTAGTATTGTATAAACCAGCTAAGGATTTTGAAATGTTGGATATTTTTTAATGAGACTGAAATCCCTAAATTACTTTCTTACAAATTTGCTGAGAGTCACAGACTTGTCCTTCTTTAATTGTCCAACTCCAATTGGGCTAAGCATGTGTGCATGGAAATGATAAACCAAACCAAGCAAAAATAACCAAGGCTGGGTCTCAATGGACAAAACCCTTGAAAGAGCAATAAAATTCAATTTATAAGAGCTCCTTGGTTGAATTAAAATGCTGTTTCCCAAGTCTGTTTAAAGATACAATCTTCACTTTTCGAAGCCAAGTCCATCAGTTGACATCAAGATGCCTCCAGACTTGTTGCTTCCTTGAGATACATCCTTTCAATTATTAGACAGTAGCCTTGGCCCTTTCCTTTTTAGCTCTTTCAATAAATAATAAGTACTAAGTCTTGACTTCCAACAACAATGGGGGAGAAGGGAAGCAGAGATAATTAAAAGATAATCACCAGAGCTAACCACCAAATCAACATCTAGGCATAAATGTCACCCTTTTCCCATGAAATCAGAAATGCTGACCCATCACCAAGCCTCACTGGTGGGTGGTGTGTGAGCCCTGTACAAAAGGAAATGAAGAAATGGAACTCCAAAGAGCATGTAGTTCATATACACTCTGCTCTGGCCCCACCTAGATAATGGGGTTCTGTTATAGCCAGAAGGAGGCCGAGGCACCCACTGTACTAGGGTGAGGTCCATTGCAGTAGGAAGAATTCTAAGATGGCCCCCAAATTCCCACCCCCTGGTGTACACACCCTACAAAACCCATTCCCCTTGAGTGTGTGTGGGACCTGCAAATATCATAGGATATCACTCACATAATATTATAAGGGAAAGATAAAGGGATTTTTGCAGATGCAATTGAGGTTCCAAATCAGTTGTTTTCAAGTTAGTCAAATGGGAGATCGTCCTGGATGGACCTGACTTAATCAGGTGAAATCCCTTAACAGAGAAGTCCTGCCTCAAGAGAGATCCACTTTCCTGTTGGCTTCGAAAAAGCAAACAGCCCAGTTGTGAACTGTTTGTGGAGAAGGGCAGTGTCTGGGAACTGAGGGACTCGATCCTACAACCACAAGGAACTGAATTCTGCCAACATCCTGAGTGAATCTGGAAGCAGGTCCTGAGCTTCAGATAAGAACACCGCTGGCCAAAACCTTGACCGAAGCCTTGAGCGAGCCTCAGCAGAAGACCAGGCTCCTGACCCATAGGAACTGAAATTGCAAATGTGTGTTGTTTTAAGCTGCTAAATTTGTGGTGACTTATTACAAAGCAATAAAACACAATACAAACACCTTATGGGCAACTTGACCAGTTCTGAAGAGCTGGGAACTCTGCCTGAAGTCTGCTGTTGTGGCAAGTTTTCTGGTGGTACTTCATCTATGGGGAGATAACTACAGTGGGCTGGAGACTTCAGTGTCCATGCCTGAGATCTCTCAATGGCCTTCAGCTGGAGCTGTCTATGGCTGCCTGGGCTTCCTGAGACCCTGAAGGACCACTGACCATTTTCTTCTTGAGACAACATTGTGTATAGTGGAAATAACATTTATTAGCTATGTAACTTGGTCCAGTTACTTAATATCTTTGATTCTCAGATTTGGAAAGTGGGGATGATAATATATATTTCCAGAGTTATCTTAAGAAATAAATGAAAAATGTACACCTGGCCAAGAGACTAGAAAACAGTGAGTGCCAAATGTATTGATTTAGTTCGAGACTTTGCTTGAACTCTGTCAGACTCCCTGGATTCAATCCTATCTCTGATGCTTGCTAGCTGTGTGATTTTGGGTAAGTTACTTAACTTCTCTCTGCTTTGATACTACCATGAGTAAAATGAAACTAACAATTAGTACTTATTGTATAGGATTGTTGTAAGGATTAAATCAAATAACCCAAGTAAAACACTTGTCTGAATGTCACATAGTTTGTGTTCTTATTATCCAAACTGGAACGCCTCACTTCCTCCTCTGTGATCTAATGAACTTTGATTGGCTTTCAAGAAAACACTTCTTATGTTCTCAGATACCTGTATTGTAAGAAGTCTTTCTTTCTCTCCCTGGAATTCTACTTTTTGTGTTTTGAGGGCTGGTACCATGACTAATTTATTTCTGCAATCTCTTCAGAGCCTAGCATTTCATGTAGTAGATGATCAAGAAGGACAGACTTAACTTCATTTTGAACAGAGGCAATATCAGATAGAAGCTAACTTTGGAACCCAGTAAACCTTGTGGGATCATTTGGTCTTTTCTTCTTGATGGATCAATTCATCCCGGATCAATGTGCCTCCAGCCCTGCTGAAAGAGCTCTACATAAGCAGTTTTCCATAACATCCATCAGTCAACTAATCAGACATTTATTTTCTGGGAGCATATCTATCTGCTAGGTGCTATGGCAGTTATAGACCAAGACAGAAGACATTCTTGCCCTCAGAAAGCTTCACACAATCGAAGGGAGCATTGCCTACCTAAGCCATGAACTCTTTTTCTCTTTACTGTCACTTACTCCCTGATGCAGCTCTGCTCACACCCTCTCCTCGGAACTCAGGAGAGACCCCCAAGGACAGCGGCTGCCACCTTCAGTCACATAACACACACATATTTAAGGTCCATCGCCAAGTCACCTCTCAGCCTTTGCCTCACTCAAGCCCTGCCTCCAAGGCAGGGATTTTGAAGATGGCCTGCCTTGTAGGGCAATTGTGAGAAATAACTCGTTAAAATTGCTGTGCAATGAAAAGGCCAGAGGACAAGGCCAAGCAGCCTTCCCCCGCACTCCATTCATTTTCAAGGGAAAACAATTCCAGATCAGAGCTATAAAAAGAAGGCTGACAATAAGCTTGCCTCTCTCCCCACCTAGAGCTATTTGTTTTCAATGAGGACCCAGCACTTGCTTGCCTTCTTTTCAGCCTTTACCATAGCACATTTCTCATCTGTTCCTTTATTCATGCTGGGTCATTTTTATTGTCTCTTGCTCAGAAACGTTTGATAAGAATCTGGCTGAGTGGCATGAGGAAAATCCGCTGTTTAACAAAGGACCCTGCCATTGTGCCTCAGGCACTTCAAAGCTCTCGCAATATCTTATTTTTATTGTTTCTTTCTTTTTTTTTTTCCCTCCAAAAGTATGAACAATGTGTTTTGCATTCCCAATGTCTGTGGGAAAATATATTTCTCATTAGTTGGATCCTGAGCTGCTGATGGCTGACAAAGAGATTTCGTAACTCATGCTAAGATTCGTATAAGTGCTTTAATTTTTTCTGTCCATAGGGCATACAATAGCACTGATTACAGTATAGAAGTAGGCATCAGTAGAAGTTCTTCCAAACTTCATCTTAGCATAATTTCATTTACTTATTAATTCAACGTAGTTGAGGGTTTAATATATTCAAAGTACCATAATGGGTCTGAGGACAGTGGAAAGAGCTTACTCTCTGATAGGAAGAATGAGATGGGTCCACCACGCTGTAGCAAAGCCGGGTGTAACAAGAGTCAGAGCAGTGGTAGTGACGATGAGAGTAAAGTTCAAGCCCACTGAAGCCTCTCCCAACTCGGGCATCACAATTCTATGACTTCTTCTTAACAGTGCCTGGGACTAGTTAACATCTCAAGTTAATCAAAATAAAACAAAACTGGTGGTACATTACAGATACCAGAAATTAAGAGGAAATATTGCAAATGGCAAGGAAAGACAAATGGAGGGGAAGTGGTAAAGTGGCTTCTTGCCACCCATTCTTCTAAGCGGTACTAATAGAGCCTAGGGCAAACACAGAGCAAAACGATTGTTCTAGACTTTGTTCATAGCAAACCAGGCATCACCCATACCTTTTCCATTGCATATGATTACCACTCACTCATCAGTGTTAGTAACCTGGATTATAAACCCAGAGAAGTCAGAGAAGGCTCCTGCCTTGTCCAAACTACTTACCCAGCATCTAGCTGCATGCCTGGTACACACCAGATGTTTTATGAATGAACCAATGAATAAAAATCTGACTCCAAGAGGCATCTTGAAAGAGACTCAGCATTTCTTTCCTTTCTTCCATCACCATCCCTTTTTTGTCACCAGTGGCAAATAGCTAAATTAACCATATTTCTTGGTCTATGTCACACTATTACCATAAATCCTCTCAAGAATCCTTTTGTTTTATTTTACTTTATTATTTCCTCTCCTTATTCCTCTAATCTGACTCCCATTTTCCTCTTCACCATAAGCACCCACTCAGGAGTAACTAATGATTGTTCTCAGTTATGCACGTATCTTTAAAAATCATAGTGAGACAACCAGCAAGATGGCGGCAGAGTAAGGCACTCCTGGAGTCAGCTCGTGCTACAGGGAAATTAGTAAACACCCAGAACTATCTAAAGCACCTGTTTGGGGGCCTCAGGAGACCAGAACTGCATCCTGCAACATCTTTGAAAGGATGGAAGGAGGGGACTGCCCATCTGCAGAGAAGATTCCTAAGTAGAGCACTCCATGCCAGGGAGGACGGTGGCCATCCTCCACTGGAGGCATAGGCCTCCTCAGGAGCTATTCCAAGGCTGGAATTGGAAGCTTCACTTCCCAAAAATGGGGGAGGAAGAAACAGTTGGGCACCAACTTCAGCTACTGATTAGTAAATACGGTGGGCTAAAGTATAATCCTAAAAACAGCTAAAGTTTGAACCTGTCCAAGTCGGAAAGAGGCCGGTAGCCGCCATTTTGACTCCGGCCCCCGGCATGAGGGGAAGCCGGGCTGATTGAAAGCCAGAGTGACGGTGGGAACCGGTTTCTTTCCACCCAGATCGGACCGTAGCCCTAGCCTAGGCTTCAGCCCTACCTCTGGCAGGGAGGAAGCTAGTGGGACCTGCACCAGCCTCTCCGGGTAACTTTAGGTACATTCAGCTGGCACAGACTGAGTAGTTGTAAATCTACCAGGGCAACTGGAGTCATTTTGGTTCTGCGTGGCATAGATTGCTGCCCACACCTGCAGCTCCATCCCTGCCCCAGGCAGGGGAGAAAGGGGCATGAAGCTTCATCAATCTCTCTGGGCAACTACAGTCTAGGCCTGCACGACTTGGATTATTCCACAAGGCTGTGGCTCTGTCCCTAGCCCTGGCAAAGGAGAAAGTTGGGAGAAGCTTCATCGGACCCTGGGGCAATGCGAGCAGCTTCAGCCTCCACAGCTTATAGTACCAACTACGTCCTCTGCTCCTATTACACAACCAGCAAGGGAGAAAGGTCAAGAAAGATTGAAACTTTACCCAAAATAAATACATCTAATAAGGCAGATGCCAAGACAATAACAATAAATTATAATCCATACCAAGAAACAGGAAGATATGACCCAGTTAAAGGAAAAAGGTGATTTTTGACAAGCCTGTCAAACCCACCCAGCTCAGGTAGAACAGTCCATTCAACAAATGGTGCTGAGAGAACTGGATATCCATAGCCAAAATAAAGAAAAAGGGCACCTATATCACACCTTATACAAAAATTAACTCAAAATGGATAAAAAACCTAAATATAAAAGCAAGAATCATAAAGCTTTTAGAAGAAAACGTAGGAAAACATCTTCAAGACCTGGTAGTAGGTGGTGGATTCTTAAAGTAGATAAGAGGAGGAATGAGATGGACTACTGATGATTAATGTATGTAGAAGTCTTAATTAACTTTACTGTAAAAGTGTGGAAATGTATAGAATTGATGGTAACACATTATAGTGACTAATAGCTGGTTTATAAATGGGAATATGGCTGGAAAGGGTAGTCTAGGGATGTAAATGTCAATTGAAAGAAAACTAGAGAATAATCTAGGGACTAAATAACACATCACACCCAGAAGTGGATGAGAATTGTGGTTGATGGTAGAGATGCAAGTGTGTCCTTTGTGAGCTAGAGCAGATGTATATCACTATTGCAGGGTGATGGGAATGTGGAGAAGCATGGGAAAAATACAACTCCTGTGACCAATGGACTGTGATCAACACCACCACTGTAATGTTCATGCATCTATGCCAAAGATGTACTGTGTTGGTAATGGAGGCGTGTGGAAAAAGTGTGCCAAATGTATGCTATGGACCATGGTTAGTGGTAATAGTCTGATGATATTATCTCATAATCTGCAACAAATGTTCCACCATGGTGTGGTGTGTTGATGAATGGGTGTTGTATGGGAATTCTGCACATGTGCATGATTGTTTTATAAGTTTACAACATCTGTAACAAAAATGTGTTTTAAAAAATAATAATAGGGTGGGTTGGGGGTAAAATACACCAAATGTAAGATGTGGACTCTAATTAGTAGTAAGATTTTGATGCTATTCTTTCATAATTTGTAACAAATGTCTCACAACTGTGCAAGGTGTTGGTTGATGTATGGGAGTTATGCATGTTTGCTCTGTAAGTTCACTTTTACTATACACTTATTGTTTATGTATGTTCATGTATAAATTATATAATAATAATATGGTGAGTTGGGGGAAAAATACACCAAATGAAAGATTCTTTGGTTAGTAGTAATATTTTGAGGATGCTCTTTCACCATTAGTTAAAAATGTTTCAGGAGGCGGCTGTGGCTCAGTCAGTGGGGCTCCCGTTTGCCATGTGGGAGGCCCCGGGTTAGGTTCCCAGGGCCTCCTGGTGAGGGCGGGCCTGCCCGCGCTGCGTGGTTGGCTGACCCGGCGAGCGCGAGCAGCAAGGGGGGGGATAAATGAATGAATAAATAAAATCTTTAAAAAAATAAAATAAAATAAAATGTTTCACAACAATGCAAGAAGGTAATGGTGGTAAGGTGAGGTATGAAAGCCCTGTACGATGTTATGTATGTTTGTTTTGTAAGTTCACAACTATTCTATACACTTATTGTTTATGTATGTTTATGTATGAGTGATATGCTTCAATAAATTTTTTAAAAAATCATAGTTGTGTGTCAAATTTATACAAACAGTACTGAGCTATAAGCTCTCATTCTATTTCTTTTTGTTCATGTGATAGTATATCTTTGAAATAGTATATTTCAAAGATCTATTGCTATATGTAAACATATATATATATATATATATATATTTACTTCTGACTACTGTATTGCATTCCATTATTTGCTATACCATCTTATACTTATCCATTCCCTTAGGAATACACATATGATTGTCTTTAACTCCTCACTATGCCCATTATTAAACAATCAATCCTTTCCCCATTAATTTTGTTGGCAACTTATCATTTTCATACAATTTCAAATCTACAGAAAAGTTGAAAGACTAGTACAAAGAAACTAACATATGCCCTTTATTGAGGTTTACCAGTTGTTTACATTTTGCTCCATTTGCTTTATCATTTTCCGTCTACCTATCATCTATCTATCTAATTTATATTAATCATTTAAGAGTAAGTTGGAAGGAAGCAGATGTGGCTCAAGTGGTTGGGCATCCATCTACCATACGGAAGGACTGGGGTTTGATCCCCGAGACCACCTGGTAAAATGAAAAAAGGCAAGCGGGCAAGCCGGGCCTTCGCACGGCAAGCCGGGCCATGCAGCAAGATGATGACACAACAAAAGAGAGACACTCAAGAGAGCCAAGGCAAGACAAGCCAGAAACCAAGAACCAAGGCTGCACAAGTGACAGGGTGCCTCTCTCCCACATTACAGGTCCCTGGGATGGAATCCCAGTAAAGCCTGGAGGAGAAAAATGAGAAGAGAAGACAAGAAACAGACACAGAAGATCACCCAGTGAATGGACACAGACAGCAAGCAGGGGATGGGGAGAACTCATAGAACTGTACACCAAAAAGGAAAAATAAAGTCAATTTATTAAAAAAAAAAAAAAAAAAAGAGTAAGTTGGAGATATCAGCAGCCCCATTACCCATAAATATTTTGGTGTTTTTTTTTTTTCTTAAGCACAAGAATATTCTCTTACATATCACAGTTCCATGAACAAAATCAGAGCATTTAACATTGTTACAATACTATTATCTAATCCAGAGTGTATATTCAAATTTCATCAGCTGTCCCAATAATATCCTTTATACCTATTTTGCTTTCCCAATCCGATATCCAACCCAGGACCAAGCAACTTGCCTAGCTATGTGGCAGAGAAGCCATTTAACTTGAATCCAATCTCCAGACATGCTATTAAAATGTTAGAGTCACCACTTAGAGCCACAGGTTAGAGTCTGTGTTCTTGGCCACCATTTCATACCACCTTCTCTTATATTAGATAATTTAATATTGTAAAAGCTGAGCATTTTCTCCAAATTAAACTATAATTTCAATGCAATTTCATCATAATTCCAGTAGAATCCTTTGGGGGGAAATGTAAACAAGTTAATCAAAAATTTATACGGAAGTATAAAATTCCATGAATGGCTGTGAAAATTTTGATCTTAAAAAATGAAGGTCATTCCCTTTGGATAAATTGGACATACAAAATGCCATAGCAATAAAAACAGAGGAGTATTGACTCAGAACAAATAAATAAACAAAGGAAAAGAATAGACAGGCCAGAAACAAACTGACTTAAATGTGGATAATTTCTGTGGGGTCCATAGTGAGGTCCCTCCTTCATTTCTGATTTTATTTATTTGCATCTTCTCTTTTTTTTTCTTTGTCAGTCTAGCTAAGGGTTTGTTGATTTTATTGGTCTCAAGGAACCAAATTTAATTTACTTATTCTATTTTTTATACTCAATTTCATTTATTTCTGCACTAATCTTTGTTATTTCTTTCCTTCTGCTTGCTTTGAGATTAGTTTGCTGTTCTTTTTCTAGTTTCTCCAGGTGTGCAGTTAGGTCTTTGGTTTTAGCTTTTTCTTCTTTTTTAACCTAGGTGTTTAGGGCTATAAATTTCCCTTTCAGTGCTGCCTTCATTGCATCCCATAAATTTTGATATGTTCTGTTATTCTCTTTATTCATATCAAGATATTTAATGATTTCTCTTGCAATTTCTTCTTTGACCCACTGTTGGTTGTTTAAAGAATTTGTTGCTTAACCTCCATATATCTATGAATTTTCCAGTTCTCTACCTGTTACTGATTTCCAGCTTCATTCCATTATGGTCAGAGAAAGTACTTCGTATAATTTCAATTGTTTTAAATTTGTTGAGACTTGTTTTGTAATCCAACATGTGGTCTATCCTGGAGAATGATCCATAAGCACTTGAGAAGAATGTGTATCCTACTGTTTGGGGTACAATGTTTTGCATGTCTATTAGATATAATTCATTCATCATATTAGTCATCCTTGCATTGGTAATTTGCTACATTTTTTACGGTCTTCTAAGTCTTCATTAGAGTTTAAAGTTTTCTCTGCATAAATATCTTATGTATTCTTTATGTATTAATTACTAGATGCAATATCAATTTGGATGCTCCTGAGAATGGTATCTTATTCCCTAATTGGTTATTGCTGATGTTGACAAACACAGTTGACATTTTTGTATGTTGGTCTTTTATTGGCAACTTTATTGAGCTCTCTTTTTATTTCTAATAGTGTGCCTATTGATTCTGTTAGATTTTTCTGAGTAGATGACCATATCTTCCCTTCCAACTCTATGTATCTTATTTCCTTTTCTTATCTTATTATCTTGGCCAGGTCTTCTAAGCATGCCAGAACAGTAATGGTGAGAGCAGGCATTCTTCTCTTATATTTACAAAATTCTCAAAGGGGTTTTCAGAGGGGATGTTTCTAGAGTTTCCCCACTAGGTGTGACGTTCAATTTAGGATTCTGGTATATTGCTATGCTGAGTATAGGGTTATTGTCTCTAGACCCACCCTTCCACACTCTGCTTTGTAATTCTGGGGCTGGGACCTGCAAACCACATTTCTCACTGGGTGGCTGAATTTTTGTCAGTCTTGCGATAGGTGGCACTAGAAGAAGATTAGAAAATAAGAGGGGGTGTGGGAGAGAGTGTGGTCTACGATGTGAACTGTGGTCTATGGTTGGTGGCAAGGCCCCAGGATGTGTAAGTCCATTGAGGGTGGTGGGCCACACTTGTGGGAGATGTTTGTGTGGGATGTGGAGGGAGGTGTGGGAGGTGGGCAACATGAGAATCCCAGTGGGTTCCGTGTAATATTTTAGGTAATCTAAGCACCTCTTAAAATATATTTTTATATATATAAATAACATTTTTGTAAGCAAATGCACATATATGCATATATATTTATATAGCATTTTACAAATATTGGTATGTATTGTGAAAATGTTGATTTTTACCCACAATAAAAAATAAATTAATTTAAAAAAAAAACAAAAAACAAGAAGGGGAAAAGATTTTCTTTTTCCAAGTTGCCTGCTATTCTTGTAGCATTGCCCCAGCAAAGGCCCTTCACCTAAGTATTTCACAGGTGGATTCATCCTCCAGCTTCTTTTGCCATTCGCAGAACTATTGTCACCACACCTACTTATAAGTGCCAGCAGCTAAGCAGCATTGTTTAATGTTTTCTAATTACCATGTTTATGCTTTCTTCCCTTATACTGTTTTTTATTAATTAGATTAAATTATATTTTGGCAGCTGATTGGAGAGTTTTATAGTCTACTTTTATTGTTCTGGTATTACCTCTAACTTATTAAGACCCATGTCTATATTCATTTTTGCTTCTATTTCTTAAGGGTATTGATAATGTCATCCCAAAAAAGACAGGCATTTAACATGTTCTTTTCCCTCCACCCCTGGTCTTTACCCCTTTCCCTTTATATTGTTATCACAGAGTTTTGATGTGGTTGTCATTTTCTAATGTTAGGATTAGGTTTAGACTTGATGTTAAGTTTAGGGCTAGGATGAGAGTTAAGGTTTTTGTTTGGTTGGATTTAGAGTTAGGTTTTTAGGGTTAGAATTTTGTTTAGGAATAATTTTGCTTTCAGTTTACTTCAGTATGTTCTGAGTTGCGTACCAGTTACGTAGACAATGATAAACTTCATTATGTTATTTATTTACCTGTATGCCCATATCTCAGTGCTTTCTTCTGGATTCATTTTTCTTTCTGTTGCACAACTGTCAAAGAGAGACTTTTGGCATTAAATTTTCTGTGGTTTTGTAGGCTTGAGAACACATTTTAAAATACTTTAGCAGAACATAAAATTCTAGGTTCAAAGTTCATTTCCTTCAATACGTTGAAAATATTATTGCATTGTTTTCTTGCATAGAATGCTGTGACCAATCTGATTCTTGTTCCTTTGTGAATGTTTAGATTTTTCTCTCTGGAAGTTTTTAGAATTTTTCTTTTTTTCTTTGACAGCCTTAAATTAAACTGTAATATAAATTAGACTTTAATATATCCAGATTCTTTTTTTTTTTTTTCTTTTTTTAAGGATTCTATAGGCCTCAAAACCTGAGGTTCTCATTTGTTTTCCTTATTTCTAGAAATTTTTTTTTCATTATTTTGGATATTCCTCTCTTCCTTTTACTTTCTTTTTTCTGGGGTCCCTCTTTTACTTTTATCCTACGCATCTTTCAACTTTTCTTTCATTCTTTCCCATTTTCTCAACTCTTCCTGATGCTTTCTGGGAGATTCTCTTGGCCTCATGGTCTAATTCATCTGTCCTTTTTCTGTATCTATTCTGTTATTCAAACCAACCATTGAGTTCTTTATTTCAACTATTATATGTCAGCATTTGCATTTGCATTTGGTTCTTATTTATAAGTTATTGTTCCTGCTTCATGTTTCCAGTATCCTTTCTTTGGACTCTGATGATATTTATTATGCTTATTTTACATTCTTGTTCAGTCCAATCCACTAATTCAGCTTCTTTTGGTATATGTTGTCCAGCTGTGGCCATTCTTTCAGGATGCTTGTGTTCTTTAGCCGTCTTGTTTTTTTTTCCTTCTGCTCTCATATGCACTCGACTCTCAGCTACTTTTACTGGTACCACATACCTCGGAGGGTCAAAAGCCTATATCCGCTCTTCCCATGAGTCGTCGGAGGTGATCTCTGAAAATGGTTCGCTATTCCCTTGACCCAGAAAACTCCACAAAATCATGCAAATCAAGAGGTTCAAATCTTTGTGTTCACTTTAAGAACACCCGAGAAACTGCCCAGGTCATCAGGGGTATGCATATTCGAAAAGCCACCAAGTATCTGAAAGATGTCACTTTACAGAAGCAATGTGTGCCATTCCATCGTTACAATGGTGGCGTTGGGAGATGTGCCCAAGCCAAACAGTGGGGCTGGACACAGGGTCAGTGGCCCAAAAAGAGTGCTGAATTTTTGTTGCACATGCTTAAAAATGCAGAAAGTAATGCTGAACTTAAGGGTTTAGATGTAGATTCTCTGGTCATTGAGCACATCCAGGAGAACAAAGCCCCCAAGATGTGCCATCGTACTTACAGAGCTCATGGTCGGATCAACCCATACATGAGCTCCCCCTGCCACATTGAGATGACCCTTACTGAAAAAGAACAAATTGTTCCTAAACCAGAAGAGGAGGTTGCACAGAAGAAAAAGATATCCCAGAAGAAACTGAAGTAACAAAAACTTATGGCTCGGGAATAACTTCAGCATACAATAAATGCAAATAAAAGTTAAAGCAAAAGGAAAAAAAAAAAAAGCCTATATCCTAGATTTTCTGGCTTGCAAGTAAGTTGGGAGAGGGAGCATGCCTCAATGTACTTAAAGCTGATGTTGAACTTTGGCTACAGTCACTACCTATTTAACCCTGACTCTCAAGGAAACCCCCAAGAACCTCTACCCTGGCACTGCTCCTTCTCAGAGTCTGTGGTAATTGCCTCGTCCAAAGCATCGAAAGGGGTGTTTTGGTGAGGGGCTGCTCAGACAGCCTCCACTTACCCCCCCAGTCAGGATCTAGGGTTATTCTGCTGCCTCTGAAAGCACACAATTATTTCCTACCCTATAGTGCCCATGGGGTGGTCAGTGTCCACCCAAGATGATGTGAAAGAGAGACGAGAACCCAACTCGTCCTTTCTCTCTTCCATCTATGCTGCTGTTTCCCATGCTCCTCACGTCCCTTAGAATTTCCCTCTTAGGTTCCAGGGTCCATCAAGCCCCTCTCATTTATTCAGGATTGGGCCCCGGGGAGAAAGCCCACCCTGTGCTAGTTCATCACTGATTACGGAACTCAAAGCTTTCAAAGCACTTATTTTCAACCTTATTTAGGAAAACCTTAATTGTGGGATTTCTCTAAGACATTTCTAAAATAGGTGGAGAGACCTTTTCTAGAAACCTTCTTAACACTTCACTGTTTTTAAGGAAGTTTAAGAAAATGACGGTGACCTGCTATTTACCTTGTTTTGCTTGTTTTGTTGTGACGTGTTTTTAGTAAATGAGTGCTGGTAGTGGAAATTCAATATACCAACCACATAAAAAATATGACAGGTCAAAAAAAAGGTAGGCAATGGAATTTTTGAATGAAACAATTAATGGGATTTACTGAGTGATATATATAGTACATCGAGCCATCTTTAATCTCAAAGGAAAATAATTTTATAGAATCAACATTATGATAGTGCCAAATTTCCCCTTCCCCTGAGGGAGCATTTCCCAGCCCTCATCCAAACCTCTTGCCCTCATGTTTGCTTTCCTAAAGGATGTCTCCAAAGTCCCAGCAAGAGAATGCCGCAGAATGGGGATGCCCAGGGTTTCAGGCTAAAAAACTGAAATCCAGATAAATATGCCAGATAAATGGGCATGGCATTGTCTATTTGTGTGTTACACTGTGTTTCAATATGCTTGAACCAGTCCCTTGCATCCTCGAGGAAGTGGGAAAGAGGTGAGATTTTCACTACACCATTACTCATTCTCTTTTCCTGTGGAGAGCAGAGCTGTGGCCACTCTTGATGAGGGAGGCATGCTCAGGTTTGCTCACATATTTCTTTGTGTTTTTCTTCCTGCCAGGCAAGGTGGTCTCAGAAGAGCCAGCTGGTTGCCAGGAGTCACAGACCATGAAAGGCACAAGTAACTCTAGAGATCCTCTGATCAACTCTCCTTTTACAGTAAGGGAAACTGAGGCCCAGATGGATCCATTAGTGTGCTCAAGATCTCAGAGTTGGGGAGCAGGTATTGCTCAGTGGTTGAGCATCTACTTCCCACGTACAAGGTCCTGGGTTCAATCCCAGTACCTCTTAAAAAAAAAAAAAAAATCTTGAAGTTGCAGTGGTCACTAGAAACAAGGTGATCTGACACGTAAACCAATGATTCTTCCACTACACCATGATTTCACATTTATATTGATTTTTAAAATCTGCCCCTTCGGGCTCTCATCTGTTAAATGGGGGTAGTGTAGTTACTCATCTTGACATTTTTTGAATGAATGAATAAATGACGTTGGCTTTCAGAAATAATGCTTATATAAACCTTTTAGTACAGGAAATTTCATATATACATGTATTTTTTATTAGAGAAGTTGTAGGCAGAACCAATAATTTTATTTCTATGGATTTGCTTCTTCAAATGATTTTTTTTTTTTCTTTTCTCTCTCTTTTTTTCTGCTGGGATTAGAGGGTAGAAATAAAGTAGCTTAATTTGGAACAGTTAGCATTAGCTTTTTTTTTTTTTTTTTTTTTTAGCAAAAGGGTTTATAAAACTTGGATTGAGGAAGAGCTAGAGGAAGGGCACAGAGAGACCCTCATTTGCTTTCATAGCCCTGAATGACACAGTGGGTTTTCACTCAGTTGTCAGTTAATATGCCTTTCAGGAGCCCTATTATGTGTCAGTGCTGATAGTTCTGTGGGTACTAAAATGAAGTATATGGTTCAGTGCTCAGACAGCTGGGAAGACACAGCCTAGCAAATCATGAATTTCCAGCCAGGTATCCCATGCCATGAAGACAGTATATGCAAGTGCTGTAGGAGCACGGAGAAGAAACCCCTAACCTAGCTGGGCACTGAGTACCTCGTACTGTCAACCCTAATTGA
Organism: Tolypeutes matacus; assembly: GCA_026826555.1. Classification (NCBI taxonomy): domain Eukaryota; kingdom Metazoa; phylum Chordata; class Mammalia; order Cingulata; family Chlamyphoridae; genus Tolypeutes; species Tolypeutes matacus. The sequence continues at coordinate 5,253,751 of JAKSZT010054263.1, forward strand.
TGAGTCTATTGCAACTTAGTTACCTACACTCCCTGGCACCCTATGTCGTGCCAGCTTATGGCAAATGACAACCGCTAAGCGAATGAATGCATAGATAACTATCATGCTTTGCACATACAGTGTTGACCCAATACTTTGCCTTTACCTACAGGTAGCAAACCTGCTGCCATAGGTTGAGTCTGGTCCACAGACTTTTGTGTTTGGTCCACAAAGTGTTTTTAAAAATTGAGCCACATCTGACTGAAAAAATACTGATTTCCAGCTTCTCTTGAAAGATCAGGATTATCTAGGAACCCTGCTCATTTACTCGAGAATCACAGTGACAGGTGGGAACTGAGTGGAGGCTGGCCCTGAGATGGAGCGAGAGCCCTAGGTGCCCGTGGTCCTACCTGCCACCCTGCACCTGCCTGGGCGCCTCACCTGACCTCTGCTCTCATTTGTGTTACCGACTTGTAACCTGGAGGCATTTAGGTATGATTCTTGGTCTGCATAGTCATTGGCTTCATTGGTGCCTGGGAAACCCAGGGCAGGATTTCTGGAGTGGAATTGTCAAGGCAGAAGTAGAAGTACACTGTGAGCAAATGCGGGAGAAAGCTGAGCTGGCCGGAGGATGAGAGACCCTTTGCTGATGCCAATGTCATCTCTGAGGAGGAGGAAGGCCTTGCCTCAGTTTCCTTTCTGAGAAGGGAGATTTTCGTTGACCCTGGCTTTTCATATTGGACTCGGAGCTGCAAAACGAATAGCATATTTGCTGAGGTGCTGCCTTGAGAACCATGGAAGTTTAGAGCTGCAGGGAAACTGGAGGTCCTGTGAACCAACCTCTCATATTTAAGGAAACTGAGGCCAAGAGAGGGGAAGTTCCTTGGCCAAGATCACACAACAAGGTCAGCAGAACCAAGACTAGAACCCACTCATTCTCAATTTTGCATCATATTACTACTCCAGAGAAATAAAGCAAAAGGGATTGAGGGAGAAAAGGCAGGTACAGGGAGAGAAGATGGAAATGTGGAGCAAGCACTCTGCCTTCTGAATAATCAGAACTTTTAATTCATTTTCTTTTCATTTAAGAAAGAAATGGATTGGTATCATCTTACTTCCACAGCTGGTGGGAAAAAGTCCCCCAAGTATCCAAGGAATGTTAGGAAAAGCTCTGTTCCATTCTAGCCTTCAAAAGGGGTCTGAGTCATAATGACTATAATAAACTCTGGGAGTGAGTGTTTTCTTAGGCTTCTCTTTTGGCCACTTGTATAAGGGGTGGAGAGGGGACGGCCAAAAGATGTAGGAAAGTTTTATGAATATAATAAATCAGTGTACAAATCAGGATGGTTTCATAATTAGGCATCGCCTCTCTGGGTCCAGTCAAGAAACTATATTGAGGGGTCAGATGTGGCTCAACTGGTTGGGCGTCCGTCTCCCATATGGAGGGACCCGGGTTCGATCCCCGGGACCTCCTGGTTAAAAAAAAAAAAAAAAAAAGAAACTATATTGACAGAGTCCTAGAGAAGGCGGCAGAGGTGGGAAGTAGATTGGACTGGGAGCAGGTAGAATAGATATGGTGTTATGTTCCTTCCAGGTAGGGTATCTCTTTGCCTGGAATGTTTTTCCCCACATGTGACCCTAACCACCCCCATACCCTTCAGGGTTCGGTGGAAATGTTCCCCCATGCTCTGCACTTCTCTTTCATAACACTTGTGGTGAGTGAGGTACGTCGTTGCACAATGCCATTCTCCCCTACTGCACAGTAAGTTCTGTTGGCAAAGGCACTGCCTGTGTCTCTACAGCTCATAATTAGTCAGTGCTCAATGAGGACTTAGGGAATGACCTTAGGCTGTCACCTCTGCCCTCTGAGAGCTCATAAGGAGACTATTTGGAGGGCAGGGAAGCAGTAAAGAGGCTTCCAACAAGGCTGTACTGGCCTCTTCTCCCTCCAGGGTCCCCCTGGTACATCACATCTTCAAACCCAGGAGTGCTCTTGGAGAGGTAGGTCTGGCAGGGATTGAATTCATTGCCCTGGGTTTAAACAAGCAATTTAAGAATAACTTCTGAAAGCATTGACTGCTATGGAAGGGGTGAGTCCAGTGCAACCTTACCTGTGTGCCCCCTGGTGTGGATGGGTTAGTGGCTGAGTTGGCTAGAAATGCCCCACATGTGGACTGAGAACAAACTGACCTCAGATGTGAGCCCCAAATCGACATCACAAGGACAGGTGCTCTGAGTTGCACGACCTGGTTTCCTGTTGAGCTGTTTCTCTCTTGGGCAACTGCGGACGGGCATGAACCGTTAGGGGAGTGGTGAGGGGTTAATTAATTTAGTCATGGTACTGATTCTCCTTGGAAGATTCTCTAAAGCATTTGCAAATTTGAGTTCTTTGAGTTGTTGGTAACAATGTACTTTCCACACACCTCAGAGCCATGTGTCATACACATTGGCTAAAAACCAAACAAAGAGGCACTTTGTGGTTTGCAAAGTGTGTTTTACATGCCTTATGCTATTAGAGCCTCACAATACCATTCTATGTAAGTGTCATCATCATCCTATTTTATGACATGCAAGCGGAGGTTCACAAAAGTCAGCAAACCTGCCCAAAGGGCCACAGTCAGCAGTGCCAGAGCTGGGTCCTACCATCAGCCAGCTCCCTCTCGCTGCTGTCTCAGGAGGTCCCAAGATTTTCTAAGGTTGAAGATGGAATCTGGAGCACTGCCTTCCAGCAGCACCTTATCTTGGAGTCACTCTGACCATTTCCGGTTGCGATCCAAGAAAAGGAAAACCTCTTCACGTTATTCAACATCTTGGCCCCCAACATTGGTCACTCCAGCATGTGCTGCTGGGGGTGGGCATGTGAGGACAACTGGGCATGTAGCCCTTGCTCTTTGCACTTGTGGGGGTAGAGAGAGGACTGAGCTGGTGAACACCCACTCAGGGGCTGGCTTTGGGGAAGTGTGTCCAGTGGGCTGTGTGGAGGTTCACTGCAGTGGGGTGGAAGGGTGAGGTGGGGCAGCCATGGGCAAGGAGGTAGGAGCCAGTTCTGATTTGCAAAATCCGTCTCCAGGCTGTTGTTCCCAGAGGAGGAGATCTTGGAGGAGACCACAGCCCTGGACACAAAGCAAAGGAAGTAATAAGGGAGGGAGTAAATGAAGTTGCTTATCTCATTTATTTATTTTCCTCCCCTATTTCCACTTATGCTCCTCCAACTGTCCCAACTCTCGCTCCCCATCCCCACCAGCTCTGTTTCCTGGCCACTATCTGGTTAATAACCGCCCACATCAGCTTTCCCAGCCCCCCTCTGCTCCCAGCAATCTCATCTTCAGCCTTTGCTCAAGACCGGATTCGCCATCACACGGTAGGTTGTAACCACTGGGCCTGGTCAACCAGGAAGCATCTCTCCCCTCCTGGAGGGTGTCCACTGATAGGCAAGCCAAGAATTCCAATTTCTCCCGAGAATGCGACTTTCCTTAGACATCTGACCTGCCCCAAAGACTGAGAAGGCCTTTTGGTAATTAGCACTCCACTCTCACATCCCGCCCTCCCTGAACTCTATGTTTGAGGCTATGAAATAAAATAAAATAATAAAATAAAAATTTAAAAAAACTGGTCTGGGGAGTGGATGTGGCTCGGGCAGCTGGGTGCCTACCTCCCACACAGGAGATCCTGGGTTCCTCCTGAGGAAGACAAACAAACAATGAGCAGATAACAAGCAGACATCAAGCAAAAAAAAAAAAAAAGTCAACAACGAGCAGACAAGGTGCAAAACAATGAGCAAGACAATGAGCAAACAACAAGCAGACACTGAGCAAATACAAAAAAACAAGCAGGGAGCAGATGTGGCTCAAACATTTGGGCACCCACCTCCCACATGGGAGGGCCTGGGTTCAGTTCCCGGTGCCTCCTAAAGAAGAAACAAAAACAGACAATGAGCAGACATCGACCAAAAAAAAACAATGAGCAACAAACAAAAACAACAAGCAGAAAATGAGCGAAAAAAAAAAAAAAAAAAGAGCAGGGAGAGGATGTGTCTCAAGCAGTTGGGCACCCGCCTCCCACATGGGAGGTCCCAGGTTTGGTTTCTGGTGCCTCCTAAAGAAGAAACAAAAACAGAAAACAAGCAGACAACAAGCAGACAGACAAGGGAGCCATCTTGGGGGCGGGGGCAGAACTGGTCTGTTCCCTGGTCTCTGTGTAGGTGGGGATCCCAAATGGAGAGATGAGAGATAAGGCACTAAAGCAAATTTCTGAGGTAGGTAATTCACAATTCTCTCACGTAAGCATGGTGGGAAGCTACCTCCAGAGGCCACCTGGTCCAGCCCTCTGTGACAGACCCTGTCAGTCCAGGTCCTCATGTGTGGGGGATACAGGAGCCCCAGGCAGCCATTCTCACGGAACACATGCCCACCCCACTGCCATCACTCACTCCGGGACTGTTTGCCGAAGTATGCACCTTCCAGGGTGTTTTGTTATGTTTCGTCTTGTTTTAAATTTTGCTGAAGTATAACACACATTCAGAAAAGTACACAAACCCAATAAATTTGCACAAAGCGATCATACTCAATTGATCAGCACCTGGAACAATGAACTAAGCCCCACATGGTCACTACCCAACCCCAGCCTAAGGCACCCACTATTCTGACTCCTGAACACTGAAATTAACTTTGCCTCACAGAGTTTACTTTCAAGAAGCTGGATTCCAGAGATGCATAGAAGAGACTTAAATTTTTCTGCCCAATCTGGGTGTTCTCCTTTATTTTCAACTGTTAACACTCCTTAACACCACATAAACTGTGAGGAATTTTAGGGAAAGAGTTATCTCAGTGAGAAACATAGCTGTGGGCAGAATGCCAAGTGTGGAGGAAAAGTGAAATGAGATAAACAAGACACAGCTATTGTAAAGAGATAGGAGCTATAAGAGGCCAGGCCTCCAGGGACCGGCTGTGAAGATGGCAGGAAACGCAAACACATGCTGATATTTTTATCAAAAGGAGAGAGAAAAGAGTTCCAACGTCCTCCAGCAGTCTTCAGCCCATCCTTGCTACTTTCCACTCCCCAAATCCAGAGAAGCTATTTTAAAGAAAACCACACCCCTACTTCTTTACTCCAAACAAGCATTTAATTATAGAACTATATGTGAGCCACCTACATAATTTTAAACTTTCTAGAAGCAGCACTAAAAAAGTAAAAGGGAACAGGTGAAATTAATTTTAGTAATTTATTTTATTTAACCCAATATATCAAAACTATTCTCATTTCTACATGTAACCACTATAAAAATGGTTAATGAAATATTTTGCACTCTTTTATTTGTACTAAGTCTTTGAAATCTGTTGTGTATTTTACATTTACAGCACATCTCAGTTTGAACTAGCCACCTTTCAAGTGCTCAAGAGCCACCCAAGTGTCTAAAACATTGGACGGTGTAGCTCTAAACAATTTACAGAAAGCTACATCAGTATCCTAAGTCATCCTTTTTTTTTTTAATTATTAATATTTTTTATTTTATTTATTTCTCCCCCTCCTTGTTGTTTATTCTTGCTGTCTGCTTGTCTTGTTTGTTTGTTTTTTAGGAGGCACCGGAAACCGAACCCAGGACTTCTCATGTGGGAGGGGGGCACCCAATCGTTTGGGCCACCTCCGCTTCCTGCTTGTTGTGTCTCTCATTGTGTTTCCTCATTGTGTCATCTCGTTGCATCATCTTTTTGCGTCAGCTTGCTGCGTTAGCTCACTGTCTCACTCATCTTCTTTAGGAGGCACCGGGAACTGAACCTGGGACCTCCGAGGTGGCAGGTGGGCACCCAACTGCTTGAGACACATTTGCTTCCCTAAATCATCCTTTTAAAAAGGTGATTATCGAATACACAAAAGTTCTAAGTCTATGGTTTTGTTTTCAATATAAAATTATTTTCTTAATTATAAAAAATAAAATCTTTGGAAAATACATAAAGAAAATTGACCCAAATCTCCAACACAGGAAAAACGATAACCACTTTTTAGCATAGTGTGTTGTTATTTCTTGGTAGTTCTTTCCATGTTATTGACCCTCATAGAGAGGTGTCACCACAACATCGAAGCCCAACATGGCCATGGACCCAGAGGCCAAGGCACATCTTTCCAAAAGGGGCTGCCAGTACATGGGTCGGGGCTGCAGGGTACATGTGGCTTGGCAGCCATCGGTAATTCTCTAGCAGAGCAGAGGATCACGAAGGCATGACCTAGCCTAGAATCATGGGAAGTCGTCCTGTAGTTCTAGGGGCCACTGAAGGTTATTTCCATGTGGCCAGTAGGAATCACGGCCTTGTGGAAGGCAAATCCAGAATGGTCAAACATTCGCTCCCAGTGACTCGTCTGACAGGGCCATGCACCTCCCCCCTGGAGCTGCCTGGTGCTTGTCAGGGATGTAGATGGAAATTCTGTTTCCCAGGGAGTCTTTAAAGGGAGGGAAAATGCCATTTTTCTTGAATACTCAGATAGGAAGAGGAATGAAGGCAAGGGAAGAATTCAATGCCCTTTCAAACTTCCTTCCAATTGCCATAGCTTTACAGCTTTCACACATTTAAACCTAAGCTTGAAGCTATGACTTGGGTAATGGGAGGTTGGCTAACTAGCTGGTGTCTAAGATCCCTTCCAACCCAAACATTCCAGGGTGCTAGGATGCCATTCATCTTATCTGCCCAACACACTCACACACACACACAAACACACACAGAGCCAAGGTCCCCATAGCAGAGCATGCAAATCTATAGCAAGAATACCTCTCCCAGCCTTGCTAAATCATTGGGAAAACACAGAGAGCCGAACAGAAGCACTTTTATCTAACATTCATGCTCAGAAAGAAGGAAATCTAGCAGAAGCCAAACTTGGTATGCAAGAATGTGAAAACATCTTTTTTAGAATCATAGAAGCTTCAAGCCACAAGGCCCCAAGCTGGAAAAAAGACGTGCCATTTCATCTGTTTATAACAATATCTGATTTAATATTATACAGCTTTTGCTTAGTCACAAACCAGAATAAATACTTTCAGATTTATTACATCCTTCTATTCAAAGACATAAGTAATCCTAGTTAATAATGGAGCCATTTCACAGCCCAAGGGAAAGCTGTATAATTCTTCGGGCCCTAAGATTCCTGAGAGGAAAGTTACTTTCAAGAAGGATTTAAAGTTTAAAGTCCTCAAAGAAGCTTGAAAGTAATCTTTCCCAGTTCTCATGAAAAGAGTTCCCTCTGAAGCTTGGCTGGGAGGTAGAAAGAGAGGAAAACCAGTTGACACATAAGGCTTTTACAGAATGTGACAATCTTCAGCAGCATTCTTATCTTGTCTTAACAAACAAACAAGCACATGACAACATACCATTGGCTCCATGCTCTTCAAACTATTAGTGCTGTTTTGAGGCCCCCCTTCTTATTTGTTGATTTAGTAAAAGTCCCTAATGGATTGAAAAAGAGAAGGAAATTTTCTTAAAAATCATAGCTTTCTCATTTATCACCACCCCACCCCCAAACACACATACAAGCAAGATCTATATAACATAGAAATGCACAATGGTTAAGAACCAAGCATTTCCCCTCCTTGGCTAACTAATTCAGGATTAGTTCAAGTCTGAGCTTATGTAACTCAATTGCACAGAGGCCTATGTTCAGATTCTTCAGAAATTGGCTCTCTTTCAGGGTGCAGGTGGTCCTCCAATGTAGAACCCGCGGGCCAGGGGAGATGCATTTGGATCAGTGTGAACCCATCACCCAAAATGGGCACATCTATGCTGAAGAGTGATGAGAGTGATGTATTCCAGTGAGCTCTGTCCTTCTAAGAAAGCCAGGACTTGACGCACCAGTATTCCTCTACACTCCATTAAAGAAAATGTCAACATTACAGTGGATGAGAAGTTGAGAGAGGGAACTTGTTCTGTAGAAAATCAAGTGAAAGTTTAGTTTTTTAAGGATTTACAAATCCTTATAAAATGAGGATTTGTAGGTCTCACTGCAGATCCACCAAACAGGGACAGCTGGAAGTCAGACACAGGAATATCCATTTTAAACAAGGTCCCTAAGTGATTCCAATAAACACAAAGGCTTAAGATATACCTATCCATAAAGTGCCCTTCGTTAAGTCATGAGCAAATGTTTTGAAACAAGATTGTAGGGTTATACCAATTTCCATTTGAAGATACTACCACTTTTTGAATTAATTCTTGCCAACTTATGTTTTAGCAGCACATTACCAGGAGTCAAAAGCATTGAGTTCTAATTCTAGCTCATCACATACTATATGGACAAGTTACTTAACCTTTCTGAACCTCACTGACATTAGTTATGCATTAGAGGTAAGTGTGATTATAATACTGAAGCAGCTTACAGAAGGCTTTCACAGCCATCCTACCTCACTGGATTGTCAGGAAGATCAAATAGCATATAGCAGGTGAAAGTGTTTTGCAGACATCATGGCATGCTATAAATGCAAGGCACAGTTAGGATGCAGACACAGTTTTAGATAAAAAGTCCTATTCTTTTGTTTGGGCTTTATTTTTTGGACTGAACTATCTGCCCTATTATTTGATATTACTGATAAACTGGAGGATGTATCTTAGGAATACAGAGGCAATGGAATTTCTAATACTGAATCCCAGTACTGAATTGATCAACCCAGCCTTATACAGTTCTGGACAACTGCAGGCTTCTCCCAATTAGGGCAGTGTCTTTTTGCCAAACTCATCACAGGACTCAAAAGGACCAGAGTCCCATCATTCTGAAAGCAGGCAGGACCCAAGGAGAAAGGGGGAGGAGAAGGAGCAGAGCCCAATTGCTACTCCCAAAGCTACCGATCAGATCTCTCTTAAAGAAGGGGGTGTGAAAAGGCAGAGAGGGAACAAGGCTAATTAATGCCCCTTCATTTGGATCCATGAGACCAAGGAAAAGGAGGGAATCCCCTCCACACCCAAATTCCCCAATTTTTGTTCTTTGAGCCCATTGTGCTTAACCTTTATGTCTATGGTTAACCAGAAGTGGGGGAAGCTTCTTCAGAGAGGGGATAAGCACTGTGTCAGAACAGGTCTGCTCTCATCCCCAAGCAGCTACTGCTTCTTTGCAGATCCTCCAGGACCACTGGCAGGTGGTGTGGACTTTTGTTCCAGAAAGTTCTGAAAGGGGTCAACACAGTATATTATGTTCTTCAAGACCTTTCAGCAGCCAAGAAAGAAAATGCATACTCTCTTCTATTTTTCATCTCAAATTATTTCCAGCCACATTGACCAATATAACTTACCAGCATGAAACCAAATATCATAAATGCACTCCAGTAATAAAATACCAACAATAAGATGTTGAATATAAGCTCCCTTCAATATCAAATTATCACAGAGTCAAAAGTCCAAAATTAAATTGTCTTACAAGTTAAAAGTCCCGAGAGGTTAAATTAAGAAATTTAAGTCTAAAGTTAAAATATCTCACCCTCATGCAAAGGAATGTTCAAAGACATAAGTTCAATATCTTATTATCCGCACTCTCAGCAAGAAGTTTTTGATGGTCTGGGTGGAGTTGGAGTTCTTGATGATGTGAATGGGTTTGGGGTTCCTGGTAGCCTGGGTGGGGTTAGGACTCTTTCAACAGCTGCAACTTGGGTTATCTCCAGGGAGGGGCCTTAGAGTTTGGGTTAATTCAACTCCAAGCCTCTGATGTGCCTCACTTTCTAAAAGCTCCAAAAGCTAAAAGAACATGGAGATTATCATGACGCTGTCTTTGCACCATCAAATTTAGAAAATAAATAAGTCCCCAGCCCCAAAGAAGTTATCCCAAGCAAAACCCCATTCCTAATCCTTGGTATTGGGGGGCGGATGTGGCTCAAATGGTTGGGTGTCCGTCTGCCATATGGAGGGACCTGGGTTCGATCCCCGGAACCTCCCGGTAAAATAAAAAATATATATATAGAGAGAGAGAAGGCGCATGGGCTGCCAGGCTCTGTGCCGCTGAGCTGTCGGGCCCCGGGAGCCATGCAGCAGGATGATGACGTAACAGAGGAGAGACAAGACGAGATGCTCCGAAAGCTCCAGAAGCCAGGAGCTGAGGTGGCGCAGGCAGCAGAATACCTCTCTCCTACATCGGAGGTCTCCAGGATCGAATCCTTGTGAAGACTGGAGGAGGAGGATGAGAAGAGATGGGAGGAAACACACACAGAGAATTGCCCAGCAAATGGACACAAAAACAGCAAATGGGGAAGGGGGGGTTTAAAATGGATAAAGTAAATAAATAAAAAAATCTAATCCTTGGTATTGTCAAAGACCACAGCAGATCCAGATAAGGGAAGGACAAACGGTATCCTATCCTCAGCAGTCAGTGCCAGATGACCATACCGGATGGGGAGATTAATTATGGCACAATGCTTACCACATCTGGGGGAGATGAATGCACCTCTGTAAAGAGCTTGCTCTCTGAAAGAGTGGCATTTGAGACATCGTTGCCTTAAATACATTTTCATGGGTCAAAATAAAAACACTGTTAAACAACTTAAGAGCAAAAAGATAAGCAACCCAATTTAAAAAGGGACAAAGGACTTGAATAGACATTTCTCCAAGGAAGATATATGAATGGCCAATAAGCACATGAGAAAGGAGCTCAACATCATCTGCCATCAGGGAAATGCAAATAAAAACCTCAGTGAGATGCCACTTCATGCCCACTAGAATGGCTATTACTGAAAACAAACAACAGGAAAATAACAAATGTTTGCAAGGATGCCAAGAAATAGGAACCCTCATGCATTGCTAATGGGAATGTGAAATGGTGCAGTTTGGTGTTTCCTCAGAAAGTGAAACAAAAAATTACCCTATGCCCTGGCAATTCCACTTTTATGTATATACCCCAAATAATTGAAAACAGGAACTTGAACAGATACTTGTATACCAATGTTCATAGTAGCATTATTCACAGTAGCCAAAATGTGGAGGCAACCCAAGTATCCATCAACAGAGGAATGGATAAACAAAATGTGGTATGTACATGCGATAGAATATTATTCAGCCATAAAAAAGGAATGAAGTTCTGATACATATGACAACATGAATGAACCTTGAAGACCTTATGTTGAGTGAAATACGCCAGACACAGAAGGACAAATATCACATGAATTCACTTTTATGAAATAATTAGAGTAAGCAAGATTATAGAATCAGAAACTAGAGTGCAGGTTCCCAGGGGCTGGGAAGGGTGGGATTAGGGAGTTATTGCTAGGGGTACAGAGTTTCTGTTTGGGGTGATGGAAAATCTTTGCTAATGGATGGTGGTGATGGTGGCACAACATTGTGAGTGTAATTAACACTGAATTGTATATTTGAAAGTGGTTAAAATAGGAAATGTTAGGTTGTATATTACTAGAATAAAAAATCTGAAAAATCATGGAACTGTATGGTACGGTGAACATAGCAAACCATGGACTACAGTTAGTAGTATAATTGCAATAATGTTTCATCAGTTGTAACAAAAGTATGACACTAATGCAAAGGGTTAACAACAGGGAAAACTGCATGTGTGAGGGGGGTAAATAGGAACTCTGTACTTTCTGCATGAGTTTTCTGCAAACCTACAACTTCTCTAACTAATAAAAAATGGATTTCCTAAGCAAGTGTTTATTTTCCACGCAAGAAGCTTAAAGTGTGGACGCCATCAATAGAGGCCAATGCTTCTCAAGAGTGAGGCGCAATGAAGAGAAAACAAAGTATTCACCCATCCTGCAGCTCATGTCTGCTGACATATGTACTGCCCTCCGGAATGATGCTGTTTTCATTCATCTTGAGATATCTTTAGGAGTATGTTGTTTAGCTTCCATATATTTGCATATTTTCTCCTTTCCCACCTATTAAATTTCCAGCTTCATTCCATTATGATCAGAAGAGGTGCTTTGTATTTCAGGTCTCTTTCCCCTGAGGGAAGCAAGCAAGATGGTGTAGGGGGAGATCGCTGTGGGGGGAAGAGGGAATAATAAAACAAAGATTTTAAGGCACAGCATAACTGAGGAAAATGCTGGTTGAGCAGCACATTGCTCAGACTTGAAATCTTTATTTCGTTTCTTTTCCAAAGCCCAGTGAGCATAAGAGAAGAGTATGGCTTTAAGAACTAAGATTCACCCCATCAGGCATTAATGGAGTCCAGCAAACTATGTGAAAAATCTTACTCAATATCCCCAAGACGTTTATATCTGTCCAACTCAAAACCAGAGGGGAAATGTTAATTTTCTCAGACTTTTGATAGCACGCTTGCAAGATCTCTTAGCCCCACAAAAAGCTCCAAATATATTCTCTAGGACTTCAACTGCCTTAAAATATAGACTTGCATTTATCTTGGCCACATTAACAAGATCTGTTTGACCAATACATTTATATTTATGATGACTAAGGGCAGATTATAGTTGTTAAAATTTGTCCCTGGGACATGAAAACACTCCTCTGTCATTAATACATTTTGTAATATAAACTATGATGTCAGGTCAACGTAAAGGGTAAAAACGTTCCTGAAGTATGCACACATCATTTTTTAAAGCAATTGAGCCCTAATGGAATAACAAAGGTCATCATAACAAACCATTACAGTCTTGGTCTTGGCAAGTCTGGCCACAGGAGAACCTCCAAGAGACGCTCATCATTCCTCCAGTGTTATGGCATGCAGACGACAGGAATGGCTCGCAAATGAGTCATACGGGCTCAGATCCGCGGTAGCTATGTGAGCGCTGGACAATCAATTATTCACGTGTTTACAAAGAGCTTTCCTGGTTGATGTTAACCAGAGCTGCTTGCAAAGAAGAGCTCTCCAGCTGTCCTTGGCCGTCCCGGGCCTCAGACTAACAAGCCGCTTTAATTGTTAGGGACGTCATCTGGAGGGCGCCCCTCTCCTAGGCCAAGTAGGCCCAATCTCTCAGAGACTCATTAGGTGGAAAAATGCTCATCAGAAATAATTAAGACAACTGCAGTTTATTTACAGTACTCCTGGCAAATCCCAAGGAGGATTTACTCTCTGGACTCTTGCAGCTACAGGTCATGGATGGGTACAAAGGAGTAAGAGAAGAGAAGGAAGGAAAGAACCAGGGGCTGTGGGCTTCGTGGAGGAGGTAGGAAGAAAAGCACTTGAGTGCTCTGTGTCATCCAGACACTATAGTCAAGAAAGGTAGCTCAGGAGTTTGATGCCTTGCCAATGGGCCCTACTTTGGAATTTATGCTCCCCCATGTGACAGAGATGGACTCAGTTGTGGTTTCCCTAAACATGGCTCTTCTGACCATGTTTAGGTCAGAACCTATAATTGAACCTATATTTGAACCTATAATTAGTACTAGGGTTGATAGGTGTACGTCCAAGAGACTTAGATCTTTGTGCTCTCCATGTGCCAGCTGGGCCCTGAATCTCAAGAGAGCTACAACACCTACTCTCCAGTTCACTGGACTCATCCAGGACAACTAACAAGGAGATGAGAATGGACAACAATCATCCCAAGAACTGAGAGAGTCTACAACTGCAAGCAAGAGAGTCCCATCCATCTGCCCCATGGGATCGAAGCCCCCCCCCTTAATTAGAGATGGAGTGGACATCATGATTCCAGAATCCTTAGGATTGGGGGGTGAACTACGGAGTAAAGTAGACTTACTGGTATTCTACTATAGACTAATTGTGATTCTAGCAATGGAAGAAATTATATCATTGATGTGGAGGCAGTGGCCACTGGAGGTTCTGAGGGCAGGGAGAGGGAAAAACAGGTGTAATAGGCAGGCATTTGCAGGACTTGAGAAGTGTCCTGAATGACATTACAACATATCTTGCCATAACCTACAAAATTGTGCCATGCTTAGTGGCAATGCTCCAAAATGTTTTCATTAATTGTAATGAATGTACCACACTAATGAAAGATGTTGTTAATGTGGGGAAAATGTGGGAGATCTAGGGAATGGGGCATATGGAAATCCCCAATATGTTTATGTAACATTTATGTAACTTAAGTATCTTTAAAAAAAAGAGTGCTCTGTGAGGAAGTGGATGTGGCTCAAGCAGTTGAATGCCCGCCTCCCAAATGGGAAGTCCCAGGTTTGGTTTCTGGTGTCTCCTGAAAACAAAAAAAAATAAACAACAAGCAAAACAAATGAAAAAAAAAAAAAAAACACAGGGAAGCTGATGTGGCTCAGTGGTTGAGCACTGGCTTCTCACATACAAGATCCCAGGTTCAAATCCTGGCTCTCGGTACCTAAAAAGGTAAGGGAGCAGGGCTGTGGACTACTAGAGTGAAAGAGATTGGCCAATAGCCAAAGGTGGGTAAACTTGACCCATCCATCAAAATTGGCCTTGGGAGAAGAAGTTGGATGGGGTGTCACTTCTCAGCCACTTCTGTTGCCTAACTCGACCTACAGACTGTCTACAAAGACAAGTAACATGCTTAAAGCAACTCTTCTTTCTGAGCTAGGCCACAGAGCAAAGACCAGACCAGGAGGTCCCACTGGGCCCCACTCTGTGTTTTGAGGGAGGGCAAGTTCACAGTGAAAGCTGTGGCCTGGGCCCCTTCCCCTGAAGACAGAGCAGACAGAGAGATACCTCAGATACGTTTTTAATATCCCAGTTCCAAGAACACTTGTGGTACTGAGCCAGATTCTTCCCCTTGCTTGAAATGGGGTAACTTTAGATGCTATCATAACTCATTCCTCCATTTCTAAGAAAGCAGTAGATGCAAACAATGCCTGCTCCAGATGATATGAGGTCATAGTACAAAGTGCTTACACAGGTATGGTCAGGGGCTACAGGGCCCCTGGTTAATTCAGCTTAATGGGGTGGGAGAAACTCTCTATGGGTGGAGTTACAATGGAAAGGGAAGGCTAGTAGATGGAAAGATCAGACCCCTCCCTGGTGCACGAAGCAACCTAGAGCACATATACCATGTGGTCTGGGTGTAAGGCAAGATTAGCGACAGCCTGCGTTCTTCCATCTCACCCAGATCCACCCCAACCATCCGTGAATGCAGGTTGGAAAAATGAGTCTAAAGAAAGAGAATGTTTCTCCCTAATGCCCACAACAGGAGAGCTGGTCTAAGACACCCTCTCCAGCCTCCTTTACCTTTTTAACCACCAGCCCCATCCTTCCATGCCTGTCAGAGGGAAGAGAAAGAAAACAAGATGGCACATCCAAAGAGAGGTTGCCTCCACGTGACGGGGCTGCTCATATCTGCCCCCATCTTCCCCTGGATACACCACATGCTAATCAGGATTCCTCATCCCTGGCTGAAGCTCCCCCAGAAATCAGAGTAGCGTTTCTCAAGAAGCCAAAACAACTTTGGGAAGGGTTGTATTAAACGCAGATGAGCAGGTTTCTTTATGGCAGGTCTCCCCACAGCCTTCCATAGGCTGTTCTGCCTTTGAAGAGGAGTGAGACTCACAGGACTTCCCAGACTTAATGGCCCACGGAATTCTTTTCTAGGAGCCAAACTTTCAGAATTCCATGGGCCAATAAAACTTCGGGAAATGCAGTCAGGATGTGGCACCATCACCACTGATCAACCTGTATCAAGAGCTGCTCTCCACGTTCAGGTCATAGTGGGTGCCTCTAATTTGTCAAATCCTTGGCTTTCTGACCCTCTAGTCTGCCATCAGTGTTGGTGATAGCCTCATAGCTGGTTTCCCAAAGTCACGTTGGGCTGGTCAAGCTTGCCTGGCCTCCGCACCCCCTTTTCCCAAATCTGCAGCCCTCCTACAAGTGCATCTCCTCACGCTGCCCTCACATCACTAAGCCTAAGAGGAGACTTGGCACAGCCCCGATTGTGGGACAGCTGCCTAATGCTCATTAAGCTCACCCTGATTTCTTTCTGTCCTTGTGTGTATAAGTTGCTGCTTTGAGCTCCTGTTTTGAGTTTCTTTTTCTGTGGAATCGTCATGAAAGCAAGCCCCTAAGGCAGCTAGCCCAGTCTTTCTTTCCCACACTGCCATTTTCAAGAGCTCCAGCTCTGGGTTTGTAACACTCTGCTGTGATAGCAAAGTTGCCACCCGGAAAGAGACACGCACGGAGGGTGGATATTTCGGCTTGTCCTGGAATGTCCATCACTAGCTGCTGTAAGGAGGACTTTCTGTGGGTCTGTGCTGGCCTATATTCCTGATCCTGTACTTCAGGTTGAGTTGTGTGCAAATGTTCAGTATCCAAAATAAAGGGGACAACCCCCCACCCCCCTGGCTTTGGCATCAACCAACTCATTAAATATAAAACATGCCCCACTGGAAGAAAGCTTGGCAACCACTCCAAGAGTCCAGAAATCACTGGAAACTCCCTCTTCAACAGGAATATTCCTCACACTCTGAGGAGTAGAGGGGGCTCCCACCCAACTGGGGAGGGTGTCCTGGTACCCCTTCCACTTGAGGGTTGTCCACAGAGAATGACAGGATCTGCATGGCATGTACCTCCAACACAGACAGGGTCACTGGAAAAGTGGACGTTACTTCAAACGAAGAGTAGAACTTCAGGTCGGAGGCATTCCGCTTCCACTCAGAACAATGTCTAGGAACAGGATCGAATCCGATCTTAGGTTTCTGATTGGTCTGTAAGGACGGTCTGCTCCCAGAGAGCTGACATTCACATCGTGACCTAAAAGCCTGTGTGAGTTCGACCCCACTCATAATGCCATATACTTGCTGGACCCTTATTCTTGCCTCAATCTGTACTTTTGGCATAAAGTGAATCTACAGGGAATCTGCAGATCACATGCTGGATAATTGTTTTAATTCTCCACTTCACTAAAAGTCTGCAGAAATCAAATGGCAATAATCCATCAACATGCACACACACGTCTTAATTTGTAACTTTGCCTCAAAGCTGGGTTGGAGTCCAGTGATTACCGATCTCTTTTATTATACCACAGTGAAAACACACAGCTTCTGGAAGAATAGCAAGTTTACCTGACAGCCTCACAAAGATGGGTGTTCACCTGGGGACACGAGGTGAGTGGGTCCCAAGTCCACTTAGACAAAAGGATTATTGGTTTTGCTTCATTCACCTCAGTCAGCTTTCAAAGTCTGACTTTTTTTACCAAGAAGTCAGTAAGATCTGAAACTAGTCAAAGTAGCTCCGTTTACAGTTTTTGAAACATTTTTGAATGAGTTAGTCCACTTCCTAATACAATCAAAGACAATATGTCAATGAAAGATATACTCAATCATATCTGGGAGTTATAAATCAAGCAACAGAAAAATTTTAAAGGAACAGACATATGTTTTCCTTTTCTTCTTTAAAAGATTTTCAATGATTTATTTTTAATCATGCAACCACATTTCTTCTCATCCATGGACTTCAGAACTTTTATACCCTGAATATGAGAAGGAATACCCAGTCAGGAGTTAATCCAGGGGGACCCTGTGACAGCACAGCCACCTTCATGAGCGCTTTTAGGAAATAAAATATATACAGCAGAGAAGCACCTGGAGACCATCCTACTTCCTTTAAAAAACATTCTAGGATGGACAATTTAAACAGGTATTTTTCCATCTTTCATCAGCACAAGCTGAGCCGCCATTCAGCACCACTAGGTGGCATCTTCTCTTTGGGGAACATTTCTTTTTCTTCTGGTATTAAGTAGGCAACCATCATGTCCTTGGGAAACATCAAACAGCATCTCAGACAGCATCAAATCAGAGGCCTTTCCCTCTCTGGTGCCACATTCATGCTCATATTTTTGGAAAGGTTTAGAACCACAAATAGAATATCTTTGATATTTTGCAAGCAAGTTTTTGCTTGTCTGTTTTGCTTTTCACACACTCCAGATCAGAATATGGCAGCAACGCTCTTCTCACGAGTTGATTGTCAACCCTGACATTTCTGACTAGAGGTGCTGTGTGCTAGCAAATCTTGATGGACATTGTCTGAGAAGCAATAGTGTCTGATCCAAGAAGATCTAGGAAAAATTATCATCTAATTGCTTCCTAAATGTCAGGCTTTTTGTGCCTTTTCAAAAACTATAAAGGGGCTTGAAGAGTGATAGAGAAAATTGAAATGTCATTTCAGCCCTATCTGCGGAGGTATTTAATTTCCATTGCACGTACCACGCAGAGGGGGTGATAAACTATTCTAGAACATTCTTCTGTCCTCCTACTCTTCTTTTTTTTTTCTCTCTTTCCCTAAGGGGTGAGATGATGGATGTTAGCACTCTGGGTAGATGACTGAAGAAGAAGGAGAGTGAATTATTCCACAATCATAATTAAACAGAATTTTTTTTAGAATCCTGTCATCATTTACATGACTTACTGAAGTTCTCCTAAGTTATTGAAACTGTATTTTTTTGCTTTGTGCACTGGGGCACTAGAAGCACTGAGACACAAAGAAGTCCAAAGGAGGAAAAACATGGAAACCACAGAGATAAAGAAAAATTCGGAGGTGTGAGGTCCAAAACACTGTGCTTCAAGTGTTATTTTTGAGGACATTTTTAAAAGGCATCTGATATTCCATGAGATATAGTTCCCATTACTGAGCCAGCAGGTACACAGGGTCTCCCACTTTGATTGTCCCTGGATTTTCCAGAACAAAATATTGTCCAAAGAGAGGTGATTTTCCATGTATCTTTTGTTCAGAAGGGTCACACATGCGATAACTGCAATAAGAGAACGATCACAGTCAGTCGTAACCCAATATAAGAAAGAGCTCAAATAGCATTTAGTTTCTTCTTTGTTGCAGGAACTATTTATCCTACACAGAGCTGCTGGACTGCACAGTTCAAAAAAGCACCATCCCTATCCAAGTCTAGCAAAAGAGCTCCTCCTGGAGTTGCACAGTGACCAGCCTCCCCAGCTAAAGATGCATGGCCAATGGTCCTATTCCCATATCTTTTCTTTATGTCAGTGTGCTCTTTCCAGCTTTAGGTACTCAATATGTTTAGCTATGCCTTATCACCTTCCTTTTTGCATCTTTTCCCCTGACTTCATTTCTGCCACTAAAACTACGGTCGTATCAGACACACAGGCTTGGGGCCCTGGGGTCACCCTTTACATCTCTTTCCTAGCCTTCCATAGCTAATTAGTTGCCAAGTCCTGAGGTTCTTCCTGCAGAACCTTTTTCAAATTAGCAAATTCCCATCCCTACTGTTACAATCCCGCTTCAAGCATGCTCAGACTATTCTCATAACTACCGAACCAACTTCTCTTCCTCATCCACTCCCCCTTTTCCATTCCTTGTTGACACTACGGTATGTTCCTTTCTTCATTTTGCTGTGGTCTTGCCACTGCTGGGCTCAGAGACCTTCAGTGGCTCCCAACCACCTAAACAATAATGTTCCAATTCTTCAGCCTGGTATGCAAGGCCCTCTACTTGGCCTGAACCTCCTTTTTCAAAGCTGTCACTCTCTGTCCCTTATCAGAACCTACGCGGCACTCTGCTGAACTCTTCCATGTCTGTTACCTCATTTTTGTGCTTTCCTGGCTCTATGAGTCCTCTGCAGTCACACAGAATGCTCCTCTCCCAGTTCCCCAAGCATTAAACTCCCACCACTCCTTCCAGGCCCAACTTAAATGCCACATCTCCCAGGAAGGAAGCCCAGGATCCCCCAGCCAGGCGCAATTTCCCCCTCCTCGATTCTCTCGGGCCCCTGAGCAGTCACACGTCTTGTCCTGTGCTGTCAGGGCAAAGCCTTCTCTATTATTCCAGACCAGGAGTCCCTGGAGAGGAGGAAGTGGATCTAACTCCCCTGTGCTGCGCGCCCCCGACACTGGGCCTCACATGTCCCCCGTGGCCACCAATGTTTGTTGAATGGATGAAGGCATGGGCGAGGAAAACACTCTCAGGCAGAAAGTGTGAGAAACCCTAGCAGGAGCGCCCTTGAGCTCACCTGCGGGAGCACAAGGCAAGATCCACCACTACCACCACCCCCCAGGAGAAAGCTTTCCTTCACTTTCTCATTTAAGCTAACCCCAATTTCACATCATTCCTACATTTAAAAACATCTCTCTAGAAAGTGTTCATTTCATTCCACCTTGCTTTCAAAGAAACTATTGCAACGATCTGGTTCTAATTTTGTTAGAAAAAAAAACTTTTTTTTGGTTGGAAATTTTTATAGTGAGAAAATAGAGAGTCAAGACCCTTCCAGAGACCCTCCACCCTTGCCCTAGACTATAAGCACCTGGCAGGCAGGCCCCATGTCTGTTGTCTTCCCTACGGCACTCCCGTGGCCTGGCACACTGTAGCCACTCAAAAAGTGTTGGCTGAACAAATGAATGAGTGAATGAAAAAATGAGTGAAAATGAGCTGCTGATTCAGGCCACTTGGCCTTGCTGAGAGCATTCTCTCGGTCCGTATTCAGGTCTCAGTAATGACCTTGGACCCTGGGAAGGCACACATGTCTCCTGGCTGGCCTCTCCTCTGTCAGCATGCAATACCAGGGTCACGTTGGCTCTCTGTGCAGGAAGTGGCCTCTTCAGGATCTGTTACGTTTATGGCTTGGCTTCTTGCTGAGATCAAGCCATAGAGTCCCCAGCTCTGATTAGCTCAGGGAGGGAACTGAGGGTTGGAGTTCTGGGCATCAGACATTTCCATAGCACCTGAAAGTTTATAAAGCTCTTTGCATATATCATCTCTTTTGATCCTCACAACAAGCCTATGTGAGAATTTGCATGACCCCCATTTTACTGATACATCTCAAGAGAAATAATCGACTTGCCCAATATCTCAAATCTCATAAGTGATCGGGCTGGGGCCAGAACCTGGGCCTGGCCGCCTCCAAGGTCAAGGCTCTGGCCTCGACCCCTGGTCAAGGATGTAACCCCTGGTCATTTATGTATCTCTTGAGTACGTGAAAATGACTTGGGTCAAAGCACAGGCCTAGAAGACTTGGGGGATTCCATAATGTACTCATCTACCCAGAGATTTAGCCCCTCCTGGGTTTCACCTGCTCCTTGCCATCGACCATGCACATAAACACCCACTCCCCCACCAGCCAGCCCCTCTAAATTGAGGGGGCGAAGGGGGAGAGGGAAGTAGTAAAAGGGCCCGCGGTAGCCCAGCCCACAGCCTGGGAGTACAGATGGGAAGAGCTGTGGGAGTGGAGATGAGCTGGCCCAACCTGTCAGGCTGTCCCCACAGCCCCAATGGCAAGGCTACAGGTTTGCCAGCCAGCCCCCCTCTACCTCCTACACCACCTCCAGCTCCCGTTAATGCTGCCCTCCAGGGTGTGGGAAGACTAAATGAGAGCATAGCGACCCCTTGTGGAGATGAGGAGGTACTGCATATGACCTCTGAGCTCCCCGCACACCAAGCATTGTTCAACAGACTGAAAACACAATATTGGCTTATACAAGGATCTTCTATGATTAAAATATATATACATATGTATTATATCTGTGTCTGTGTGTTCCATGAATAAATTACATAGTAATTTAAAAGCTCCTTGTTTGGGAAGTGGCTGTGGCTCAATCAGTAGGGCTCCCGTTTACCATATGGGAGGCCCCGGGTTTGGTTCCCAGGGCCTCCTGGTGAAGGCAAGCCCGCCTGCATGGCGTGGTTAGCTGACCCAGCGAGCACAAGCAGCAAGGGGGGGATAAATGAATAAATAAATAAAATCTTTAAAAAAAAAAAAAAAAAAAAAAGCTCCTTGTTTAGTTCACTTTCTCTTGCAAGGAATACAGAACACAACTACAGTAATGTGGAAAAGGCCCAAGATGTTTTATTTAGCTTTAAAGGAAGTCCCCACATTTTAAAAAGCATGTACTGCGAGTGGAAACACTTTGCTAACTGTAAAGTGTTGTGCACCAGTGAGGGAGGGCTGCTCATTATTGACTCTGCCTGGCTCACTCATTTACTGGCCCATGTCCAGGTGCCACCACCAGAGATGGGGTCTGCTGCCACTTTTCAGTGCCCACTGCTAGAGACCATCGGCCACAGTCGCCCAGGGTGCAGGCCAGTTCTGAGGCCTCACAAGATCCCTATGACCAGGTTAAGAATAAGACAGCATCGTAAAAGCTCCAAGGAGAGGCACCACGCCGATGCCACAACCGCAGAAGGTGGCCGCTGAACAGGTTTGGGTTAGGTTTCATTTAGTGCAGCCTTAGAGAATAAGAAAGAGTGTCCCCAGATTTCTCCTTCTCTCCAAAGATGTAAAGTGTATAAACTGGAACAATCCATGAACACAGCTTAGTCATTGTGAATGGTGTTTTATCATTTATATAAAATAGTAATATTTAATGTCTTATTTCAGTCAAAAGGAGAATATAGCAGAGGTATTACTGGTCCAGGTTTTACAAGCAAAGAAACCGAGTCTCCAAGAAACTCAGTGACTTGACTGTCCCGCAGGTCGTAGGTGACAGAGCTGGGCGGGGGTCTGTCCCACCCACTGCTTTATCCTTCTGCCTCAGCTCAGCCCAGCACGGCATTACACAAGTGGCTAGGGGCAAAATGTCCTTCTTCCTGCATCCAGCAAAATTTATTTTTGAGCATTTATGAAGCAAGTGCTGTATTCTTTTCTCTAAGGAGCACGAAGCTGCAGCACCCACGATGGGCTCCAGCCACTGCTTCAGTTGAGGGGCCAGTGTGCAGTAAGTCACCGGCACTTATGAAAGAAGAGAGGAGTCCCATCCTCATATTTGCCTGTTACCAGAAGAGCCCGATGTGGGACTTTTACAAGGTCTCTGCTGTGCCTGTCCCCATATCCATCAGATGCTTTTTGTTGCTCTTCATTATTTCTTTTTCTCTCATTGTTTTGCCACCCTGGGCCATGCCTGCGGGTGACTGGCCTCAGCAGGTAGGGTTGGACACCAGAGCCAGGGCTGCAGGGAACCTGGATTCCAGCAGCAGCAGCCTTCGGGCAGGGACGGCAGACAGAAAGTCAGAAAGACAGAAAGCAGGGG
Source organism: Tolypeutes matacus (assembly GCA_026826555.1). Taxonomy (NCBI): domain Eukaryota; kingdom Metazoa; phylum Chordata; class Mammalia; order Cingulata; family Chlamyphoridae; genus Tolypeutes; species Tolypeutes matacus. Next base: position 5,276,559 of record JAKSZT010054263.1, read on the forward strand.
GGCTCCAAGCACTCTGCCCGGGGGCAGGCAGGCTGTTGCTGACACCACTGTTTGCTTCACTGCCTGTGATTTATGAGAAGCGGCCCGGGCCTTTCTCTTCCCGATTTATGACCACCTGTCCTGGGGAGAACATAAATTACTATATCTATGGCAATTTAAATCTCAGTTAGAGATAGGAGAAGACACCTAGGCTGGCTGCACTGTCTCCCGGGGTATTAGAAGCAATTAGGGCTTGAGGGTTGGGCCGCTTCGAGCCTGCAGAAGATCAGGAGGGGCGCTGGCTCCGTTACTCGCCTCTCTGCCCTCGCTCTGTGTTTGGGGTCAATTATCCCACTTCTATAAACACAGGCTTCCAAACAGAGGAGGGGCTGAAAACTCAGAGGACGAACGCGAACACGTGAAGGGCTCGGAGGCCGTTTCTGCCAGCGCGCAGACTTTCTAAATCCAGAGGCCAGGGTGTCAGGCAGCAAGCAACAAATTGAGGGGAGAGAGAACAAGATGTTGACAAAGGAGGGCAGTCAGTGCCCCAAATCATTGGCAGATTTACCCATAGAATCCTCTAGTTCTGCTTATTTTAGCAGGAAGGGCACCCAGGGCCTGTGTGAGCCACAGCTTGCTAAGGATCCCGCAGTCGGAGCCAGATTTTCTGACCCCCTTTCCCCGCTCCAGGGCTCTCCCCATTTTCTCCTGCCTTTCTCCTCTTTGTAGCTCCCATGTGGCCACCAGAAAATAGGAAGACTGAAGCCCTGGTTTGTTCTGCAGCTGCTCAAAACTCTGACCCTCTTCACAAAAAGTGTTAGGTCACGTATGTTAATTCCCGCTGCCCCAACATTTTATTATGAAAATTTCCAACGTGCAAACAAGTTAAAAGAATTTCACCGCAAACCCTCGTGTACCAACCACTTGGATTCTGCGCTCAACATTTTCCTGTGTTTCCTTGATCATGTATTTATCCATCCTTCCATCCATCCATCAATCCATCATTTTTTTTTGCATTTCCAGTTAAGTTGCAGACATCAGTGCACTGCACCTCTAACCAGGTCAGCTTGCATATCATTATCTGGGTCCAAATACAGGCACTCTTTTCTTTAGTTAGAATTTATGCAGAGTGAAACACACAAATCTTAAGTGAGCCATCATATTAACTTTTTTGAGGAAATGATCATTAATGTCTTGATCAGCGAGAAATGTGCAACATCTCTCAAAACGGTGGGACTCCCTTTAGGCTGATCTGTGGCCCACCCTCTGAATGCTCCTGCAGATCCAGACTCAACACTGGGTGCCCAGATAAAAAGCAGCCATTAGCTCTTTTTCTTTTTTTTGATTTATTTATTTATTTACTTTTATCCATTTTTACACTACCCCCCACCTCCCACCCCGGTTTTTGCTGTTTCTGTGTCCATTCGCTGGACAACTCTCTGTGTCCATTTCCTGCCCTCTCTTCTCATCCTTCTCCTCCTGTCTTTGCTGGGATTCGATGCTGGGAACCTCCAATGTGGGAGAGAGGCATCCTACCACCTGTGCCACTTTAGTTCCTGGTTTTTCGGCGTGTCTTGTCTTGGCTTTCCCTTGTGTCACTCTCCTGTTACATCATCATCTTGTTATGTGGCTCGGCGGGGCCTGGCAACTCACCCGCACATGGGGCCTGACAGCGCACCCACTTGCGGGGCCTGGTGGCCCGCACGCCTTCTATATTTCTCTTTATCTTACCAGAAGATCCCATGGTTCGAACCCAGGTCCCTCCATATGGGAGACAGATGCCCAACCATTTGAGCCATATCCACGCTCCCCTCATTAGCTCTTTGTCCCAAGAATTCCTCGAGTCCTACAAACCCCCTTTCTTTTATTTATTTATTTATTTTATTTTATTTTTAAAGAGGCTTTAGGTTATATACATAGTATATCGGAAACATAGGAGATTCCCAAATGCCCCTCCCCCTCCCTCACTTTCCCCCATTAACAACATCCTTCATTAGGGTGGTACATTTGTTACTACTGATGAACTCATATTGAAGCATTGCTACTAAGCATGTGAACAGGAAGGAAATAAGAGTAAATCAGTAGGATGTCCTTAATTGGGCTTTTGTGGAGGGAAGAAAGTCACCCCAAGAGATAAAAACTATTAAGTGTGCCATTTACTTTTAAAGAAGCAAAATATATTATACTGCAAAATTCACTGCATGATAGTTTGCAAGAATAGCACAAAATTTATTCATAAGTGTGACTTTCTTTTTAGATTATGGTTTACACTTTGCACCACATGTTTCTATACACAAACCCCCTTTCTGACTTCACGCTGACCTCCCTCTCTCAGCCATATGGTCTGGCCCCTTCATTTCCAGCTGCCTGCCTTGCTGTATCAAGGGCCCTTGTCTCCAGGTACTACAAATGCTCGCCAGAGATGTCAGGCACAGAACCTCACCCTTAGGGGTGATAAGCTGCCTGCAACAAAAGTGTCCACCTCCAAGGACAGGGACAGGCAGAAGCTCCTGGGAAGGCAAAATCAGCAGGGAGAGATTGGTGTTGATAAAAGAGACTGATCGCAGCAAAGAAAAGTCCAGGACCAGATGGCTTCACAGGTGAATTCTACCAAGCATTTCAAAAAGAATTAACACCAATCCTGTTTAAACTCTTTCAAAAAATTGAAGAGGGGGAAAATTACCCAATACATTTTATGAAGCCAACATCACCTGAATACCAAAGCCAGATAAAGATTCCACAAGAAAAGAAAATTACAGACCAATCTCTCTAACAAACATAGATGCAAAAATTCTCAACAAAATACTTGCAAATTGAATCCAACAGCATATCAAAAGACTTATACATCACGACCAAGTGGGATTTATTCCTGGTATGCAAGGCTGGTTCAACATAAGAAAATCAATCGATATAACACACCACATTAACAAATTGATGGAAAAAAACCACATGATTATCTCAATAGATGCAGAAAAGGCATTCAACAAAATCCAGCATCCTTTTTTGATAAAAATACTTCAAAAGATAGGAATAAAAGGAAAATTCCTCAATATGATAAAAGGCATATATGAAAAACCCACAGCCAATATCATACTCAATGGGGAAAGGTTGAAAGCTTTCCCTCTAAGATCAGGAACAAGACAAGGATGCCCACAGTCACCATTGTTATTCGACATTGTATTAGAAGTTCTAGCTAGGGCAATTAGACAAGACAAAAAAATTAAAGGCATCCAAATAGGAAAAGAGGAAGTAAAACTCTCACTGTTTGCGGATGACATGATCCTGTATTAAGAAAATCCTGAAGTAGCCAAAACAAAGCTACTTGAACTAATAAATAGAGTTCAGCAAAGTGGCAGGATACAAAATCAACATGCAAAAATCAGTAATGTTTTTGTACACTAGTACTGAACAACCTGAGAAGGAAATCAGGAGGAAAATTCCATTTTCAATAGCATCAAAAAGACTCAAATACCTAGGAGTTAATTTAACCAAAGAAGTACAGGACCTATATGCAGAAAACTACAAAACAATGCTAAAAGAAATTTAAAAAGACCTAAACAAATGGAAAGACATTCCCTGTTCATGGATTGGAAGAATAAATATCGTGAAGATGTCAATCTTACCCAAACTCATTTATAGAGTCAATGCAATATCAATCAAAATCCCAAGAGCTTACTTTGCAGAATTAGAAAAGGCAATTACCAAATTCATCTGGAAGGGTAAGTGCACCCAAATAGCCAGAAGCATTCTGAAAAAGCAGAACAACATGGGAGGAATTTCACTGCCTGACCTTGAAACATATTACAAAGCTACAGTGGTCAAAACAGCATGGTACTGGCATAAAGATAGACACATTGATCAGTGGAATAGAATTGAGAATCCAGAAATATACCCTCACCTATACAGTCAACTGGTTTTTGACAAACCTACCAAGCCCACGCTAATGGGAAAAAACAGTCTCTTCAACAAATGGTGTTGGGAGAACTGGATATCTATAACCAAAAGAATGAAAGAGGACCCCTATCTCATCCCCTATACAAGAATCAACTCAAAATGGATCAAAGATCTAAATATAAAAGCCAGGACCATAAAACTACTAGAAGGAAATGTAGGGAAACATCTTCAAGACCTTGTAGTAGGTGGTGGTTTCTTGGACCTCACACCCAAAGCATGTGCAACAAAAGAAAAAGTAGATAAATGGGACCTCCTCAAAATTAAATACTTTTGCACCTCCCAGGACTTTGTCAGAAGGGTGAAAAGGCTGCCAACTCAATGGGAAAAAATATTTGGAAATTACATATCTGATAAGGGCTTAATATCCAGGATATATAAAGAGATGTTACAACTCAACAATAAAAAGACAAACGACCCAATTAAAAAATGGGCAAAAGACTTGAATAGACATTTCTCCAAAGAAGAAATACAAATGGCAAAAAAACAAAAAAAAACAAAAAAAAAAAAACATGAAGAAATGCTCAACATCACTCATGATTAGGGAACTGCAAATCAAAACTACAATGAGATATCATTTCACACCTATCAGAATGGCCACTATTAAAAAGACAGAGAACTATAAGTGTTGGAGAGAAAGTGGAGAGATAGGAACACTTCTTCACTGTTGGTGGGAATGCAGGATGGTACAACCACTATGGAGGACTGTTTGGCAGTTCTTAAAGAAGTTGAATATAGAATTGCCACATGACCCTGCAATACCACTACTGGGTATATACCCAGAAGAAATGAGAACAGTGACACGAACAGACATCTGCACACCTATGTTCATAGCAACATTATTCACCATTGCCAAAAGTTGGAAACAACCCAGGTGTCCATCAACAGACGAATGGATAAACAAACTGTGGTCTATTCACACGATGGAATATTATGCAGCTGTAAGAAGAAATGAAGTCGTAAAGCATATGACAACATGGATGAAACTGGAGGACATTATGTTGAGTGAAGCAAGCCAGACACAAAAGGACAAATACTGTATGAATGCATTACTATGAACCAAATATATTGTGTAACATGTTGTCTGAGTCAAAAAAAAATTTTTATGTGTCCATTACATTTAATTGAGAAATGTATATATTTATTCATCCGTGTTTACTTTTTAGCTTTTAATTATTTATATTTTCAATTATTAAATGTACAAAATAAAGTTTAAAAAAAAAGAGAGAGAGAGAGACTGAATTGGCCCAGAAAAAGGCCAAGAGCTTGGTCACACATCCCAGGGGAAATAGGTCCTGTCCACCAGCCCTCAAGCATAACGCCCCTTTATTTGCTCTTTCTTGGTGGCATGGATGCAAGATGGCCACTCCCAACCGCTTTCTTTCCCCAGCCTTCCGGGGCTTTGCCCAAGGCAGTTGTCACCACCCTTCCTGTCAGTCTCCTCCCCTCTACAAGTGACACCTGAGGACAAAGCCAAGGGTCTTTGAGGTTGACCCCTGCCTGTGACCCGGCATTCAATGTGGGAAAAGATCCAATTAAGATGATCATTTTCGGGAGGCGGCTGTGGCTCAATCAGTGGGGCTCCCGTTTGCCATGTGGGGGGCCCTGGGTTCAGTTCCCGGGGCCTCCTGGTGAAGGCGGGGCCCGCCTGCACGGCGTGGTTGGCTGGCCCAGCGAGCATAAGCAGCAAGGGGGGGGGGGGATGAATGAATAAATAAATAAAATCTT